>CM060963.1:132883316-133350816 GCA_030765045.1 Tenodera sinensis
GTACGGATGCGTAAACGCAACTGGCGTCGCACCCCGCTGCCTATGTACCTCATAGAGGTGGCAACTTCCCCTGATCTAGAAAATAAATTAATGGCCCTCCAATTTCTGGCACACTTTAATGTTAGGGTAGAAGCGTACAAAAGCACTCCTGAACAGAAGCAGTGTTCCAGATGCCAGCAGCTATGGCACACACTGCGGGATTGTGGGGCCCCACACTTCGTCTGCGCCAAATGCTCAGGCCCCCACCCCTCAGCTACGGCATTGTATACTCTGCGGCCAAATAGGCCACGGAGCAACATGCGCGGTTGCTCCGTCTACCAGGCAGAGTACACGAAGGCCTCTAAACCCCTCCCACCTGCGCAGCCTCAAAGACCGCCCCAAGGACACGTAGCTTCACTGAGGCTCCCACAAGTGTATCAATGCACCACACAGGGTGGCTCACGGTAGTGAAGAAAAGGTAAAGTCCAGCCGGCCCTTATAGCAGAGCCCCTGTGCTGAGGGCTTCCACGGCTAGTCACCGAGGAGAGCCCAGCTAGGTATGAGCGACCCCCTCACCCCCTCCCAAAACCCCCCACACACACACGTACACACACACCCACACAAGTAGCAGGAGGGCCTCACTCTCCCGCACCTAAGTCACTCACCCCCACAAGACAGGCCCCCAGACCACCTAGAATTCACCAAGTGAATAAACAGGCCGCTTCCAAACTAATGCACGCAATGAGGCTTCCCCAGAACTCTGTTCCTCTGGATTTCATAGAGGAACAGCTTAGGACGTTCAGGAATCACACGCGTGATGTAAGGAACTAGACTCCGTAGTTTTTGTTCACTTTCTAACCGAACTTATTCAAGCCCTAAATGCACATCGCCATGGCTGAAACGGGACAAAATTAACTTAGTTTTCTGGAACTGCCGAGGAGTGCGCAGAAAGAAGAAAGATCTAGCGGACTTTCTGCAAACGCACTCAATCCAAATTGCCCTTTTAAATGAAAACCCATTTTAGGTGAACCCGATAGATTTACCCTCCCAGGTTACACAATTTACAGGACTGACCGTAACCGCCGGGGAGGAGGGACGGCGGTAGTCATTCAGTCCACTATTAGGCACCATCAAGTTTACGTCCTCGGGCTTAACCGTTTAGAAGCTACCGCGGTAAAAAATCAACACGTCCTATGCTACACTGACCGTAGCAGCGGTCTATAATCCCCGGGGATGTGGACACGGAGGACGTGGACAAAATAATGCGCTTAGACACTAAAGTTATAGCGGCTGGGGACTTTATCTGCAAGCACCAAATTTGGCACAGGTATAAACCCGAACCCGCAAGGCTCCAAAACTACTAAATTACATAAACAACACTCACTTTCTCGTGATGGGGCCGGAAGAACCAACACATATCCCTCACGTAAACAACCATTCTCCAGATATACTAGATATCGCAATTACCAAAAATATCAATTTCCATATTGAATGTAGCGTCCTACACGAACTAACGTAGACCATCTCCAGTGCTGATGGAAATCAAATTACCTCTTAGGTTCAAGCCAGAAGCACCCACCTTAAATTATAACCAGGCAAACTGGGACGACTTTAGAAACTCTGTCGAAAACTATTTACCTGACATGGAAATAAATTCGCCACAAACACACAACGAAGCAATTAACAAAATTAGAACTCGCAATAAAACTCGCGACAACAAACTGTGTCCCACTAAGATTCTGAACAAATATCAACAATTGATATTGTGACTTTGGTGGGTGTAAAGTAAAGAAGATAGATGTAGTCGGGATAAAGATACCTTTATTTCCGTAAGCAGTAACTTTTTACACTCGTTGCAAAAGCAAGAAAGTCTTTCCGATTCACTCACAGCACGGCTCCAAATTCGTAACACAAGAACCGTCCCATCTCCGTCGGCACGACTCCTCAACGCTTCTCATACGTCTCTTCTTTCCGTCGGCACGACTACTCAACGCTTCACATACGTCTGTCCTTTCCGTCGGCACGACTACTCAACGCTTCACATACGTCTGTCCTTTTCCGTCGGCACGACTACCTCAACGCTTCACATACGTCTGACCTCTACGTCGGCACGACTACTCAACGCTTCACATACGTCTGACTGACTCACCCTTCTGTCCCACTTTACCGCTATTTATATCTCCCAGGCACTATTCTGGAAAGTTCAATTATTGCGGTGAAATACAAAGCAGAAGATTCCCGAAGTCTCTATCCTTTTCTCTCTTTCGGCAAGCGCCCCAACAATGTGGCCATTCTCTGTCTCTTTCCTTCGGCTCCTTGCGGTAGTGTCGACAATAATGCGATGGGTGACACTGCTGTTGTCGGCAATTAGATGAGGCGGCGCGGTGACACTGCTCCCTCCTCAGAGATGGTCGTCCCGACCAGCACTATTACTGCGGCATCTCCCTTGCGCCCCGGTGGACTAACCCATCGAACCTCTTCTCCAGGAGGCACGATCCTAGGTATCGCTGTTGGATAGTGTCCCTTGGTCCCGGGTAGGACGATGTATGCCATCCTGCTTCGAAATTCTGCAACAGTACCGCCGGTCTTGACGATCCCTTGTCCAGTTGCCCTTCGTCCTGATGTGTTGACGGGCCATCCTGCGCACTTGGAAACGGCTCACTGGGTACCATGTCCGCCGACCTCTCTGGCGCACCTTCGCAGCCACCCTGCTTCCGATGGGTCCGGCAACAAACCCCGCCACATCCGCGCGAGTCGCGTCCACCGCTGCACTCGTGTTCACTCGTGCTCGACACGGCCTCTCCTGTATCCTGCCGTCCACGATGATGTCCACCATTCTTCCGTTCACGGCACTATGCGTCAGGTGATTGGATGGCTCCGACGGTCCCCCCATGTCCCACGCCAAGTCGGTTCTCGCGTGTTGCTCGTTTGCTTGTGCGCTTCCCTGCTGATCGTCCTCCACGTCATATCCTGGTTGGTTACGTACCCGACACACTCCTCCAGGGGATCCTCGAGGACGTCCCTGAACTGTCCCTTTGTCTTCCCCGAGACGTACACTTTCGTTATCTGAAACGGGCGCAACTGTCGCCTCCGCCACTAGGTGCTCCCTCACCGGGTCCACGCTATTCCGTCTGCCCCTGGCATCCAGTACTTTGACGCTCTCGTCAACTCTTACTACCAGGGCGCCAAGACGTTCCCCGTCGTCCTCCACTACGTCCACATGCTGGCAGAGGTCTTCCACCTTTTCACCGAGTTCTTCCACGTCTTCCGTCACACCAGTCAGTTCGCCGAGTTGTTCCACGTCTTCCGTCCGCCAATCAGTTCGCTGAGTTGTTCCACGTCTTCCGTCATGCCAATCAGTTCGCCGAGTTGCTCCACGTCTTCCCTCATATCATCTGAAACGGGCGCAACTGTCGCCTCGGCCACTAGGTGCTCCCTCCCTGGCTCCGCGCTATTCCGTCTGCCCCTGGCATCCAGTACTTTGACGCTCTTGTCAACTCTTACTACCAGGGCGCCAAGACGTTCTCCGTCGTCCTCCACGACGTCCACATGCTGGCAGAGGTCTTCCACCTTTTCGCCGAGTTCTTCCAAATCTTCCGTCACGCCAGTCAATTCGCCGTCAATTTTCACCAATAGCTCCATCTTCATCTCTTTCAGCTCGGCAGCGAGATTGTCATTTAACGTTTCCATTTTGGCAGCGAGGTTGTCGTTTGCCGTCTTCATCTCTTTCAGCTCGGCAGCGAGGTTGTCGTTTGCCGTCTTCATCTCTGCTTTCGGGTCGTGTAAAAAGCTCACCAATGTAGCCTCCATCGTTAAATCCCACTCCTGACACCAGTGTGACTTTTGTGGGTGTAAAGTAAAGAAGACAGATGTAGTCGGGATAAAGATACACTTTTATTTCCGTAAACAGTAACTTTTTACGCTCGTTGCAACAGCAAGAAAGTCTTTTCCGATTCACTCACAGCACGGCTCCAAATTCGTAACACAAGAACTGTCTCTTCTCCGTCGGCACGACTCCTCAACGCTTCTCATACGTCTCTTCTTTCCGTCGCCACGACTACTCAACGCTTCACATACGTCTGTCCTTTCCGTCGGCACGACTACTCAACGCTTCACATACGTCTGTCCTCTCCGTCGGCACGACTACTCAACGCTTCACATACGTCTGACTGACCCACCCTTCTGTCGCACTTTACCGCTATTTATATCTCCCAGGCACTATTCTGGAAAGTTCAGTTATTGCGGTGAAATAAAAAGCAGAAGATTCCCGAAGTCTCTATCCGTTTCTCTCTTTCGGCAAGCGCCCCAACAATGCGGCCATTCTCTGTTTCTTTCCTTCGGCTGCTTTGCGGTAGTGTCGACCATAATGCGATGGGTGACACTGCTGTTGTCGGCAATTAGATGCGGCGGGTGCGGTGACAATATCCAACGGATATTAAACTCTTGCACCAAAACCGCAATTGGTTACGCCGCAAGTGGCAAAGGACTAGAAATCCAATCCACCGGCAAGAGTATCTGGATGCGTTGAGCTCAGTGACGGCCCAGACTAGGGAATTCGTGGGGAACGAGTGGAACCAAACTTTGGAAAAGCTCAATCCCCAGTCCAACGTGGTCTGGAGAGTAGCAAAATGTTTGACACGGGCAAAAACGATAATTCCTCCACTAGTAAATATAAATACTAACAGCATCGCTGAACTCCCGCAGGCCAAAGCAGAGGTCTTTGCGTCAACACTTGAGGAAGTATTGAACCCAAATCCGCCGCTGGGACAACCAAATGAAGAAGAAACCTTAAATATCGAACTGGAAGTAAACGAAACCGACTACTCGACCACGCACAACAAAATGCGTAAAACAAACGCTGGCGAGATAAGTTTTTATAATTAGACACTTGCACAATAGAAAGGTCCCGGGGCTGGACAAAATACCGAATGTGGTACTTAAAAATCTCCCACAAGCAGCTCTTCGGCTGCTTCCAAAAATTTTCAACTACACTCTGGACAAAGGTAGATTCCCTCCACAATGGAAAGAGGCAAAGATTGTCATGCTTCCTAAGCCAAAGAAAAATCTCTCGTTACCGGCCAACTACAGGCCAGTTAGCCTATTAAACTCAATAGGCAAGGTACTTGAGAAAATAATCCTCAAAAGAATTAACGCCCACATCGTCAAAAACAATTTACTAATTGCAGAACAGTTCGGTTTTAGATCGCAACATTCCAAACCACTTCAACTACTTCGACTAACAGAGCAAATTACCAAAGGCTATAACACCAATAAATCAACTGGCGCCATTTTCCTGGATATTGAGCGCGCTTTTGATAAAGTTTGGCATGCGGGCCTACTCCATAAGCTAAAAACAATTTCTCCGACTCAATGATCGCGCTAATCAAAGACTATATAAGCACAAGACACTTCCGGGTGGTAGTGGAGGACTGCTCCTCCACTCGAAGGCCCATTAGAGCAGGAGTACCACAAGGAAGTTTAATAGGGCCGACGCTTTTTAATCTATATATTAACGATATGCCAGAATTCACCGTACTGATAAATACATATATGCGGACGATACAGCCTTAGTAACGCAATCCACACAACCTCGGATCATCCACCTGCGCTTGCAGAACGCTCTAAATGAGCTGGAGCAGTGGTTTGCAAAGTGGAGAATCAAAGTAAACACCACTAAGTGCCAATCAATCATATTCACTAAACGAATTCAGCACAGGCTCCCCAGGCATTCACAACCGCCTCTGGTATACAGAGGCGAGCAAATTGAATGGAAAGACCAAGTCATCTACTTAGGTGTTACTATGGACCAAGGTCTGACCTGGAAAAAGCATATAGGCACCATTAGGGCAAAGGCAAACGGCCAATTAAATAAACTCTACCCTATGATAAATAAAAACAGCCAATTACAACTAAATATGGGCCTTACGCTTTACAAACCTCTGATAAGGCCCATCTTAACATACGCGGCCCCCGTTTGGGGCTAAGCCGCCAAAACACATATTAATAAGCTGCAAACTCTACAAAACAGAATAGTTAGAGTAATAGCTAAGCTTCCACAAGTAGCACCGGCTTATCTTATACACAACGAGCTTAAGCTACACTCCATCGAACAGTGCATCAAAGCGCAAAGTGCAAACTTGTACGATAAGAAAGATAAAAATCACAACCACCTCATTCGAGAACTAGGTGTGTATAACCTCGAACATGATACGCATAAAAGACCTCTCTCGCTGTTCGATAGAACAATTGGCCTGAAGGAACCAGAAATAAATATCCAAGAATACTTAGACGCGTTAGTAAGATAAAACATCCAGAAATACACAGCCATGGCAAGTCCATTCCTTTCCTTCTGCTAGTGGCACTTGAAAGTCCTTGCTCATTGTAGTCAAGGCGGATCTCACTGAGAGGGTGCGGTCTAAGTGCAGTTGCGCTCTGATTGAGCAGGCGGCTTAGGCGAAACCCGACACTGACCAACAGCAATCACCACGGACTTACTCTAATGGCATCTCCCGCCTCTACTTGTAAACAGTAAATTAATTCAATGACCCTGCTCCTTATTACAGGAAAGCACAAGCAACAAAAAAAATTCTCTTAGACAAGTAAGCACTGACTTTGTTCCTAATTTCAGGAACGCGTTAACACAACAAATGCATGAAGTGACGTCAGACCTCATGTGGCCTGCGTAAACCAACAAATCCTCTTGACAGATAAATAACCACTGACTTTGTTCCTAATTTCAGGAATGCAAAACCGCTTCAACTGCATGATTAAAATAAAATTTTTACAAAATATCTAGCTCATTAATAACCATTGACCTTGTTCCTACTGCAGGAATGTACAACACTACTACTACATAGACTGACGTCAGACCTCACGGGGCCTGATTAAATCAGAATTTTCACCCTAAATTCTCTTTATTTCAGAACCACTGCAAGACGTCTCCGTCCGGAGACATCTCTAACCTAATACTCCCTCACGTAATTCCCAAGGGCGTGCCCAGGGCCTCGTCAATGTTCACGTCCTGGCGATCTCTCTCCTGGCCGTGTGGCCGGCCAACAAACCCACACCCTCAACCCACAGGGGCATTAGCGGTACTGTCGGATTTCCACTCTTGAATTCACCGGTGGAGGTTTTTTAGTGGAGCAGTACCTTCGGGTGAAGCCCACAGTCCCCCTCTGTGCCTCCCAGCGCATGGGGCTCCGTAAATGGATTTTTCCTCCATTTGAAAAAAAAAAAAAAAAAAACAAAGCGCTGGGCGATTCCGGCGGAGAACTTCGAGACAGCAACATCAGCAGAGAGAGAGAGAGAGAACTTCTAGTATCGTCGCAGCAAAGAAGCTGCCGCCGTTGGATTGCGGTTCGAGCATTGCCGTGGAGAAATCCAGAGCTCAGCTAAAGCGCTTGCGCTAAGGCACAAAACAACAGTTTAGACGAGTAGGGGAGTAAGGCAATAGCGAGCAATCTCTTAGATTAGCTTAAGCGCCTCTTTGAGGTCCAGCCCTCTTCTCCCCGTGCTTCTTAGCGCTCACTAGCTGCTCTTTCTTTCTACTCTTCTCTTTTCCTCTATTTCTATTTAGGTTTAAGGTCCCACTAGGCCCTTACCCCCTATTTATCTCTTAAATTTTCTAACTCTTCTTTAAAAAAAAACTTTCTAAAAACACTTGCAATGGCTAGGAGTGGTAAGACTGCAACAACTGCCAAAACCTTTATCTCTCCTTCTCAAACCAAGACAACGAGGAGCAAAACCCTACCTAAAACCAAGACACCTCCTTCCCGCTCCAAGATCAGCACACCTTCTCAACCTATACCTGAGGCTCCTTCAAACCCTTTACCTGCGGCCAGACCTGAGCAACCCTCTCCTCCTATACCAACGTCACCAACACCCAGCACCTCGGCCAACGCTTCTGACACAGGACCAAACACACGCACGCCCCCCGTACAAGTCCAGAAACTAACCAAGAAAACTGACAGCGCCTATATTTGTCAGCAAAAGTCAGGCCGCGAAGATCCGCCAAATAAACCAGGACATAGACAAGACTTGCTCCCTCCAATTTAACTTTGCAGTAAACACAGCCCGTAACTCCGGAGACTTTGAGTTTAAGACGTTCTCCTTGAGTGATTACCAGATTTTGGTAAGATGCCTCAAGGAAAAAGGCATACAGCATTACTTGCTCACCCAGCCCCAGGAAAGAACAGCCCGCTATGTTGTGAAAGGGCTGTATGCCGAGTTCTCCGGAGACGAAATTAAGGAAGGCCTGGAACTATGCGGGTTCCAGGCTATTAGAGCCGCACAAATGACACGGCGCACTCATGATAGGTCCCCCCTGCCTATGTTTTTAATTGAACTGCAGGACACCCCCAAGAATAGGAAGATCTTAGATCTTAAGTTCCTGGCACATTTCAGAATCCATATAGAAGAGTATAGGGCGGCCACAACACTTAAGCAATGCTCACGCTGCCAACAATTCTGGCACGTGAAAAGAGACTGTAGGTCCCACACCCCTATCTGCGCAAAATGTACAGGGCCCCACTATTCTGGCACGTGCACCGTGCCACCTCTGGAACGAATATGCGTACTTTGCTGCGCCAAGCGCCATGGTGCAACCTGGCGGGGTTTCACCGCTTGGTACGCAGCGTGCAACAAGATGGGTAAACCATCTTCCCGTGCGCAGCCTCCCAAAACGCAAGAATACAGAACGCACCAAACTTACTCACAGGCTGCAGCACCAACGGAGTGGTTCACCAGGAATCGTAAAGCCCGGTCGCGTCCAGCTCCAGTAGAGGAACCCTCCGTGGTTGGGCAACCTCGGGTCGCTGCCGAGGACCGCCCAACGAGAAGCGAGCAACACCCTCGACAACCAGAAACTCTCCCCTCCCAGGCAGGCCCCTCTCAGACAGCTAGGCCTCACCAAGCTGCAAAGTCGCTCCAGCCCCTCAAGCAGCGTGATCCCTCAAAGGCGTTGAGATCACTAGTCAAAGTACTAGGTATGTCAGCACAGAGTTCTCCTTCACATTCTTGAGGATGACCTGCGATTTCTAAGTGGCATCATCACACAACCCGGGACAGACATAATACAGACTGCACACCACATAGCCGAACTAATTAACAGCATTCGCCAATACGGTCATGGGTAATTCCGACACCATTAGAATTATCACCTGGAATTGCAACGGCATTCGAAAAAGAATTAACGAGCTTGCAGATTTCCTCCAAACGTACTCGATACAAATCGCGTTACTTAATGAAACACATCTAAAACAAAATCACCGTCTTTCTGTTCCCGGATACCAAGTATATAGAAATGACAGAGACCGCAGAGGAGGCGTCAAGGCTATAGTCATTCAGGCAAACTTAACCATTATAGAATCAACTCCCCTAACTTAATTCGCGCCGAAACCACGGCTATAAAACTCAACATCCACAACACGGATATAGTCATAGCTGCCGTCTACAACCCCCCTGGGGATATAGACACAAGCGATATAAACAAAATAATGAATCTAAGACCCAGAGTACTCGCTGCAGGAGACTATAACTGTAAGCACTACCTCTGTAACTGCGTAAATCCAAACCCACAAGGGACGAAATTACTGAACTTTATAAACAACACCAACTTTCTGATCGCTGGCCCGGATGAACCAACGTTCACTCCGCACACGCCAAATCACTCGCCGGACGTCCTAGATATCGCCCTGCTAAATAACATACCGTACAACACTGACTTTAAAGTCCTATAGGAGTTTACATCGGACCACTTGCCGGTCTTGATATCAATCAATTTTCCTATCGCGTTTAAACCAGCTACTTTAACACGCAACTATAACCAAGTAGACTGCGAAACATTTAAAGATACGGTAGACTACTACCTGCCAGAGCTGCAAGTAACCTCCACAGTGGAGCAGGACGCAGCTATAAACTAACTAGAAATGGCAATAAAGATAGCCAGCACAACAGGTTAAAAACGCTAGATTTTCACATGATATAAAGGTGCTACAGAAAGCACGAAACAAAGCCAGACGCAAATGGCAGAAAACAAGGAATATAATACCCCGAACTGAATACTACGAAGCCGGGGATTTAGCCAATGAACGCGCACGAACGTTCATCCAAAACCAATGGAACGACACATTGGAAAACCTAAATCCCCATCAAAACACAATATGGCGAATAGCCAAATGCCTAACCCAAACGCGCACAAGTATTCCCCCCCTTCAACACAACAATACTATAGCCGAAACTGTTGTTTGTGTTCTCTCGGACTGGAAGCTTTAATATGTATAAAAGATACGACACAATTAAGATAACTGGATATTTAATTTAACACTTTCGCCGTTACATGGGCAAGCTATCAGAAGAACAAACAGAGTTGCTAAGCTACAAAAACAAAACACAAAAGTTGTATAAACGATTACAGAATAACCAACATCCTCCTCGTTTACACAACCTTACATTTTTCTCTTAATGCAATAAGGCTGCTGGGTGACAAAGGTTTGGTTAACAAATCAGCTATCATTAGGTCAGAGGGACAATACTTGCATTCAATCAACTGCTTATCTGCACAATCCATAACAAAATGATAATTTGTATCAATATGTTTTGTTCTATTCGAGAACTTTCTTAACACAGAGAACCTCAACAGTGTTTCCATGTTCTAGAAGACGGGAAGTAAACTTGCAAGCATCATCAATCTTCTCCATTGTCTTTTCAACACTGTGAAACGTATCCATTATTTTAAGTTCTCGGTTTGAATGTAATTGTTTATTTAGATATTAACCTCCACGATCAGATCGAATAATCTTGACTTTTCTGTCAAACTAGTTTTTCACAAGTGCTACATAATGTTTCAAAGTATCAGGAACTTCAGATTTGTTTGCCAATAAATATACATGAGTATACCTTGAAAAATCATCTATAAATGTGACTATAAATCGCTTACCACTTGGTGTCATGGTCTGCATTGGTCCACAAACATCTGTATGGATCAAATCAAGTGATCTGGTAGACTCGCTTGAAGATTGTTTTGGGAATGGTAATCTGGTCAGCTTTCCTTTCATGCACGTATCACATGACATTTGGATACCGCAATTAACTATCTTCAAATCATCTAAGAGATAGTATACATTTTCCTTATGGCCTCTGGGTCACGATGTCCCATTTTCCGATGCCATGTATGAATACAATTGCTGTTGTGTTCCAACACTGCATGGATTTTGTATGGCTCACACAATTTGTACAAGTTTCCAGTGGACTTAGCAAATCCAATCTGTTTTCCATCTTTGCATATTTCACAATAGTCTTTACTAAAGTTAACAGAAAAATTGCTTAAGTTTAGCTGTCGAACAGAAATTAAATTTCCAACAACTTTAGGAGCATAAAGCACATTGGTAACAATAACTGGTGTTACTTCTCCCTTTTTATTCTTAAACATCAATTTTCCTGTCCCGATGCCAATAACATTAACTAGTTCACCATTTGCAACTTCAATTTTATTAACATAGGATCTATCCAAGGATGTCGAAAAACTCTCTGTCATTGGTTACATGCCGAGTGGCACCTGAATCTAAAATCCAACTATTTGACGGAATGTCAAATGTAAATATATGCTCTTTATGTTCAACTGCATTCACTTTATTTGGTTTTTCTTTCCAACTTGAGTATTTCTTGCAATCCTTTTTCATGTGTCCATACCTTTTGCAAAAATAACATTTCACGGAAGTGTTTTTAAAATCTTTTCTGGATACTGTCCTCATCATTTTATCTGAAGAATTACAGGAAGCCCCTTCTGTATATTGTTTACGTTCATATTCAGCAATCACCTTTTGCTGTTCTATGGCAAACGTTAGTTCATCCTCTGGATGTCGGTCTGGATGGCTCAGTTGGTTAGACGCTGGCCTACTGATCCCAAGGTCGTTGGTTAAAACCCGGCCCAGGCCGATGGTTTTTAAGTATGCTTAGAAACGACAGCTCCATGTCAGTAGATTTACTGGCACGTTAAAGAACTCCTGCGGGACGAAATTCCGGCACACCGGCGACGCTGATGTGATCCTGGCAATTGATAGCGTCGTTAAATAACAAAATAATTTTAATTTTTTTTAATCCTCTGGACGTGTTTCCAGTGCTGTAATTAATGGATCATAATTTCTAGGCAAACTGCTCAACAACATTGCAACACTCCATTTATCCGATAAAGATTCTTCACCTATGTCTCGAAGCTTTAAAAACAATTATTGCATGCGAGTAATATGTTGTGGAATATTACCGCCTTATTCGAGTTTCAAAGAACAAATTGTTCTCATTAAATGAACTTTATTCGTTAACGTACTTTTCTCATGATATTCCTTAAGAGCATTCCACATCTTCTTTGCTGTGGACTTACCCCTGATGTGGATAAGTTGATCATCTTCCACCGTAAGTCCGATGTAGGCTTGTGCTTTGCTATCAGCTGTATCCCAATCGGCGATTAACCTTTCGTTTGAACCTGTATCTATCGGTCTTTCAGATTCAATTACCTTCTTAAACAAGTTATCTTTCATTAAAAGCAGTTGTACTTTATATTTCCAGTTTGATTGATTATGATTATTCAACTTTACGATGTCACTTCGAAAGTCAGCCATTTTGTTACTTAAACCTTATGTAACGAAACTGGGGGAAAAAAAAAAAAAAAAAAAAAAAAAAACCGCTTCGTGTATCGCACTTTATACTTATATGCCTGGGCCCATAACCTGTTGTTTGTATTCTCTCGGACTGGAAGCTTTAATATGTATAAAAGATACGATACAATTAAGATAACTGGATATTTAATTTAACTCTTTCGCCGTTACATGGGCAAGCTATCAGAAGAACAGTTGCTAAGCTACAAAAACAAAACACAAAAGTTGTATAAACGATTACAGAATAACCAACAGAAACACCCCAGGCAAAGGCTGAAGCTAGTGGGGGAGAACACTAGAAAATGTGTTCTCCCCCAACCCGGTAATCGGGCAAAACGACTTCACACGAGAATTAGAAGACGAAGCCGAAAATGTAGGCCAAACACAAACACATGGCAAACTGTGAAAAACTAACTCAGGCGAAATCGGATGGATTATTAGGCATCTGCCTACCAGAAAAGCGCCTGGGCCAGACAAAATACCAAATGTGGTACCAAAGAATCTCCCGCACAGAGCCCTCAAGTTTTTAGCGCACATGTTTAACTACACGTTACAAAATGGCAGGTTTCCTCCAAGTTGGAAAGAAGCCAAAATACTTCTACTCCCTAAAGCAAACAAAAAATCTGGCACTTCCAATAAATTACAGGCCAATTAGCTTACTAAACACCATAAGGAAAGTGCTAGAAAAAGTTATACTCAAAAGAATCAAGAAACACATACATAAACATAACATACTTATTCCCGAACAGTTCGGATTCAGAGCCCGACACTACCACACTACAACTACTGCGAATGACTGAGCAAATAACGAATGGCTATAACACGAATAAATCAACAGGCGCCCTTTATTTGGATATAGAACGCGCTTTTGATAAAGTCTGGCACGCGGGACTAATTAAGAAACTAAAAGACTACGCCTTCCCCGATACGGGAGTAGTTCTAATTAGGGATTACCTCACTGAGCGGCGTTTTCGCACTACGGTAGAGGAAGCAGTATCGAGCATGAAGCAGATTAGAGCCGGTGTCCCACAAGGAAGTTTGTTGGGGCCGACACTATTCAACCTTTACATTAATGACATGCCCAACATAATAAGAACGGACATATACATCTACGCAGATGATACTGCCCTAGCAACACAGTCCACCCAACCACGCATTATCCATCAACGGCTCCAAAATGCCTTAAGTACGCTTGAGCCCTGGTTCTCCAAATGGAGAATAAAAGTAAACGCTCGAAAAACTCAAGCAATGATTTTCACCAAAAGAATCCTACATAGGAAGAATCAGCGTGTCCTCCAGCCGCTAATGTACCAAGGTGAAGGTATCGACTGGAAGGACCAAGTGACCTACTTAGGTCTAGTTATGGACCAAGGCCTTACCTGGAGCAAGCACATCAACAAGATCAGAGCCAAGGCAAACGCTCAGCTAAATAGACTATATCCAATAATCAACATAAATAGCCAACTCAAAATAAACATGGGTCTTACTCTATACAAAACACTCCTAAGACCAATAATAACGTACGCAGCCCCCGTATGGGGATATGCTGCCAAAACACACATAAACAAATTACAAACGCTCCAAAACAGAATTATAAGAATAATAGCGAAACAACCGCCGGTAGCACCGGCCTATCTCTTACATAAAGAGTTAAAACTGCACACCATCGAAGAATTTATAAAAAGCTTAAGCTTTAACGTATACAAGCGTAAAGACAAAAACGGCAATGCCCTAATCCAGCGATTGGGCAACTACGAAACATTGCATAATAAACACAAAAGACCGCTGTCGTTATTCGACAGAACCTTCAGCCTGGGGGATCCCGAAATCGACATTCAAGAATATCTCGAAGCACTAATAAGACTTCCATAGAAGCAACATTATTAGCCATGACTTGAGGCACGACTTGACGTTGGCAGTCTAGCAGTCCTTGCACCTAGTCAAGGCGGCCCAAGGGGGATGCAACCCCCCAATAACATTGACACTAGCTAAGAACTTCTTGACATGATTTACAAACAAAATTAATATAAATATAAGCCCAAAAAATTTGTGTAAAGCTTAAGAACTAAAATAATAAGACGCAGCTATAGCGCAGACAATACTAAAAACTCAAGTAGGAATACAATTGACTGACGCAACTATTTGCGACACTAATCACTAAACTATTTCTATATATTCTATATATACAATACTAGTGTACATTTACTGACGCACACACATGCGCCCATTAATACAATTCAATAAGACGCCCTCCCCTATTGGAGGTCAGATTAAAAACAAAGAATACTGCTAATTTTAAGTATCTCAAAATTAATTCTATGTCCTCATGTTTCAGGATGTAACACACCGCGACGGCGTTTCCATCCGGAAACGAACCTTAATCCTTAACTAATCCCACAACATGACTTCGCCAGGGCATACACAGGGCCTCGGTCATGTTTACGTTCGGCCACCCAATTTCACCCGGCGACGGCCACACGGCCAGCCAACACATATTCTCCTTTGAATCCGCAGGTGCGATTCGCGGTACTGCCGGACATCCTTCCTCGAATTCTCTCCGGAGGTTTTTTAGTGTGTAGTACCTTCGGGTGAAGCTCACAGTCCCCACTGTGCCTCCCAGTACAGTGGAACTCCATAAATGGATTTTTCCTCCACTCGAGGATAAAAAAAGAAAAAAGCGCTGGGCCACTCGAAGGAAACACCACTTGCCTGATCTCGGACAGCTGCCCGATGGGGTGGCTCAAGGTGATCAGGCCGGTTTCGTCAGGTCGTTTCGGCAACACTAAACAATTGTATCAATTTTCAGCCATCCTGACAGAGTGAGTTATGCACACACACAATTTGCAGTTTGTCTCAAATCTTAAGGTATTTTATTCATTTTGACCATCATAAAAAGTACTGGAAACAAGGATAAGTATTTAAGAGCTTCTTATTCTAACAGTAACTCATATTGTCCTAACTGCATTGCATCATACTTATTTCATCCATATAAATATGATGCATATGGTTAATGGTACTGAAATTCAGTATGGTAGACGGTTATTAAACTTTGAGAAACACTTTCATTAGCGAATGCAGGGTAGGTGTATATTGAGTCTCATTTAATTAGAAGCAGCTGGTAATAATTTGGTTATAGCTACACTGATGTTTCAGCTACGCTTTCCCATCTCTTTTCATTGCAGCCTAAGGCTACACTTTGATTATAAAATACATCCTTCGACTATGCATTGTTGCTTAGGGCCTTCAATACATTTTGCTATACTTGTGTATCTACCTTGCGGTTGTGTGCATTTTCAAGTTCACTTTAATGGAGGCATAAAAGGGTTTATGCTGCAGAATATTTTCAAGCAGTTAATTGTTTGGCATACTAAGTGTAAAATTAGTACTGAAGATTTTGTGCATGGAGTGTTTAAAATTGTCTTTTTCAGTGTCATAGTAAAGCAGAATGAGTCTACTAAGAACTTTGCATATGTAGTGTTCGAAATTAAATTAAGTGTTTACCATGCCAATACAACAAGAGTATATTGATATTGTGTTTTCAGTACCATACAAATCCTAGGAGATACTTTCAAATTCATATTAAAGTTACAGTTAATTTAACTTTTTTATTTCAAAGTTATTGTATTTTAACTATTAAATATATGGCAGATTATACATGGTGGTAATTTATAGCATGTTGTGTGGTTTCCTCTTGCAATGGTGGTGGCTTAAAATTAAATGCAAAACAATTCTTTTCTCTTCCTTCTTTCAAACAAAGACAGGGAAATAATAGTATTATTGATGGTGGGTATTACTTTAGCCTTGATGCATGTTCCAATCATATGATATGTTCAACGTCCCTGAAATCTGCTTGCAATGGGACCAAACGGACAAACAATAAAACACAATGGCATGCCCATTGATTTATTTAATACCCATTTAAAAACTTTGACAAAATCCTAAATTGAACACGTAAGATCATATACAATTCTAATACATTGATACACAGAACTTAATTTTAACTTTTTGGAACCTAAAAATCTGGGACTTTGTTATAAGTGCATTTTCACCAGGGCTTATAGATCTGTATTTTGTACCTTGGTTTCTTAATAAACAGTTCCCATTACAGTGGAATTTTACTGAATGTTTTAATAAATCAGGTCTAGGATATAAACACCATGCTGGGCACTAGTCAAATTAAAATCATGAACCCATTTGCTACTCTTCCTGCTTCACAATTTCAGACACATATTCATCAAAACATTGTCTTCACTCAAGGAGGCCTGTGAACAGCTAATAATGCACAGCGTACGATGCAGACGCAAGTCTGTATCATAAGGGCAATAAACAAGTGCCTCTTATTGCGTGTTGTGTTGCAGCCTCCCTTAGCAATGAGGTTTTGGGAAACATCAGAAAAATGTGTGCTCATTCAAACATTTTCATAATAACCTACAATCAGATTGTGTATTCCCATCTACTTGTGTCTTAATCCCTATTAATGTTGTGAGAAATAATTACAATGGATCCCCATGGAGAAAAGAAGGTGAGTCATGTCTGGAACGTAAGGCTACTTTAACGATACAGAAGAACTCGTGTACCAAATAACTTCAATTTTCAACAAGTAGGCATGTTCAAATGTCGGTGTATCTGTCATGCATGCATATGTACGTATGTAGGCATGTATCAGTTTATATGTGCATTACAGGCATAACTTTTTTTGCCTAGGGGTTTACATTTAATGATAGTGTTCAAGTCTATCCAGTATATTTGGTTTTCTAACATTTGAATAGAGAATATTTACTTTATTTCCTCCTTACTTAACACTTGATTCACTAAACAGGGCCACAGAATTTTAGTTTGTTCGTTTAACTCCTATAATACTTTACACTTCAAATATTGTAACATAATACATGTTTAACCTTTCTTATTCATGTTTAAAATTATGTTGTTCTATAGATTTATTAGCAGATAGTATCTTTATGATAATTCTAAAACAGGATGCTATCCAACTACAGTATTTTTTCTCAGTGTGTTTCAGCCAGTTGACCGTCCATGTTAACCCACTCATGTTAGTATTTGTATATTAAGCACCTTTAAGATAAATATAATGCCTTTTTCTTTATATTCTTCAGCTCTGTTAGCTATCACCACTTCACACATTTGAAATTACATCATCCTAAGGATGGCTTCTTTCAGAAGGGAAGCAAAGCCGGTGATCCTATAATACAGATTTATGGCAGGTAAAGGAACCTCCAGCCTGATAAAGCTTCTGTGCAAAATTAAGCATTTTTATGCCCAATATAACGGATGATCCAAAATACTGTGAACTGGCTGTGCTATGTTTTGTCTGTACAGGTTATTTGCGCTCATCGTCGACTGCCGCTGTCATAGAACAGCATGGATAAAACCATGCAGCATTTTTAAAACTACTTTTAAAGGCTTTACTTACCAACATAATTATAGCAGATGCTGAAACTGACCACCGTCGTTGTCCATAAATTTTTTGGCCTTCTTTAGGAAATTATCTATCACTTACCATAGTTCACGTTCAGAAATACTGACTATTTCCTGGTGGATATTTTGTTTTAATTCTTCCAGGTGTGTTGGTTTGTGTTGTACACTTTATGCTTTAAGTTACCCCAGAGATATAAATCGATGGGGGTTAGGTCGGGGGTCCAAGGGGGCCACAAATTTCTACTAATAATTATATTCTGAAACACACTTTCAATTGTTCTTATTGAAAGATTGGCTGTATTAGCTGTTGCAGAGTCTTGTTGAAAAAAGGCAAAACCTCGCTCCTTGCCAGTTAATTCTCTAAAAAAGAGGGGCAAAACTGTATTCACGTATGTATGGGCAACAACTGTTGACTCGAAAAAAGTTGGGCCTACAACTCTTTCTCCACTAATGGTGCACCATACACCTGGTGCATTGACTGAGTTAACACATACGAATCATAAATAAATACACACTGTACAGTAGGAACGTAATGCTGAGGTATAATACAGGTTGTGACTAAGTACACGAATAAATAATAAAGCACACTGGTAATAATGTAGCCGCACTATATCGCGTCAACTCAATGCTGATTGTGGGCAGAGAAAAACAAGTGATGCTCGTGACCTTGAGTATATCAGCTGCTGGTGACGTGTTTCTGTGTGCGCACTGGAAAAAGACAACGTACGGTTCACATGTATTTGGATCTCTCTTTAGAATGGGATGCTGAGAACCATAGCAGTTAGAGACCCATAAAAATCCACTCAAACTCTATAGTTAACCAATTTAGGTCACAGTCCAAAGCTGACCACGAGAGTAATTAGATCGTATACTTGGCAGAAAATCAACTGCTACTTAAATACTTTTTACAACCACTGAAATTGATTATAATCCATTAAAAATTGTCTATATTTTAAGTTAAAACAGATAATGACCTAGTCCCTATGCACTCTCATTACTTAGGCTAAATAAATACTGCTATTATTGTAGTTTTATTTATTTCTAGGACATACACAGTGAGAAGCTGGAGTTGTTATTGTGGGTGTAAAGCTAACAAGCTGTTAGTGTTCAGTACTGAATTTCATCGCATACTCGCCACAGTTTCTCGTTCTGGTTATCGTTGCAATTGCTGATAGTATTCAACGAGCCCATACTTATTATTTTGTGATGTAAACTTATAACAGTGTCGGTATTCAGGAGTTATATTCAATATCAATTATTTTGTGATGTAAACTTATAAAAGTGTTGGTATTCAGGAGTTATGTATGTTCAATATCAATTATTTTGTGATGTAAACTGATAACAGTGTCGGTATTCAGGAGTTATGTAAGTTCAGTACGCAATTATTTTGTGATGTAAACTCAAAAAAGTGTTGGTATTCTGAAGGAGTGACTGTGTTCAATATCAATTATTTTGTGATGTAAATTTATACAAGTGTGTATTCAGAAGTTTAGGATTTGTAAATTACTTATGTAAAATTAGGTAAATAAGATGTTGGTTATTGAACGGAGAAAAAGGTGTTCATGCTTTCTTCATAAAGCAAAAATATACAGTGCAACCATTTTGCAAAGAATAAATTGCTTAAGAGCAGCTGTGATAACTTTCAGTCGTAGTCCGGGATTACAATGAACGAAACGTAATAGAATTTCTAATTTAGCGACACTTCTTACTTCAACATTTCGTCAGTTGGTAAACTGATGGCATCGCCATTCAAGAATATATTACAATACGCTAAATAGTCTACCTTCTCTGGTGAACTGAACAGATCGCAGTGATGGCGTGTTATCTTTAATATCCCAGGTGTTGAGAAATGTTTATTTTATTATGCAGTGAAATGTCCAGATTGCTTGCCTATAAATCATGGTGTGACTGTTATGTGCTCATGTTAGCTACACAAGCCCGTGTGTCTGTTTTAAGTATATAATTTGACAATCTATAGTTTGTTACTTCCTACACCAGCAATAGTTCTTAAGTGAGAGAGATGAAGTCTTTCTCTAGTTACCTTGGGATGAAGTAAACTAACGTCACCACTATGTAATAAAAAGCACTATAAGCAGCAGGATAACCAAAAGAACATAGTACATGAGATATAAGTGAATCACAGGGGTATATTTTTTGTTTCATTAACAGAAGCTGTAGTAGGTACACACACACACGCGCGCGCGTTTTTCTTCTTCCTGTTACACCGTGGGTTTTATTCTGCATTACATGTGCAATATACTCTACCTGATCACAAACTGATAGTTCATACTAACCTATACTCTGTTCATCAAGAGATTAGAGGAGATATAAACAAAGCACCGGTTTGTATCACTCCGTGGCCACGTGCTTCCACAATGACGCAACACGGTTACCTACCGCTGCGCGTAGGTATGCATTATATGCATTTTACGCTACTAAAAGGATATATTTACTTGATCCAAATAACATATAGCAGATGGAAATTAACTGCTACTTACGTCTTCTCTGTCCACAATAACACTTTTTCATTTCTTGCTCACAATGTCGAAACCAATCTCCAGAAGCAGCTTGTGGAGGGAAGTTCGTTTTAAATTGGGAAGATCGGGATCAGAGTTAACTGTCAACAGCACTTTGTTTAAGGTGGAGGTTCATTGTTAACAAAGAACTGGTGAAATTTTCGACGGATTGCAGATCTCACACTCACAAATTCGTCACAAACTACATCCACCATTTATCTGGCATGTGGTCGCTTTTTACCGGTATCTTCACCAACTGACGATTTTTCGTTGTGTGTACTGTAAATACTTTCAACTGACACAATGGTAAACTCGGATGTTAATTTCATCACGTCTTTGTTAGCAAGTTCGGGATATTTCTCGCAGAACTTGTTAAATACGTTCAATATTGTTGTCTTTTAACCACTTCAAAACTATTTTCTGCGCTTATGTTTTACAACACTCACTGGTTCTGCCATGTTACTTTTATACTGAATAATGCGCGCGCAGAATGAATTAGGCTGGTTACAGATTCACTTAACTGCGTATTCTTACACTTTAACTATGCTTAGTACACTTAGTTCATGTTTTAGCAAACATCAAGTGACATTTCAGACCTCAGTAAGAGTATTTCTTCAAGGGACTATTTACACGGCGAAAGCGTCAAGAGAGCGCGCTGTGGTCAAAACGCACGTGGCTTTGTTTACGTCTCCTCTAATCTAGATGAACAGAGTATAAATGTCTAACCAGATTTTCAAATTTAGTCCAATAATTACTGAGATTTCCTTTACCTTACCATTTGAAAGACACTTGTTATACACACACCTTTACAAAACAGGTAAATGTTTACATAATTGACTGCTCGAGAAAACGAATGAAACATAGTGCAATAGATGCCGTTTTTATTGGTGATTACGATTTTAAAAGTTTTATTTGGCGCTCAAGCTTCGCTTTTATTTATGAGAAAATTTCGTACGTACGATGTAGTGGTTTTATTTCGCTTATGTGGCGGATATTTAGCAAATAAATGTATATAAACAAGTATAACATATGCTAGAATTATTAATTAATGCATTTACGTTGAAATTGTTGCATAAACACTGCCCAAGTTGTAAATATTTCGATAACACAGGACCCTGTCACCCCACTCATACATACACTAACCCCCCCCCCCCCAAAGGAATGTCGCCTTGACGTAGCGGAGGGGCTCAGTACCCGACCCAGACGGCCTACTAAGTGTGTCTTTTTCACTACGGGTAGGCAAGAGGTGAGAGGAAGCAAAGAACATTCCAAAACGGGTAGATAAGAGTTGGTAGTCTTGGTCGACGACTCAACTAGGAGAAGATAATTCCGAAATCACACTTCCCCAGGCGCTCCTACTACTGTAGGTACGGGTTTGGCGTTTCCCGGGGCACCGAACCATACTTTCGATTGGGTTCCTCTAAGAGGTGAAACGGCACCTGCCAAACGCCCAAGCAACTTTGGTCTACTTTTGTGTTTGACCTCCCACCTGATACCTCCCTGTACATAGTCCGATGATTAACCTACGCGCTGGTTGCAGAACAATGGGGAGATGCAAGGGGTGACTGGGTTACCGCGTAATTCCCAGCCCCTGGTTATCATGTACGATCTGTGTTCGTATCCGCTGTTAAAGGTCAGTCCCGGGGAGGGGCCATTGCATGAGCTGATGCACTCAAGCGATTGGGTCCCTCTGTCTATACATTGGGAGGTGAGATCCTAGGATGAGCAAGATCCAGGCCAGGACTTTCACCTAAGCCGGGGTGGCGCCCAGGAAGTGAGCATGCCATCGGAGACATTTTCAATGGTGGAGGATATCGCCGTGAGTCCAAAAATTCAACACAACAAAAACAGCAAAGCAAGAGGAAAAGAAGTAGTCGAGTGTTATGGCCCTCGCTACTTAGTCATTATTAGAAAACAGGAAGGCAAAAAGTTTCCATCGGTGAGCCCCTTTACCATTCAAAAGGTTCTGGATAACATTGCTGGTCCAGTGAAGTCATGCACTAGATCTCGCAATGGCACGCTGCTGGTTGAAGCACATTCAGCCACCCAGGCAGCTAAAATACTGAAAACGAATATGCTAGCAAGTTATCCTGTCAGTGTTGAGATGCACACAACTTTGAACTCCTCGCGCTGTGTGATAAACACTCCTACATTGGATGATCTAAGCAATGAGGAGATTCAAGAAAATCTTTTGGAAGAAGGCGTTACTAACGTTTACCGGGTTCAGCACAAAGAGGGTGGTGAACTGAAGCCAACATGTACCCTGTTCCTGACCTTTGATCGGATAGATCTCCCGCAAAGGATTAAGGCAGTAAATAGTCCATCGAAGTTAGGCCTTTCATCCCGAATCCGCTCAGATGTTTCAAGTGAGCGCTTAGTGCTAGGACATACACGCGAGCTTTGCAAGGGACTACCTACTTGCAATAACTGTGGGGATGCATTACACGATGATGATTGTACTACAGCGCCGTGAACATCCATTCATTTCCCGAGATTGCCCCCGTTTTGTGGAGGAAAGAGCGCTCCAAGAGATAGGATTTAGAGAGAAGGTGCCCTTCTAAGAAGCCCGGAAGCTCTTGTTTATACGCTAACCCTCTGTTCCAAGATCCGGTACCTATAGCTCAGTTACAGCTAAACCGGTACCAAGACGAGAAATCACAACACAAACCAGCTATATAAAAGGGCAACAATATCAGAAAAGACACTCGTAGCCCGTAGCTGAGTTCCAAAGCCTTCTACATCGGCACGCACATTTATGTCAACGTTTACAAAGTCCGTAAGTGCAAGGAACATCAGCGTTATATCACCATCAAAAGCATCAAGATCAACACAAAAAACTAGCAAGTCCATAAGATATGATGCCTCACCGATCAAGTTTAAGAAGAGTTAAACAAGGAACGACCTCCTCAAGAAAAATAGTATGTCCGATCCCAGTACATCGAAGGGATGTAAAAGTCCACGAACATCTCCTCGAAGATCTCGTGGAATTTCCTCCGCTGGGGAATCGTGACGGGTTGACTCAGACCGGCGTCTTTCATCTTCACCGGTCCCCTTTAGCAACCGGTTCGAGACACTCGAACCAAAGTTCGCTATGGAACCACGAACGTCCTCGGCAGAGGACATGGAGCCTAGCAATCTTTCCACACTGGGAGAGCCCCAGTGGAAAATAAGCGCGAAAAGGCCTCGGATAAAAATATCAGCCCAAGACAGAAGAAAAGGGCAAAATTAATTCGGTAACCGTCTATTCCAAAGTAATGGCGAGTTACTTTGGAATACCTATCCCATACAGATATCGATATGGCTATCCTACAATGGAACATACGTGGTATTAGAACACAACGATCAGAACTTGGGCTTGTGCCCAAAGAGAATGAACCTTTGGTCACATGTTTGCAAGAGACAAAGCTGCGTCCTCAAGACGCTTTCCATTAAAGGCGATACACCCCAGTACGGTGTGATGTTACACCAGAAGAGGGTGCTCCGGCACATGGCGGCGCTATGATGGTTATCAGAGATAATGTGTATACCAAAAATATATTTCTACGGTCTGACATACAGTCAGTCGCAATAAGGGTTTTATTGCCCAACAATCAGTTTACCATTCGTAATATTTATGTGCCTCCCTCCTTTGCCGTCTTGCCGTCTCGCCTATTGATTTAGAAGAACTTGTTTCCGAGTTACCACCATCGTTTCTATTGGTGGGAGACTTCAGTGCGCACCACCAGCTTTGGGGTTCAAGTCGCGCTCGTGCGAGAGGCAAGCTCATCGCTGATTTCCTGGAAGTTACAAGCTAGCTCTTATCAACACTGGAGGGCCTACACTCATTTCTGACTCTTTCAATAGTTTCTCGGGCCTTCATTTTGCAGTTTTTTTACCTCAGCTGGCAGTCTCCTTACAATGGACTGTCATCTCTGATTTACACTCTAGTGACCACTTTCCATGTCTTATTAGTCTGTTAACGCAAGATACATGTTCCACACGTATGCCCAGATGGCACTTGGACCATGCCAACTGGAACCTTTACACCCACTTAGCTGTCTTTACGTACAACGAGCATGACTCAGTGAATGATTTGGTGCAGCATCTCACGGAGACGATTCTCTCTGCTGCTGAACAATCAATTCAGCGGTCGACTTCACACTTCCGTCGATTTCCCGTCCCCTGGTGTACGGAGGAATGTCGGAATGCCATTCGTGCTCTAAGGTGTGCTCTTAGGGTTTTCCAACTTCTTCAAATACAAGAAAATGTGCGCCAGGTCCAGACAAGTCATTAAGGATAGCAAAAAGTCATCATGGAGCAAATTTGTAGCTTCATATAACCGACACACACCTTCCTCGGTTGTGTGGGATAGGTCAAGGCGTGTTGCTGGTCGATCGACCCACATACTAATTGCGAGACTAAAACATCCTCAGGAGCTGTTGTTGATCCATTTGAGATTGCGAACACGTTTGGCAGTGTTTTCGCTCATGTGTCTAGTTCGGAAAACTACTCCCCTAAATTCTTTCCAACTAAAACTCAGGTGGAATTTCAAGGCTTCGCGTTTCGGTCTAGAAACGTAGAAGATTACAATTGCCTATTCACCATGGCAGAGCTAGAAAATTCTCTTAAATCTTCGCGATTATCAGCACCAGGACATTCATGTATAGGGCTAGGAAGTTCATGCATTTGCATTTTTTTCATAGGGGTTAAAAACGTATGCTTTTACATTATGTGCACGAATTATGGAATTTTCAGGTATTTGGACATGATTTTATGGTGCATATAACTGCATATTTTCTTGATTTTCATAAATGCATAATATTTCAATATTAAAGCCTCTATATTGCATATATGCCTCTATATGTCTTTTTTATTATTTTTTCCCATCTGGATAGTATTTTTCATATTGGTAGTATTGCGCATGATGATGCAACTCACAAAGATTTCAATATTATAGCCCCTATATTGCATATTTTAATGATTTTAATGGTTTTTATTATTTTTTCCATGTGTATAATACTTTTCATATTGGTAGTATTGCACATGCTGATGCAACTCGCCAGGTGAGTCATATTGTCATGCAGTGAACCCACTGTTTCCATTCCTTCATTATATGTATGTGCGTGGAAAATAATAATCGGTGCGCTATCTGAGAGGTTTATATTAACAAAGATAGAGTGCAGGTCAACGTTTTGAGCAGCACAATTATCGCACCGCTTGCTTGCCCTCCAATAGTTGTGCCATGGTTTTCAAACGTAACAGTGTTGTGAACTGGTTCCCACCAAATTAAATTAGGCGTATAAAATGTTAAAGAGCTCTTCAAATGCCGAAAATAAGACCAACTTCGAGTGCTAGATTAATTAGTTTACAGAAAGAGTTTTCGGGTGATTCAATATCTACAGATAATAGGGTACTGTATTGTGGAGCGTGTGAGAAAAATGTAGGGAGTGAGAAAATATTTCAAATAGTTCAGCACATAAACACAGCAAAACATAAGGAGAATTTAATCAGAAAACTCGCAAATAGAGAACCTGTTCAAAAACAGCTATTAGAGTCATAAAGCTACGTAGGCTTTCACGGCCGGCGTCTAAATTGTAGAAAGAAATATCTTCCGGGCTGATATGCCGTGGTCTGCTGGAGATCTGTCTTCCAGACGTTTCGTCTACAACTGCGGTAGACATCCTCAGTGGCGTTGTCGAAGTCTCCTCGTGGAAGGTATCACTGCGACTGATGTGTCGAACGTTTGAACGTTTGTTTGTTTATTAACCAATTGTGTCTGGTGCTGGTACAACGGGCCCACCTTACAGACTAACATTATCATTTTTATATACAATTGTTTGGTTTGCATGCTATATACAGTGGTTTTTCTAGGAAACCCATACAGTGGCCGTCTTTGGGCCACCGAGTACAGTTCCCTCTTGTACTGTCTTGGGTTTTTAGTTTATAGTGTTTTTGATATTGTTTTTTGTTTATATACATATTTACACTTTGTTTCTTTATTTACACGCATTCACTCCCGCTTTCACTCTGGCATATCGTGAGATATGCCCTCACACACACACACACACACACACACACACACGCATACAAACACACACGCACATTAAAAACACTATTTACACACACTATACAAATTATTTACAGACACATTCACACACGCATTCACCCACGCACACTCTCACACACATACACACATCTTCACTGGGCACACCAGAGATATGTGTCCCAGAGCACTGCACTATTTACACTTCGTATATACCCTGTCCCACGGTGGCAGCTCCTGAATATTTTTCGAGGCGAGGGCCTCTGCCGGAACATGTATGTGGCCTAGGATCGAGGTTGCGTGCACGCGCATTAGTCGGCGAGCCGAGCCGCTTCTAGAACATTTTGATCCTATTATGCTTGCGGTGCTTCGGCTCGCCTTTGCCAATGTTGGCGATCACGTCGTTTTCGTGGTTTCTAATGCGCGTCCATGCAGCCGTTGCTCGTTTTTCAATTGCCTCCGGGATGAACGGGATCCGGGTTTCAAGGTGCAGTGTTTGGGTACTGGTGAGGAGTGGAACAGACAGGATTTTTCTGAGGGAGAGGTTTTGGAGGGTTTGGAGTTGTTTCAGGGCGGTTTTGGAGGCATTAGCCCAGGCAACACATGCATACAGGACCACCGAGAGAATAAATGACTTATATAATATCAGTTTTGACTTCAGTCGCAACTGTTTACTGCGGAAGATGGGAGCGCACAACTTTAGCTCCATTTATACCATGCGCAACGTGCGCTGATTGGCCCGGGGCGTTCAGAGGCGTGGTGGCTGGTGGAGGGGGTTCTATCTCTCTTATGCTGCTGGTCTCTTCTGATTGGCTTACCTTGCTATCCTGCTTCTTATGATGTTCCATGACCGGATGCCAGTTGCTGTTTAATCTTAAGGCCTCTTCCTTCTTATTAAAGTTGTTAGGGTGCTTGTAAATTTCAGTAGCCTCTCGCTGTAGTCGGGCATGGTAATGTATGGTAGATGCAAGGATGCGCGTATCCTGGAACTTAATACTGTGTTCACCGACTGCATTAACGGCATGTTCAGCAACCGCAGACTTGTCACTTTGGCCCAGGCGGCAGCTTCTTTTGTGTTCCGTGAGTCTGGTCTTAACACTGCGCTGAGTAGTACCAATGTATACTGAGCCACAACCACAAGGAATACTGTATACCCCAGCCGATGACAAAGCTTCTCGGGGATCCTTGGGTGATCGTAGTAAACTGCTTAACTGTCTGGTGGGTTTGAAGATCGTCTTGACGTTATGTCGCTGTAATATGCGATCAATTCGGTCGGTGACATTTTTTAAATATGGTAGGAACACAATGCCCTTACTTTTGGGCTCATCTGGATTCTGGATGACAGGTTGAGTCTTAGGAGGCCGGCAAGCTCTTCTTACTTCTTGGATTGAATAGCCATTGGAAAGTAATGCTTGTTCTAAGTGGCCAAGTTCTTGTTTTAAGAAGTGCGGCTCACAGATGCGGGAAGCACGGGTTGCAAGCGTCTTGATCATTGCACGCTGACAAGTCTGCGGTTGCTGAACATGCCATTAATGCAGTCGGTGAACACAGTATTAAATTCCAGGATACGCGCATCCTTGCATCTACCATACATTACCATGTCCGACTACAGCGAGACGCTATTGAAATTTACAAGCATCCTAACAACTTTAATAAGAAGGAAGAGGCCTTAAGATTAAACAGCAACTGGCATCGGGTCATAGAACATCATAAGAAGCAGGATAGCAAGGTAAGCCAATCAGAAGAGACCAGCAGCATAAGAGAGATAGAACCCCCTCCACCAGCCACCACGCCTCTGGACGCCCCGGGCCAATCAGCGCACGTTGCGCATGGTATAAATGGAGCCCCACAGACAGTCGACGCATTCCGGAGGAGAACTTTGAGACAGCAACATCATCAGAGAGAGTGAGAACTTCTAGTATCGTCGCAGCAAAGAAGCTGCCGCCGTTGGATTGCGGTTCGAGCATTGCCGTGGAGAAATCCAAAGCTCAGCTAAAGCGCTTGCGCTAAGGCACAAAAACAACTGTTTAGACGAGTAGGGGAGTAAGGCTATAGCCAGCAATCTCTCAGATTAGCTTAAGCGCCTCTTTGAGGTCCGGCCCTATTCTCCCCGTGCTTCTTAGCGCTCACTAGCTGCTCTTTCTTTCTACTCTTCTCTTTTCCTCTGTTTCTATTTAGTTTTAAGATCCCATTAGGCCCTTACTAAATACGTTATCTCTTTCACACTCTTTGCTATTACGCGATGGCAGGAAACTCCAAGGCGTCCACTTCCAACTCCACGGAGACGACCAGGGCGCTGAGAAGCAAACTGGTCAAATCCGGTCCCAACAAAAACCCTACAACCCCCACTCCTAAAATACCACCTAAGAACTCTACGCAACCCGAGGAACCTACTCCCACCCGTCCAGCTTCTCCCAAGCCCAGTACCTCGAGCTATCCTACGGAGATAGTTCCAAGCACTCACACTCACACGGAGAATGCCAGCTCCACCAAAATCCCCGAGAACCCACTCACAGTAAAGAGGGCAGACCTGGCACCACTGTACATCCACAAGAGCCAGGCAAGTATTTTACGCTCCCTTTCCCAAGACTTTAATAAGTCACATACAGTCACATTTGACTATTTCTTTTCTACGGCCCGGAACTCCGGTGACATTACACTCAATGTGTCCTGCTTGAGGGACTACCAAATTTGGGAAGGTTACCTCAAGTCAAAAGGCGTACCCCACTACCTAGTCCCCCAACCCCAAGAGAGATCCGTAAGGTGTGTTATTAAGGGATTGTACGCCGAAGTCACCAGTGAGGAACTAGTAGAAGACCTGGCACAGATTGGAATACCGGCGCTCAGAGCCGTACGGATGCGTAAACGCAACTGGCGTCACACCCCGCTGCCTATGTACCTTATAGAGGTGGCAGCTTCCCCTGATATAGAAGCTAAGTTAATGGCCCTCAAATTTCTGGCACACTTTAAGGTTAGGGTGGAAGTATACAAAAGCACTCCTGAACAGAAGCAGTGTTCCAGATGCCAGCAATTATGGCACACACTGCGGGACTGTAGGGCCCCACACTTCGTCTGCGCCAAATGTTCAGGCCCCCACCCCTCAGGTACGTGCGCCGTTCCCCCCTTGGAACGGCACTGTATACTCTGCGGCCAAATAGGCCACGGAGCAACATGGCGCGGTTGCTCCGTCTACCAGGCAGAGTGCACGAAGGCCTCTAAATCCCCCCCCCCGCACGCAGCCTCAAAGACCCGCCCCTAGGTCACATAGCTTCCTTGAGGCTGCCACTAGTGCATCAACGCACCACACAGGGTGGCTCACGGTAGGAAGAAAAGGCAAAGTCCGGCCGGCCCTTATAGCAGAGCCCCGTGTGGCTGTGGCTCCCCGGCTAGTCACCGAGGAGAGCCCAGCTAGGTATGAGCGACCCCCTCACCCCCTCCCAAAACCCACACACACACACTAGTACACACACACCAACACAAGTAGCAGGAGGGCCTCACCCTCCCGCACCTAAGTCGCTCACCCCCACAAGACAGGCCCCCAGACCACCTAAAATTCACCAAGTGAATAAACACGCCGCGTCCAAACTAATGCACGCAATGAGGCTTCCCCAGAACTCTGTTCCTCTGGAGGTCATAGAGGAACAGTTCAGGACGTTCAGGAGTCACACATGTGTTGGTAAGGAACTAGACTCCGTAGTTTTTGTTCACTTTCTCACCGAACTCATCCAAGCCCTAAATGCACATCGCCATGGCTGAAACGGACAAAATTAACTTAGTTTTCTGGAACTGCCGAGGATTGCGCGTGGGCGGCGCTGTGGTCGAGCGGTTAGCGCGCTCGCCTACCACCTAGGCGGCCCGGGGTCGATCCCAGGGACCCGCATGTGGTATTCGTGGTGGACGAAACGGCGTCAGGGCGGGTTTTCTCCGGGTACTCCGGTTTCCCCGCCATCTCATTCCACCGGTGCTCCATCTTCATGTATCATCAGTGTCACCGCCTGCGGTGCCGTAGTAGTAAAAGCGGGCGTTAAACACTACAACTACAACAACAGAGGAGTGCGCAGAAAGAAGAAAGATCTAGCGGACTTTCTGCAAACGCACTCAATCCAAATTGCCCTTTTAAATGAAACCCATTTAGGTGAACCCGATAGATTTACCCTGCCAGGTTACACGATTTACAGGACTGACCGTAACTGCCGGGGAGGAGGGACAGCAGTAGTCATACAGTCCACTATTAGGCACCATCAAGTTTACGTCCCGGGGCTTAACCGTTTAGAAGCTACCGCGGTAAAAATAAACACGTCTAATGCTACACTGACCGTAGCAGCTGCCTATAATCCCCCGGGGGATGTGGACACGGAGGACGTGGACAAAGTATTGCGCTTAGACACTAAAGTTATAGCGGCTGGGGACTTTAACTGCAAGCACCAAATTTGGCACAGTATAAACCCGAACCCGCAAGGCTCAAAATTACTAAATTACATAAATAACACTCACTTTCTCGTGATGGGGCCGGAAGAACCAACACATATCCCTCACGTAAACAACCATTCTCCAGATATACTAGATATCGCAATTACCAAAAATATCAATTTCAACATTGAATGTAGCGTCCTACACGAACTAACGTCGGACCATCTCCCAGTGCTGATGGAAATCCAATTACCTCTTAGGTTCAAGCCAGAAGCACCCACCTTAAATTATAACCAGGTAAACTGGGACGACTTTAGAAATTCTGTCGAAAACTATTTACCTGACATGGAAATAAATTCACCACAAACACACGACGAAGCAATTAACAAATTAGAACTCGCAATAAAACTCGCGACAACAAACTGTGTCCCACTAAGATTCAGGCCAAATATCAAACACTCGATATCCAACGGATATTAAACTCTTGCACCAAAACCGCAATCGGTTACGTCGCAAGTGGCAAAGGACTAGAAATCCAATCCACCGGCAAGACTATCTGGACGCGTTGAGCGCAGTGACGACCCACACTAGGGAATTCGTGGGGAACGAGTGGAACCAAACTTTGGAAAACCTCAATCCCCAATCCAATGGGGTCTGGAGAATTGCAAAATGTTTGACACGAACAGAAACGATAATTCCTCCACTAGTAAATAGAAATACTAACAGCATCGCTGAACTCCCTCAGGCCAAAGCAGAGGCCTTTGCGTCAACACTTGAGGAAGTATTCAACCCAAATCCACCGCTGGGACAAGCAAATGAAGGAGAAATCTTAAACATCGAACACTAAGTAAACGAAACCGACTACTCGACCACACAAACAACAAAATGCGTAAAACAAACGCTGGCGAGATAAGTTGGATAATCAGACACTTGCACAATAGAAAGGCCCCAGGGCCGGACAAAATACCAAATGCGGTACTTAAAAATCTCCCGCAAGCAGCTCTTCGGCTGCTTGCAAAAATTTTCAACTACACTCTGGACAAAGGTAGATTCCCACCTAAATGGAAAGAGGCAAAGATTGTCATGCTTCCTAAGCCAAAGAAAAATCTTTCGTTACCGGCCAACTACAGGCCAATTAGCCTATTAAACTCAATAGGCAAGGTACTTGAGAAAATAATCCTCAAAAGAATTAACGCCCACATCGTCAAAAACAATTTACTAATTGCGGAACAGTTCGGCTTTAGATCGCAACATTCCAAACCACTTCAACTACTTCGACTAACAGAGCAAATTACCAAAGGCTATAACACTAATAAATCAACTGGCGCCATCTCTCTGGATATTGAGCGCACTTTTGATAAAGTTTGGCATTCGGGCCTACTCCATAAGCTAAAAACTTACAATTTTTCCGATTCAATGATCGCGCTAATCAAAGACTATATAAGCACAAGACACTTCCGGGTGGTAGTGGAGGACAGCTCCTCCACTCTAAGGCCCATTAGGGCAGGAGTCCCACAACGAAGTTTAATTGGGCCGACGCTTTTTAATCTATATATTAACGATATGCCAGAATTCACGCGTACTGATAAATACATATATGCGGACGATACAGCCTTAGTAACGCAATCCACGCAGCCTCGGAACATCCACCTGCGCTTACAGAACGCTCTGAATCAGCTGGAGCCGTGGTTTGCAAAATGGAGAATCAAAGTAAACACCACTAAGTGCCAATCAATCAGATTCACTAAACGAATACAGCACAGGCTCCCCAGGCATTCACAACCGCCTCTGGTATACAGAGGCGAGCAAATTGAATGGAAAGACCAAGTCACCTACTTAGGTGTTACTATGGACCAAGGTCTGACCTGGAAAAAGCACATAGATACCATCAGGGCAAAGGCAAACGGCCAATTAAATAAACTCTACCCCATGATAAATAAAAACAGTCAATTACAACTAAATATAGGCCTTACGCTTTACAAATCTCTGATAAGGCCCATCTTAACATACGCGGCCCCCGTTTGGGGCTATGCCGCCAAAACACATATTAATAGGCAGCAAACTCTACAAAACAGAATAGTTAGAGTAATAGCAAAGCTCCCACAAGTAGCACCAGCTTATCTTATACACAACGAGCTTAAGCTACACTCCATTGAACAATGCATAAAAGCGCAAAGTGCAAACTTATACGATAAGAAAGACAAAAATCACAACCACCTCATTCGAGAACTAGGTGTGTATAACCTTGAACGTGATATGCACAAAAGACCTCTCTCGCTGTTCGATAGAACAATTGACCTGAAGGAACCGGAAATAAATATCCAAGAATACTTAGACGCGTTAGTTAGATAAAACACGCAGAATTACACAGCCATGGCATGTCTATTCTTTTCCTTCTGCCAGTGGCACTTGAAAGTCCTTGCTCATTGTAGTCAAGGCGGATCTCACTGGGAGGGTGCGGTCTAAGTACAGCTGTGCTCTGATTGAGCAGGCGGCTTAGGCGAAACCCGACACTGACCAACAGCAATCGCCACGGACTTACTCAAATGGCTTCTCCAGCCTCTACTTGTAAATAGTAAATTAATTCAATGACCCTGCTCCTTATTACAGGAAAGCACAAGCAACAAAAAAAAAATTCTCTTAGACAAGTAACCACTGACTCTGTTCCTAATTTCAGGAATGCATTAATACATCAAATGCATGAAGTGACGTCAGACCTCACGTGATCTGCGTAAACCAACATATCCTTTGACAGATAAATAACCACTGACTTTGTTCCTAATTTCAGGAATGCATAATTGCTTCAACTGCATGATTCAAATAAAATTTTCTACCAAATATCTAGCACATTAATAACCACGGACTCTGTTCCTCCTAGCAGGAATGCATAACACAACTACTATGTAGAGAGACGTCAGACCTCACGGGGCCTGATTAAACCAAAATTCTCACCCTAAATGCTCTTTGTTTCAGAACCACTACAAGACGTCTCCATCCGGAGACATCACTAACCCAATACTCCCTCACTCAATTCCCAAGGGCGTGTCCAGGGCCACGGCAATGTTCACGTCCTGGCGATCTCTCCCTGGCTTAGGCCCTTGTGGCCGGCCAACAAACCCACACCCACAATCCACAGGTGCATTAGCGGTACTGTCGGATTTCCACTCCTGAATTCACCGGTGGAGGTTTTTTAGTGGAGTAGTACCTTCGGGTGAGGCCCACAGTCCCCCTCTGTGCCTCCCAGCGCATGGGGCTCCGTAAATGGGCAAGCTATCAGAAGAACAAACAGAGTTGCTAAGCTACAAAAACAAAACACAAAAGTTGTATAAACGATTACAGAATAACCAACATCCTCCTCGTTTACACAACCTTACATTTTTCTCTTAATGCAATAAGGCTGCTGGGTGACAAAGGTTTGGTTAACAAATCAGCTATCATTAGGTCAGAGGGACAATACTTGCATTCAATCAACTGCTTATCTGCACAATCCATAACAAAATGATAATTTGTATCAATATGTTTTGTTCTATTCGAGAACTTTCTTAACACAGAGAACCTCAACAGTGTTTCCATGTTCTAGAAGACGGGAAGTAAACTTGCAAGCATCATCAATCTTCTCCATTGTCTTTTCAACACTGTGAAACGTATCCATTATTTTAAGTTCTCGGTTTGAATGTAATTGTTTATTTAGATATTAACCTCCACGATCAGATCGAATAATCTTGACTTTTCTGTCAAACTAGTTTTTCACAAGTGCTACATAATGTTTCAAAGTATCAGGAACTTCAGATTTGTTTGCCAATAAATATACATGAGTATACCTTGAAAAATCATCTATAAATGTGACTATAAATCGCTTACCACTTGGTGTCATGGTCTGCATTGGTCCACAAACATCTGTATGGATCAAATCAAGTGATCTGGTAGACTCGCTTGAAGATTGTTTTGGGAATGGTAATCTGGTCAGCTTTCCTTTCATGCACGTATCACATGACATTTGGATACCGCAATTAACTATCTTCAAATCATCTAAGAGATAGTATACATTTTCCTTATGGCCTCTGGGTCACGATGTCCCATTTTCCGATGCCATGTATGAATACAATTGCTGTTGTGTTCCAACACTGCATGGATTTTGTATGGCTCACACAATTTGTACAAGTTTCCAGTGGACTTAGCAAATCCAATCTGTTTTCCATCTTTGCATATTTCACAATAGTCTTTACTAAAGTTAACAGAAAAATTGCTTAAGTTTAGCTGTCGAACAGAAATTAAATTTCCAACAACTTTAGGAGCATAAAGCACATTGGTAACAATAACTGGTGTTACTTCTCCCTTTTTATTCTTAAACATCAATTTTCCTGTCCCGATGCCAATAACATTAACTAGTTCACCATTTGCAACTTCAATTTTATTAACATAGGATCTATCCAAGGATGTCGAAAAACTCTCTGTCATTGGTTACATGCCGAGTGGCACCTGAATCTAAAATCCAACTATTTGACGGAATGTCAAATGTAAATATATGCTCTTTATGTTCAACTGCATTCACTTTATTTGGTTTTTCTTTCCAACTTGAGTATTTCTTGCAATCCTTTTTCATGTGTCCATACCTTTTGCAAAAATAACATTTCACGGAAGTGTTTTTAAAATCTTTTCTGGATACTGTCCTCATCATTTTATCTGAAGAATTACAGGAAGCCCCTTCTGTATATTGTTTACGTTCATATTCAGCAATCACCTTTTGCTGTTCTATGGCAAACGTTAGTTCATCCTCTGGATGTCGGTCTGGATGGCTCAGTTGGTTAGACGCTGGCCTACTGATCCCAAGGTCGTTGGTTAAAACCCGGCCCAGGCCGATGGTTTTTAAGTATGCTTAGAAACGACAGCTCCATGTCAGTAGATTTACTGGCACGTTAAAGAACTCCTGCGGGACGAAATTCCGGCACACCGGCGACGCTGATGTGATCCTGGCAATTGATAGCGTCGTTAAATAACAAAATAATTTTAATTTTTTTTAATCCTCTGGACGTGTTTCCAGTGCTGTAATTAATGGATCATAATTTCTAGGCAAACTGCTCAACAACATTGCAACACTCCATTTATCCGATAAAGATTCTTCACCTATGTCTCGAAGCTTTAAAAACAATTATTGCATGCGAGTAATATGTTGTGGAATATTACCGCCTTATTCGAGTTTCAAAGAACAAATTGTTCTCATTAAATGAACTTTATTCGTTAACGTACTTTTCTCATGATATTCCTTAAGAGCATTCCACATCTTCTTTGCTGTGGACTTACCCCTGATGTGGATAAGTTGATCATCTTCCACCGTAAGTCCGATGTAGGCTTGTGCTTTGCTATCAGCTGTATCCCAATCGGCGATTAACCTTTCGTTTGAACCTGTATCTATCGGTCTTTCAGATTCAATTACCTTCTTAAACAAGTTATCTTTCATTAAAAGCAGTTGTACTTTATATTTCCAGTTTGATTGATTATGATTATTCAACTTTACGATGTCACTTCGAAAGTCAGCCATTTTGTTACTTAAACCTTATGTAACGAAACTGGGAAAAAAAAAAAAAAAAAAAAAAAAAAAAAACCGCTTCGTGTATCGCACTTTATACTTATATGCCTGGGCCCATAACCTGTTGTTTGTATTCTCTCGGACTGGAAGCTTTAATATGTATAAAAGATACGATACAATTAAGATAACTGGATATTTAATTTAACTCTTTCGCCGTTACATGGGCAAGCTATCAGAAGAACAGTTGCTAAGCTACAAAAACAAAACACAAAAGTTGTATAAACGATTACAGAATAACCAACAGAAACACCCCAGGCAAAGGCTGAAGCTAGTGGGGGAGAACACTAGAAAATGTGTTCTCCCCCAACCCGGTAATCGGGCAAAACGACTTCACACGAGAATTAGAAGACGAAGCCGAAAATGTAGGCCAAACACAAACACATGGCAAACTGTGAAAAACTAACTCAGGCGAAATGGGATGGATTATTAGGCATCTGCCTACCAGAAAAGCGCCTGGGCCAGACAAAATACCAAATGTGGTACCAAAGAATCTCCCGCACAGAGCCCTCAAGTTTTTAGCGCACATGTTTAACTACGCGTTACAAAATGGCAGGTTTCCTCCAAGTTGGAAAGAAGCCAAAATACTTCTACTCCCTAAAGCAAACAAAAATCTGGCACTTCCAATAAATTACAGGCCAATTAGCTTACTAAACACCATAAGGAAAGTGCTAGAAAAAGTTATACTCAAAAGAATCAAGAAACACATACATAAACATAACATACTTATTCCCGAACAGTTCGGATTCAGAGCCCGACACTACCACACTACAACTACTGCGAATGACTGAGCAAATAACGAATGGCTATAACACGAATAAATCAACAGGCGCCCTTTATTTGGATATAGAACGCGCTTTTGATAAAGTCTGGCACGCGGGACTAATTAAGAAACTAAAAGACTACGCCTTCCCCGATACGGGAGTAGTTCTAATTAGGGATTACCTCACTGAGCGGCGTTTTCGCACTACGGTAGAGGAAGCAGTATCGAGCATGAAGCAGATTAGAGCCGGTGTCCCACAAGGAAGTTTGTTGGGGCCGACACTATTCAACCTTTACATTAATGACATGCCCAACATAATAAGAACGGACATATACATCTACGCAGATGATACTGCCCTAGCAACACAGTCCACCCAACCACGCATTATCCATCAACGGCTCCAAAATGCCTTAAGTACGCTTGAGCCCTGGTTCTCCAAATGGAGAATAAAAGTAAACGCTCGAAAAACTCAATCAATGATTTTCACCAAAAGAATCCTACATAGGAAGAATCAGCGTGTCCTCCAGCCGCTAATGTACCAAGGTGAAGGTATCGACTGGAAGGACCAAGTGACCTACTTAGGTCTAGTTATGGACCAAGGCCTTACCTGGAGCAAGCACATCAACAAGATCAGAGCCAAGGCAAACGCTCAGCTAAATAGACTATATCCAATAATCAACATAAATAGCCAACTCAAAATAAACATGGGTCTTACTCTATACAAAACACTCCTAAGACCAATAATAACGTACGCAGCCCCCGTATGGGGATATGCTGCCAAAACACACATAAACAAATTACAAACGCTCCAAAACAGAATTATAAGAATAATAGCGAAACAACCGCCGGTAGCACCGGCCTATCTCTTACATAAAGAGTTAAAACTGCACACCATCGAAGAATTTATAAAAAGCTTAAGCTTTAACGTATACAAGCGTAAAGACAAAAACGGCAATGCCCTAATCCAGCGATTGGGCAACTACGAAACATTGCATAATAAACACAAAAGACCGCTGTCGTTATTCGACAGAACCTTCAGCCTGGGGGATCCCGAAATCGACATTCAAGAATATCTCGAAGCACTAATAAGACTTCCATAGAAGCAACATTATTAGCCATGACTTGAGGCACGACTTGACGTTGGCAGTCTAGCAGTCCTTGCACCTAGTCAAGGCGGCCCAAGGGGGATGCAACCCCCCAATAACATTGACACTAGCTAAGAACTTCTTGACATGATTTACAAACAAAATTAATATAAATATAAGCCCAAAAAATTTGTGTAAAGCTTAAGAACTAAAATAATAAGACGCAGCTATAGCGCAGACAATACTAAAAACTCAAGTAGGAATACAATTGACTGACGCAACTATTTGCGACACTAATCACTAAACTATTTCTATATATTCTATATATACAATACTAGTGTACATTTACTGACGCACACACATGCGCCCATTAATACAATTCAATAAGACGCCCTCCCCTATTGGAGGTCAGATTAAAAACAAAGAATACTGCTAATTTTAAGTATCTCAAAATTAATTCTATGTCCTCATGTTTCAGGATGTAACACACCGCGACGGCGTTTCCATCCGGAAACGAACCTTAATCCTTAACTAATCCCACAACATGACTTCGCCAGGGCATACACAGGGCCTCGGTCATGTTTACGTTCGGCCACCCAATTTCACCCGGCGACGGCCACACGGCCAGCCAACACATATTCTCCTTTGAATCCGCAGGTGCGATTCGCGGTACTGCCGGATATCCTTCCTCGAATTCTCTCCGGAGGTTTTTTAGTGTGTAGTACCTTCGGGTGAAGCTCACAGTCCCCACTGTGCCTCCCAGTACAGTGGAACTCCATAAATGGATTTTTCCTCCACTCGAGGATAAAAAAAGAAAAAAGCGCTGGGCCACTCGAAGGAAACACCACTTGCCTGATCTCGGACAGCTGCCCGATGGGGTGGCTCAAGGTGATCAGGCCGGTTTCGTCAGGTCGTTTCGGCAACACTAAACAATTGTATCAATTTTCAGCCATCCTGACAGAGTGAGTTATGCACACACACAATTTGCAGTTTGTCTCAAATCTTAAGGTATTTTATTCATTTTGACCATCATAAAAAGTACTGGAAACAAGGATAAGTATTTAAGAGCTTCTTATTCTAACAGTAACTCATATTGTCCTAACTGCATTGCATCATACTTATTTCATCCATATAAATATGATGCATATGGTTAATGGTACTGAAATTCAGTATGGTAGACGGTTATTAAACTTTGAGAAACACTTTCATTAGCGAATGCAGGGTAGGTGTATATTGAGTCTCATTTAATTAGAAGCAGCTGGTAATAATTTGGTTATAGCTACACTGATGTTTCAGCTACGCTTTCCCATCTCTTTTCATTGCAGCCTAAGGCTACACTTTGATTATAAAATACATCCTTCGACTATGCATTGTTGCTTAGGGCCTTCAATACATTTTGCTATACTTGTGTATCTACCTTGCGGTTGTGTGCATTTTCAAGTTCACTTTAATGGAGGCATAAAAGGGTTTATGCTGCAGAATATTTTCAAGCAGTTAATTGTTTGGCATACTAAGTGTAAAATTAGTACTGAAGATTTTGTGCATGGAGTGTTTAAAATTGTCTTTTTCAGTGTCATAGTAAAGCAGAATGAGTCTACTAAGAACTTTGCATATGTAGTGTTCGAAATTAAATTAAGTGTTTACCATGCCAATACAACAAGAGTATATTGATATTGTGTTTTCAGTACCATACAAATCCTAGGAGATACTTTCAAATTCATATTAAAGTTACAGTTAATTTAACTTTTTTATTTCAAAGTTATTGTATTTTAACTATTAAATATATGGCAGATTATACATGGTGGTAATTTATAGCATGTTGTGTGGTTTCCTCTTGCAATGGTGGTGGCTTAAAATTAAATGCAAAACAATTCTTTTCTCTTCCTTCTTTCAAACAAAGACAGGGAAATAATAGTATTATTGATGGTGGGTATTCCTTTAGCCTTGATGCATGTTCCAATCATATGATATGTTCAACGTCCCTGAAATCTGCTTGCAATGGGACCAAACGGACAAACAATAAAACACAATGGCATGCCCATTGATTTATTTAATACCCATTTAAAAACTTTGACAAAATCCTAAATTGAACACGTAAGATCATATACAATTCTAATACATTGATACACAGAACTTAATTTTAACTTTTTGGAACCTAAAAATCTGGGACTTTGTTATAAGTGCATTTTCACCAGGGCTTATAGATCTGTATTTTGTACCTTGGTTTCTTAATAATCAGTTCCCATTACAGTGGAATTTTACTGAATGTTTTAATAAATCAGGTCTAGGATATAAACACCATGCTGGGCACTAGTCAAATTAAAATCATGAACCCATTTGCTACTCTTCCTGCTTCACAATTTCAGACACATATTCATCAAAACATTGTCTTCACTCAAGGAGGCCTGTGAACAGCTAATAATGCACAGCGTACGATGCAGACGCAAGTCTGTATCATAAGGGCAATAAACAAGTGCCTCTTATTGCGTGTTGTGTTGCAGCCTCCCTTAGCAATGAGGTTTTGGGAAACATCAGAAAAATGTGTGCTCATTCAAACATTTTCATAATAACCTACAATCAGATTGTGTATTCCCATCTACTTGTGTCTTAATCCCTATTAATGTTGTGAGAAATAATTACAATGGATCCCCATGGAGAAAAGAAGGTGAGTCATGTCTGGAACGTAAGGCTACTTTAACGATACAGAAGAACTCGTGTACCAAATAACTTCAATTTTCAACAAGTAGGCATGTTCAAATGTCGGTGTATCTGTCATGCATGCATATGTACGTATGTAGGCATGTATCAGTTTATATGTGCATTACAGGCATAACTTTTTTTGCCTAGGGGTTTACATTTAATGATAGTGTTCAAGTCTATCCAGTATATTTGGTTTTCTAACATTTGAATAGAGAATATTTACTTTATTTCCTCCTTACTTAACACTTGATTCACTAAACAGGGCCACAGAATTTTAGTTTGTTCGTTTAACTCCTATAATACTTTACACTTCAAATATTGTAACATAATACATGTTTAACCTTTCTTATTCATGTTTAAAATTATGTTGTTCTATAGATTTATTAGCAGATAGTATCTTTATGATAATTCTAAAACAGGATGCTATCCAACTACAGTATTTTTTCTCAGTGTGTTTCAGCCAGTTGACCGTCCATGTTAACCCACTCATGTTAGTATTTGTATATTAAGCACCTTTAAGATAAATATAATGCCTTTTTCTTTATATTCTTCAGCTCTGTTAGCTATCACCACTTCACACATTTGAAATTACAACATCCTAAGGATGGCTTCTTTCAGAAGGGAAGCAAAGCCGGTGATCCTATAATACAGATTTATGGCAGGTAAAGGAACCTCCAGCCTGATAAAGCTTCTGTGCAAAATTAAGCATTTTTATGCCCAATATAACGGATGATCCAAAATACTGTGAACTGGCTGTGCTATGTTTTGTCTGTACAGGTTATTTGCGCTCATCGTCGACTGCCGCTGTCATAGAACAGCATGGATAAAACCATGCAGCATTTTTAAAACTACTTTTAAAGGCTTTACTTACCAACATAATTATAGCAGATGCTGAAACTGACCACCGTCGTTGTCCATAAATCTTTTGGCCTTCTTTAGGAAATTATCTATCACTTACCATAGTTCACGTTCAGAAATACTGACTATTTCCTGGTGGATATTTTGTTTTAATTCTTCCAGGTGTGTTGGTTTGTGTTGTACACTTTATGCTTTAAGTTACCCCAGAGATATAAATCGATGGGGGTTAGGTCGGGGGTCCAAGGGGGCCACAAATTTCTACTAATAATTATATTCTGAAACACACTTTCAATTGTTCTTATTGAAAGATTGGCTGTATGAGCTGTTGCAGAGTCTTGTTGAAAAAAGGCAAAACCTCGCTCCTTGCCAGTTAATTCTCTAAAAAAGAGGGGCAAAACTGTATTCACGTATGTATGGGCAACAACTGTTGACTCGAAAAAAGTTGGGCCTACAACTCTTTCTCCACTAATGGTGCACCATACACCTGGTGCATTGACTGAGTTAACACATACGAATCATAAATAAATACACACTGTACAGTAGGAACGTAATGCTGAGCTATAATACAGGTTGTGACTAAGTACACGAATAAATAATAAAGCACATTGGTAATAATGTAGCCGCACTATATCGCGTCAACTCAATGCTGATTGTGGGCAGAGAAAAACAAGTGATGCTCGTGACCTTGAGTATATCAGCTGCTGGTGACGTGTTTCTGTGTGCGCACTGGAAAAAGACAACGTACGGTTCACATGTATTTGGATCTCTCTTTAGAATGGGATGCTGAGAACCATAGCAGTTAGAGACCCATAAAAATCCACTCAAACTCTATAGTTAACCAATTTAGGTCACAGTCCAAAGCTGACCACGAGAGTAATTAGATCGTATACTTGGCAGAAAATCAACTGCTACTTAAATACTTTTTACAACCACTGAAATTGATTATAATCCATTAAAAATTGTCTATATTTTAAGTTAAAACAGATAATGACCTAGTCCCTATGCACTCTCATTACTTAGGCTAAATAAATACTGCTATTATTGTAGTTTTATTTATTTCTAGGACATACACAGTGAGAAGCTGGAGTTGTTATTGTGGGTGTAAAGCTAACAAGCTGTTAGTGTTCAGTACTGAATTTCATCGCATACTCGCCACAGTTTCTCGTTCTGGTTATCGTTGCAATTGCTGATAGTATTCAACGAGCCCATACTTATTATTTTGTGATGTAAACTTATAACAGTGTCGGTATTCAGGAGTTATATTCAATATCAATTATTTTGTGATGTAAACTTATAAAAGTGTTGGTATTCAGGAGTTATGTATGTTCAATATCAATTATTTTGTGATGTAAACTGATAACAGTGTCGGTATTCAGGAGTTATGTAAGTTCAGTACGCAATTATTTTGTGATGTAAACTCAAAAAAGTGTTGGTATTCTGAAGGAGTGACTGTGTTCAATATCAATTATTTTGTGATGTAAATTTATACAAGTGTGTATTCAGAAGTTTAGGATTTGTAAATTACTTATGTAAAATTAGGTAAATAAGATGTTGGTTATTGAACGGAGAAAAAGGTGTTCATGCTTTCTTCATAAAGCAAAAATATACAGTGCAACCATTTTGCAAAGAATAAATTGCTTAAGAGCAGCTGTGATAACTTTCAGTCGTAGTCCGGGATTACAATGAACGAAACGTAATAGAATTTCTAATTTAGCGACACTTCTTACTTCAACATTTCGTCAGTTGGTAAACTGATGGCATCGCCATTCAAGAATATATTACAATACGCTAAATAGTCTACCTTCTCTGGTGAACTGAACAGATCGCAGTGATGGCGTGTTATCTTTAATATCCCAGGTGTTGAGAAATGTTTATTTTATTATGCAGTGAAATGTCCAGATTGCTTGCCTATAAATCATGGTGTGACTGTTATGTGCTCATGTTAGCTACACAAGCCCGTGTGTCTGTTTTAAGTATATAATTTGACAATCTATAGTTTGTTACTTCCTACACCAGCAATAGTTCTTAAGTGAGAGAGATGAAGTCTTTCTCTAGTTACCTTGGGTTGAAGTAAACTAACGTCACCACTATGTAATAAAAAGCACTATAAGCAGCAGGATAACCAAAAGAACATAGTACATGAGATATAAGTGAATCACAGGGGTATATTTTTTGTTTCATTAACAGAAGCTGTAGTAGGTACACACACACACGCGCGCGCGTTTTTCTTCTTCCTGTTACACCGTGGGTTTTATTCTGCATTACATGTGCAATATACTCTACCTGATCACAAACTGATAGTTCATACTAACCTATACTCTGTTCATCAAGAGATTAGAGGAGATATAAACAAAGCACCGGTTTGTATCACTCCGTGGCCACGTGCTTCCACAATGACGCAACACGGTTACCTACCGCTGCGCGTAGGTATGCATTATATGCATTTTACGCTACTAAAAGGATATATTTACTTGATCCAAATAACATATAGCAGATGGAAATTAACTGCTACTTACGTCTTCTCTGTCCACAATAACACTTTTTCATTTCTTGCTCACAATGTCGAAACCAATCTCCAGAAGCAGCTTGTGGAGGGAAGTTCGTTTTAAATTGGGAAGATCGGGATCAGAGTTAACTGTCAACAGCACTTTGTTTAAGGTGGAGGTTCATTGTTAACAAAGAACTGGTGAAATTTTCGACGGATTGCAGATCTCACACTCACAAATTCGTCACAAACTACATCCACCATTTATCTGGCATGTGGTCGCTTTTTACCGGTATCTTCACCAACTGACGATTTTTCGTTGTGTGTACTGTAAATACTTTCAACTGACACAATGGTAAACTCGGATGTTAATTTCATCACGTCTTTGTTAGCAAGTTCGGGATATTTCTCGCAGAACTTGTTAAATACGTTCAATATTGTTGTCTTTTAACCACTTCAAAACGATTTTCTGCGCTTATGTTTTACAACACTTACTGGTTCTGCCATGTTACTTTTATACTGAATAATGCGCGCGCAGAATGAATTAGGCTGGTTACAGATTCACTTAACTGCGTATTCTTACACTTTAACTATGCTTAGTACACTTAGTTCATGTTTTAGCAAACATCAAGTGACATTTCAGACCTCAGTAACAGTATTTCTTCAAGGGACTATTTACACGGCGAAAGCGTCAAGAGAGCGCGCTGTGGTCAAAACGCACGTGGCTTTGTTTACGTCTCCTCTAATCTAGATGAACAGAGTATAAATGTCTAACCAGATTTTCAAATTTAGTCCAATAATTACTGAGATTTCCTTTACCTTACCATTTGAAAGACACTTGTTATACACACACCTTTACAAAACAGGTAAATGTTTACATAATTGACTGCTCGAGAAAACGAATGAAACATAGTGCAATAGATGCCGTTTTTATTGGTGATTACGATTTTAAAAGTTTTATTTGGCGCTCAAGCTTCGCTTTTATTTATGAGAAAATTTCGTACGTACGATGTAGTGGTTTTATTTCGCTTATGTGGCGGATATTTAGCAAATAAATGTATATAAACAAGTATAACATATGCTAGAATTATTAATTAATGCATTTACGTTGAAATTGTTGCATAAACACTGCCCAAGTTGTAAATATTTCGATAACACAGGACCCTGTCACCCCACTCATACATACACTAACCCCCCCCCCCCAAAGGAATGTCGCCTTGACGTAGCGGAGGGGCTCAGTACCCGACCCAGACGGCCTACTAAGTGTGTCTTTTTCACTACGGGTAGGCAAGAGGTGAGAGGAAGCAAAGAACATTCCAAAACGGGTAGATAAGGGTTGGTAGTCTTGGTCGACGACTCAACTAGGAGAAGATAATTCCGAAATCACACTTCCCCAGGCGCTCCTACTACTGTAGGTACGGGTTTGGCGTTTCCCGGGGCACCGAACCATACTTTCGATTGGGTTCCTCTAAGAGGTGAAACGGCACCTGCCAAACGCCCAAGCAACTTTGGTCTACTTTTGTGTTTGACCTCCCACCTGATACCTCCCTGTACATAGTCCGATGATTAACCTACGCGCTGGTTGCAGAACAATGGGGAGATGCAAGGGGTGACTGGGTTACCGCGTAATTCCCAGCCCCTGGTTATCATGTACGATCTGTGTTCGTATCCGCTGTTAAAGGTCAGTCCCGGGGAGGGGCCATTGCATGAGCTGATGCACTCAAGCGATTGGGTCCCTCTGTCTATACATTGGGAGGTGAGATCCTAGGATGAGCAAGATCCAGGCCAGGACTTTCACCTAAGCCGGGGTGGCGCCCAGGAAGTGAGCATGCCATCGGAGACATTTTCAATGGTGGAGGATATCGCCGTGAGTCCAAAAATTCAACACAACAAAAACAGCAAAGCAAGAGGAAAAGAAGTAGTCGAGTGTTATGGCCCTCGCTACTTAGTCATTATTAGAAAACAGGAAGGTAAAAAGTTTCCATCGGTGAGCCCCTTTACCATTCAAAAGGTTCTGGATAACATTGCTGGTCCAGTGAAGTCATGCACTAGATCTCGCAATGGCACGCTGCTGGTTGAAGCACATTCAGCCACCCAGGCAGCTAAAATACTGAAAACGAATATGCTAGCAAGTTATCCTGTCAGTGTTGAGATGCACACAACTTTGAACTCCTCGCGCTGTGTGATAAACACTCCTACATTGGATGATCTAAGCAATGAGGAGATTCAAGAAAATCTTTTGGAAGAAGGCGTTACTAACGTTTACCGGGTTCAGCACAAAGAGGGTGGTGAACTGAAGCCAACATGTACCCTGTTCCTGACCTTTGATCGGATAGATCTCCCGCAAAGGATTAAGGCAGTAAATAGTCCATCGAAGTTAGGCCTTTCATCCCGAATCCGCTCAGATGTTTCAAGTGAGCGCTTAGTGCTAGGACATACACGCGAGCTTTGCAAGGGACTACCTACTTGCAATAACTGTGGGGATGCATTACACGATGATGATTGTACTACAGCGCCGTGAACATCCATTCATTTCCCGAGATTGCCCCCGTTTTGTGGAGGAAAGAGCGCTCCAAGAGATAGGATTTAGAGAGAAGGTGCCCTTCTAAGAAGCCCGGAAGCTCTTGTTTATACGCTAACCCTCTGTTCCAAGATCCGGTACCTATAGCTCAGTTACAGCTAAACCGGTACCAAGACGAGAAATCACAACACAAACCAGCTATATAAAAGAGCAACAATATCAGAAAAGACACTCGTAGCCCGTAGCTGAGTTCCAAAGCCTTCTACATCGGCACGCACATTTATGTCAACGTTTACAAAGTCCGTAAGTGCAAGGAACATCAGCGTTATATCACCATCAAAAGCATCAAGATCAACACAAAAAACTAGCAAGTCCATAAGATATGATGCCTCACCGATCAAGTTTAAGAAGAGTTAAACAAGGAACGACCTCCTCAAGAAAAATAGTATGTCCGATCCCAGTACATCGAAGGGATGTAAAAGTCCACGAACATCTCCTCGAAGATCTCGTGGAATTTCCTCCGCTGGGGAATAGTGACGGGTTGACTCAGACCGGCGTCTTTCATCTTCACCGGTCCCCTTTAGCAACCGGTTCGAGACACTCGAACCAAAGTTCGCTATGGAACCACGAACGTCCTCGGCAGAGGACATGGAGCCTAGCAATCTTTCCACACTGGGAGAGCCCCAGTGGAAAATAAGCGCGAAAAGGCCTCGGATAAAAATATCAGCCCAAGACAGAAGAAAAGGGCAAAATTAATTCGGTAACCGTCTATTCCAAAGTAATGGCGAGTTACTTTGGAATACCTATCCCATACAGATATCGATATGGCTATCCTACAATGGAACATACGTGGTATTAGAACACAACGATCAGAACTTGGGCTTGTGCCCAAAGAGAATGAACCTTTGGTCACATGTTTGCAAGAGACAAAGCTGCGTCCTCAAGACGCTTTCCATTAAAGGCGATACACCCCAGTACGGTGTGATGTTACACCAGAAGAGGGTGCTCCGGCACATGGCGGCGCTATGATGGTTATCAGAGATAATGTGTATACCAAAAATATATTTCTACGGTCTGACATACAGTCAGTCGCAATAAGGGTTTTATAGCCCAACAATCAGTTTACCATTCGTAATATTTATGTGCCTCCCTCCTTTGCCGTCTTGCCGTCTCGCCTATTGATTTAGAAGAACTTGTTTCCGAGTTACCACCATCGTTTCTATTGGTGGGAGACTTCAGTGCGCACCACCAGCTTTGGGGTTCAAGTCGCGCTCGTGCGAGAGGCAAGCTCATCGCTGATTTCCTGGAAGTTACAAGCTAGCTCTTATCAACACTGGAGGGCCTACACTCATTTCTGACTCTTTCAATAGTTTCTCGGGCCTTCATTTTGCAGTTTTTTTACCTCAGCTGGCAGTCTCCTTACAATGGACTGTCATCTCTGATTTACACTCTAGTGACCACTTTCCATGTCTTATTAGTCTGTTAACGCAAGATACATGTTCCACACGTATGCCCAGATGGCACTTGGACCATGCCAACTGGAACCTTTACACCCACTTAGCTGTCTTTACGTACAACGAGCATGACTCAGTGAATGATTTGGTGCAGCATCTCACGGAGACGATTCTCTCTGCTGCTGAACAATCAATTCAGCGGTCGACTTCACACTTCCGTCGATTTCCCGTCCCCTGGTGTACGGAGGAATGTCGGAATGCCATTCGTGCTCTAAGGTGTGCTCTTAGGGTTTTCCAACTTCTTCAAATACAAGAAAATGTGCGCCAGGTCCAGACAAGTCATTAAGGATAGCAAAAAGTCATCATGGAGCAAATTTGTAGCTTCATATAACCGACACACACCTTCCTCGGTTGTGTGGGATAGGTCAAGGCGTGTTGCTGGTCGATCGACCCACATACTAATTGCGAGACTAAAACATCCTCAGGAGCTGTTGTTGATCCATTTGAGATTGCGAACACGTTTGGCAGTGTTTTCGCTCATGTGTCTAGTTCGGAAAACTACTCCCCTGAATTCTTTCCAACTAAAACTCAGGTGGAATTTCAAGGCTTCGCGTTTCGGTCTAGAAACGTAGAAGATTACAATTGCCTATTCACCATGGCAGAGCTAGAAAATTCTCTTAAATCTTCGCGATTATCAGCACCAGGACATTCATGTATAGGGCTAGGAAGTTCATGCATTTGCATTTTTTTCATAGGGGTTAAAAACGTATGCTTTTACATTATGTGCACGAATTATGGAATTTTCAGGTATTTGGACATGATTTTATGGTGCATATAACTGCATATTTTCTTGATTTTCATAAATGCATAATATTTCAATATTAAAGCCTCTATATTGCATATATGCCTCTATATGTCTTTTTTATTATTTTTTCCCATCTGGATAGTATTTTTCATATTGGTAGTATTGCGCATGATGATGCAACTCACAAAGATTTCAATATTATAGCCCCTATATTGCATATTTTAATGATTTTAATGGTTTTTATTATTTTTTCCATGTGTATAATACTTTTCATATTGGTAGTATTGCACATGCTGATGCAACTCGCCAGGTGAGTCATATTGTCATGCAGTGAACCCACTGTTTCCATTCCTTCATTATATGTATGTGCGTGGAAAATAATAATCGGTGCGCTATCTGAGAGGTTTATATTAACAAAGATAGAGTGCAGGTCAACGTTTTGAGCAGCACAATTATCGCACCGCTTGCTTGCCCTCCAATAGTTGTGCCATGGTTTTCAAACGTAACAGTGTTGTGAACTGGTTCCCACCAAATTAAATTAGGCGTATAAAATGTTAAAGAGCTCTTCAAATGCCGAAAATAAGACCAACTTCGAGTGCTAGATTAATTAGTTTACAGAAAGAGTTTTCGGGTGATTCAATATCTACAGATAATAGGGTACTGTATTGTGGAGCGTGTGAGAAAAATGTAGGGAGTGAGAAAATATTTCAAATAGTTCAGCACATAAACACAGCAAAACATAAGGAGAATTTAATCAGAAAACTCGCAAATAGAGAACCTGTTCAAAAACAGCTATTAGAGTCATAAAGCTACGTAGGCTTTCACGGCCGGCGTCTAAATTGTAGAAAGAAATATCTTCCGGGCTGTTATGCCGTGGTCTGCTGGAGATCTGTCTTCCAGACGTTTCGTCTACAACTGCGGTAGACATCCTCAGTGGCGTTGTCGAAGTCTCCTCGTGGAAGGTATCACTGCGACTGATGTGTCGAACGTTTGAACGTTTGTTTGTTTATTAACCAATTGTGTCTGGTGCTGGTACAACGGGCCCACCTTACAGACTAACATTATCATTTTTATATACAATTGTTTGGTTTGCATGCTATATACAGTGGTTTTTCTAGGAAACCCATACAGTGGCCGTCTTTGGGCCACCGAGTACAGTTCCCTCTTGTACTGTCTTGGGTTTTTAGTTTATAGTGTTTTTGATATTGTTTTTTGTTTATATACATATTTACACTTTGTTTCTTTATTTACACGCATTCACTCCCGCTTTCACTCTGGCATATCGTGAGATATGCCCTCTCACACACACACACACACACACACACACACACACACACACACACGCATACAAACACACACGCACATTAAAAACACTATTTACACACACTATACAAATTATTTACAGACACATTCACACACGCATTCACCCACGCACACTCTCACACACATACACACATCTTCACTGGGCACACCAGAGATATGTGTCCCAGAGCACTGCACTATTTACACTTCGTATATACCCTGTCCCACGGTGGCAGCTCCTGAATATTTTTCGAGGCGAGGGCCTCTGCCGGAACATGTATGTGGCCTAGGATCGAGGTTGCGTGCACGCGCATTAGTCGGCGAGCCGAGCCGCTTCTAGAACATTTTGATCCTATTATGCTTGCGGTGCTTCGGCTCGCCTTTGCCAATGTTGGCGATCACGTCGTTTTCGTGGTTTCTAATGCGCGTCCATGCAGCCGTTGCTCGTTTTTCAATTGCCTCCGGGATGAACGGGATCCGGGTTTCAAGGTGCAGTGTTTGGGTACTGGTGAGGAGTGGAACAGACAGGATTTTTCTGAGGGAGAGGTTTTGGAGGGTTTGGAGTTGTTTCAGGGCGGTTTTGGAGGCATTAGCCCAGGCAACACATGCATACAGGACCACCGAGAGAATAAATGACTTATATAATATCAGTTTTGACTTCAGTCGCAACTGTTTACTGCGGAAGATGGGAGCGCACAACTTTAGCTCCATTTATACCATGCGCAACGTGCGCTGATTGGCCCGGGGCGTTCAGAGGCGTGGTGGCTGGTGGAGGGGGTTCTATCTCTCTTAAGCTGCTGGTCTCTGGTCTGCGAAACGCACTTGCACGCTGGTGTGCAGTTTACCCTGCCAAGTTACGCCGCTCATCGGTCTGATCGGGTCGGCCGACAGGGCGGTGGTACTGCCATTTTCATAAAGAATCATCTCACCCACACTCCTGTAACCATTCCTCCGCTACAACACCTGGAGGCAACCGCCATAAGGCTATCCTTGGGCGGGAACGATCTGGTGCTTGTGGCGGTATACGACCCGCCGGATGGTCACTTCTATGAAGCGGACATCACGGCACTCCTGAACCTACACCACAGGGTTTGCATTGCAGGCGACTTCAACGCAAAACACCCAAGCTGGCACAGCCGCACCCAGAACGTTAAGGGCCGGGGATTGTACCGTCTCATTAGAGGGGACCCCGCCCTTCACGCGCACGGGCCGAGAGGTCCAACCTACTACCCGGCACGCGGCGCCGCGGACATCATCGATTTCATGGTCACCAAAAACATACCATTTCACTTGGACCTCTCTGTGATTAACGATCTGGATTCCGACCACAACCCTGTTGTGGTGGATGCAGACGTTAATCTTACTGCCCTGGGAGTGCCGGACTGGGTGGATGAAGTCGACTGGGATGCAGCCGTCCTAGCCCTTCAAAACTCTGTGGAAGCAAATCCTCGAATAGACTCGATAGAGGCTCTCGAGGAGGCAGCCACGGGGTTTTCTACCTCCGTCCTAAATGCGGTGCGTGCTCACACGCATCGCATTCCTACCGAAGCACCAAACCCGACATCTATCCCTGTCCCACTAAAACGCCTCATTCAAGCAAAGAATGCTGTCAGACGGCTATGGCAGAGATTCCGACATCCTAGGTTAGGAGTAATACACCAGAGGTTCAAATCCCTGGTGAGACGACTCCTAAGAAAACACAGGCAAGCAGCTTGGGACGAAACAATGCGTCGCGTAAACCTCCAAGAGAGGAAACCGTGGCGCATCGTCCGAGCCTTGAGGAAAGATAAATCTGCACACCAGCATCCAGTGCACAGCCCTCGGGGAAGACTTGTCTTTGAACCGAGGGAAAAAGCGGAGGCACTAGCAGACTATCTGGAAACTCAATTCCAGCCTAGGGTAGATCCTCAGAACGATGACCATACTGACCTCGTGGAACAAGCGGTAGAAGACTTCTTAGAAGTCCGACCCGCGGGCCACGAGGAGTTCCACATCCCGGTAGTTACCCCTCGCGAGGTAACTAACACCATCCGGCACCTAAAACCTAGTAAAGCCCCTGGGCAAGACCGTGTAACAGCGGAAATGCTCCAGCACCTACCCCATAGAGCCGTGATGCACTTGACCCGCATTTACAACGCATGCCTCAGCATGTGCCACTTTCCAGCTGTCTGGAAACAAGCGCGTGTGGTATGCGTTTTAAAGCAGGGGAAGAATCCGGTTTTTCCATCTAGTTACCGTTCCATCAGCCTCCTACCAGTTGTCTCGAAAGTGTTCGAGAAACTGTTCCTGTCCCGCCTCGGACCTCTTCTGGAGGAAAAAGGTCTCCTACCGGAACACCAGTTTGGTTTTCGTTCTGGTCATTCCACGACTGACCAACTACTGCGTGTAGCCGAGAAAGCTTCCCTGGCTTACCAGGAAAGGGCTAAAACGGTGGCAGTGTTGCTCGACGTGGAAAAGGCATTTTCTACCACTTGGCATGAGGGGCTTGTCTACAAGCTCATACAGCAGGAAATCCCCCCTCCATACATTTACTTGGTGGCTAGTTTCCTACAGGAACGTAGCTTCCGGGTGAAGGTGGAGGGATCATTCTCTAGAGAGAGGCCCATTGGCGCAGGAGTCCCCGAGGGCAGTGTACTGTCACCGGCGCTCTTTGCAGCTTACATGGCCGATCTCCCCACGCACCCAAACACACTCATCTGTCAGTATGCGGACGATCTTATGATCCTCGCTGCTAACAAGAATCCTCGCTACAGTTACCAACAAGTACAAGCCCACCTCCGTGCCATCAGTAGATGGTCCGAGAACTGGCGTATGTCGATAAACCCGGAGAAAAGCTCTGCGATTCTCCTGGCGAATACGAAAGCAAACCGGCTCCCGCGGGACCTCGAGCTTCGGCGCCGTCGGATCCCCTGGGTCACTACGGCGAAGTATCTCGGGGTCACGCTGGACCGGCGGCTGACGTATAGACATCACGTCAGGGGCAAAGTACTGCAAGGCCATGCTGCTCTCCGGCAGCTATACCCCATATTCAGTTCCCAAACCATGCCTTTACGCCTGAAACTCCAGCTATATCGAGCGATCATCCCGCCTCTAGTCCTGTACGGATGCGAGATCTGGGGAGTGGTGGCAAAGTCCACCTTCATCAGACTCCAGACGCTGCAGAACCGGGCATTAAGGATGATCTATGATACCGGCTGGAGATTTCCTGCCCATATCCTACATGAGCACTCCGGTATCCCGTACATTGTCGACGTGATTAAAACCCGCGCTCGCACAATGTACAACAAACTCCAGAACCATCCTAACCCTCTGGTGAATACTCTGGGTCAATACGACCAGAGAGAGCCACGCCGACTACCATCAAAGAGACTACCAAAGGACATCCTAAGCCCGGCGGTTTAACTCTGAAAATGGGAAAGGCGAAAGTACAATCTGTATTCAAAACAGAGAAATTACCTGTTTCAGTTCACCTCTCAGTGAGTGACTGACGGCCAGAACCCTAGAGGGAATTAGCGCGCCACCTGACCGGCCGGAAACGACCAACCAGAGACCGCGCAGAGCCCGCTCGCGGACCAATCCCCTCCAACCACCTCTCCTGCCCCTATAAAAACCCCTTGTACCATCAATCATTTCCCAGTGTATCATACATCCCTGTAGTAACACCATCAAAACCACCGCGCAGGTTAAGCCGTATAACGGCTAGGTACTGCGGACATGACATTCGAACGGGGCAAATAAAATTGCACCCGCTCGACTCGAACTGCCTCTGGAGCCTCTCTCTGCTGGTCTCTTCTGATTGGCTTACCTTGCTATCCTGCTTCTTATGATGTTCTATGACCGGATGCCAGTTGCTGTTTAATCTTAAGGCCTCTTCCTTCTTATTAAAGCTGTTAGGGTGCTTGTAAATTTCAATAGCCTCTCGCTGTAGTCGGGCATGGTAATGTATGGTAGATGCAAGGATGCGCGTATCCTGGAACTTAATACTGTGTTCACCGACTGCATTAATGGCATGTTCAGCAACCGTAGACTTGTCACTTTGGCCCAGGCGGCAGCTTCTTTTGTGTTCCGTGAGTCTGGTCTTAACACTGCGCTGAGTAGTACCAATGTATACTGAGCCACAACCACAAGGAATACTGTATACCCCAGCCGATGACAAAGCTTCTCGGGGATCCTTGGGTGATCGTAGTAAACTGCTTAACTGTCTGGTGGGTTTGAAGATCGTCTTGACGTTATGTCGCTGTAATATGCGATCAATTCGGTCGGTGACATTTTTTAAATATGGTAGGAACACAATGCCCTTACTTTTGGGCTCATCTGGATTCTGGATGACAGGTTGAGTCTTAGGAGGCCGGCAAGCTCTTCTTACTTCTTGGATTGAATAGCCATTGGAAAGTAATGCTTGTTCTAAGTGGCCAAGTTCTTGTTTTAAGAAGTGCGGCTCACAGATGCGGGAAGCACGGGTTGCAAGCGTCTTGATCATTGCACGCTGACAAGTCTGCGGTTGCTGAACATGCCATTAATGCAGTCGGTGAACACAGTATTAAATTCCAGGATACGCGCATCCTTGCATCTACCATACATTACCATGTCCGACTACAGCGAGACGCTATTGAAATTTACAAGCATCCTAACAACTTTAATAAGAAGGAAGAGGCCTTAAGATTAAACAGCAACTGGCATCCGGTCATAGAACATCATAAGAAGCAGGATAGCAAGGTAAGCCAATCAGAAGAGACCAGCAGCATAAGAGAGATAGAACCCCCTCCACCAGCCACCACGCCTCTGGACGCCCCGGGCCAATCAGCGCACGTTGCGCATGGTATAAATGGAGCCCCACAGACAGTCGACGCATTCCGGAGGAGAACTTTGAGACAGCAACATCATCAGAGAGAGTGAGAACTTCTAGTATCGTCGCAGCAAAGAAGCTGCCGCCGTTGGATTGCGGTTCGAGCATTGCCGTGGAGAAATCCAAAGCTCAGCTAAAGCGCTTGCGCTAAGACACAAAAACAACTGTTTAGACGAGTAGGGGAGTAAGGCTATAGCCAGCAATCTCTCAGATTAGCTTAAGCGCCTCTTTGAGGTCCGGCCCTATTCTCCCCGTGCTTCTTAGCGCTCACTAGCTGCTCTTTCTTTCTACTCTTCTCTTTTCCTCTGTTTCTATTTAGTTTTAAGATCCCATTAGGCCCTTACTAAATACGTTATCTCTTTCACACTCTTTGCTATTACGCGATGGCAGGAAACTCCAAGGCGTCCACTTCCAACTCCACGGAGACGACCAGGGCGCTGAGAAGCAAACTGGTCAAATCCGGTCCCAACAAAAACCCTACAACCCCCACTCCTAAAATACCACCTAAGAACTCTACGCAACCCGAGGAACCTACTCCCACCCGTCCAGCTTCTCCCAAGCCCAGTACCTCGAGCTATCCTACGGAGATAGTTCCAAGCACTCACACTCACACGGAGAATGCCAGCTCCACCAAAATCCCCGAGAACCCACTCACAGTAAAGAGGGCAGACCTGGCACCACTGTACATCCACAAGAGCCAGGCAAGTATTTTACGCTCCCTTTCCCAAGACTTTAATAAGTCACATACAGTCACATTTGACTATTTCTTTTCTACGGCCCGGAACTCCGGTGACATTACACTCAATGTGTCCTGCTTGAGGGACTACCAAATTTGGGAAGGTTACCTCAAGTCAAAAGGCGTACCCCACTACCTAGTCCCCCACCCCCAAGAGAGATCCGTAAGGTGTGTTATTAAGGGATTGTACGCCGAAGTCACCAGTAAGGAACTAGTAGAAGACCTGGCACAGATTGGAATAACGGCGCTCAGAGCCGTACGGATGCGTAAACGCAACTGGCGTCACACCCCGCTGCCTATGTACCTTATAGAGGTGGCAGCTTCCCCTGATATAGAAGCTAAGTTAATGGCCCTCAAATTTCTGGCACACTTTAAGGTTAGGGTGGAAGTATACAAAAGCACTCCTGAACAGAAGCAGTGTTCCAGATGCCAGCAATTATGGCACACACTGCGGGACTGTAGGGCCCCACACTTCGTCTGCGCCAAATGTTCAGGCCCCCACCCCTCAGGTACGTGCGCCGTTCCCCCCTTGGAACGGCACTGTATACTCTGCGGCCAAATAGGCCACGGAGCAACATGGCGCGGTTGCTCCGTCTACCAGGCAGAGTGCACGAAGGCCTCTAAATCCCCCCCCCCGCACGCAGCCTCAAAGACCCGCCCCTAGGTCACATAGCTTCCTTGAGGCTGCCACTAGTGCATCAACGCACCACACAGGGTGGCTCACGGTAGGAAGAAAAGGCAAAGTCCGGCCGGCCCTTATAGCAGAGCCCCGTGTGGCTGTGGCTCCCCGGCTAGTCACCGAGGAGAGCCCAGCTAGGTATGAGCGACCCCCTCACCCCCTCCCAAAACCCACACACACACACTAGTACACACACACCAACACAAGTAGCAGGAGGGCCTCACCCTCCCGCACCTAAGTCGCTCACCCCCACAAGACAGGCCCCCAGACCACCTAAAACTCACCAAGTGAATAAACACGCCGCGTCCAAACTAATGCACGCAATGAGGCTTCCCCAGAACTCTGTTCCTCTGGAGGTCATAGAGGAACAGTTCAGGACGTTCAGGAGTCACACATGTGTTGGTAAGGAACTAGACTCCGTAGTTTTTGTTCACTTTCTCACCGAACTTATCCAAGCCCTAAATGCACATCGCCATGGCTGAAACGGACAAAATTAACTTAGTTTTCTGGAACTGCCGAGGATTGCGCGTGGGCGGCGCTGTGGCCGAGCGGTTAGCGCGCTCGCCTACCACCTAGGCGGCCCGGGGTCGATCCCAGGGACCCGCATGTGGTATTCGTGGTGGACGAAACGGCGTCAGGGCGGGTTTTCTCCGGGTACTCCGGTTTCCCCGCCATCTCATTCCACCGGTGCTCCATCTTCATGTATCATCAGTGTCACCGCCTGCGGTGCCGTAGTAGTAAAAGCGGGCGTTAAACACTACAACTACAACAACAGAGGAGTGCGCAGAAAGAAGAAAGATCTAGCGGACTTTCTGCAAACGCACTCAATCCAAATTGCCCTTTTAAATGAAACCCATTTAGGTGAACCCGATAGATTTACCCTGCCAGGTTACACGATTTACAGGACTGACCGTAACTGCCGGGGAGGAGGGACAGCAGTAGTCATACAGTCCACTATTAGGCACCATCAAGTTTACGTCCCGGGGCTTAACCGTTTAGAAGCTACCGCGGTAAAAATAAACACGTCTAATGCTACACTGACCGTAGCAGCTGCCTATAATCCCCCGGGGGATGTGGACACGGAGGACGTGGACAAAGTATTGCGCTTAGACACTAAAGTTATAGCGGCTGGGGACTTTAACTGCAAGCACCAAATTTGGCACAGTATAAACCCGAACCCGCAAGGCTCAAAATTACTAAATTACATAAATAACACTCACTTTCTCGTGATGGGGCCGGAAGAACCAACACATATCCCTCACGTAAACAACCATTCTCCAGATATACTAGATATCGCAATTACCAAAAATATCAATTTCAACATTGAATGTAGCGTCCTACACGAACTAACGTCGGACCATCTCCCAGTGCTGATGGAAATCCAATTACCTCTTAGGTTCAAGCCAGAAGCACCCACCTTAAATTATAACCAGGTAAACTGGGACGACTTTAGAAATTCTGTCGAAAACTATTTACCTGACATGGAAATAAATTCACCACAAACACACGACGAAGCAATTAACAAATTAGAACTCGCAATAAAACTCGCGACAACAAACTGTGTCCCACTAAGATTCAGGCCAAATATCAAACACTCGATATCCAACGGATATTAAACTCTTGCACCAAAACCGCAATCGGTTACGTCGCAAGTGGCAAAGGACTAGAAATCCAATCCACCGGCAAGACTATCTGGACGCGTTGAGCGCAGTGACGACCCACACTAGGGAATTCGTGGGGAACGAGTGGAACCAAACTTTGGAAAACCTCAATCCCCAATCCAATGGGGTCTGGAGAATTGCAAAATGTTTGACACGAACAGAAACGATAATTCCTCCACTAGTAAATAGAAATACTAACAGCATCGCTGAACTCCCTCAGGCCAAAGCAGAGGCCTTTGCGTCAACACTTGAGGAAGTATTCAACCCAAATCCACCGCTGGGACAAGCAAATGAAGGAGAAATCTTAAACATCGAACACTAAGTAAACGAAACCGACTACTCGACCACACAAACAACAAAATGCGTAAAACAAACGCTGGCGAGATAAGTTGGATAATCAGACACTTGCACAATAGAAAGGCCCCAGGGCCGGACAAAATACCAAATGCGGTACTTAAAAATCTCCCGCAAGCAGCTCTTCGGCTGCTTGCAAAAATTTTCAACTACACTCTGGACAAAGGTAGATTCCCACCTAAATGGAAAGAGGCAAAGATTGTCATGCTTCCTAAGCCAAAGAAAAATCTTTCGTTACCGGCCAACTACAGGCCAATTAGCCTATTAAACTCAATAGGCAAGGTACTTGAGAAAATAATCCTCAAAAGAATTAACGCCCACATCGTCAAAAACAATTTACTAATTGCGGAACAGTTCGGCTTTAGATCGCAACATTCCAAACCACTTCAACTACTTCGACTAACAGAGCAAATTACCAAAGGCTATAACACTAATAAATCAACTGGCGCCATCTCTCTGGATATTGAGCGCACTTTTGATAAAGTTTGGCATTCGGGCCTACTCCATAAGCTAAAAACTTACAATTTTTCCGATTCAATGATCGCGCTAATCAAAGACTATATAAGCACAAGACACTTCCGGGTGGTAGTGGAGGACAGCTCCTCCACTCTAAGGCCCATTAGGGCAGGAGTCCCACAACGAAGTTTAATTGGGCCGACGCTTTTTAATCTATATATTAACGATATGCCAGAATTCACGCGTACTGATAAATACATATATGCGGACGATACAGCCTTAGTAACGCAATCCACGCAGCCTCGGAACATCCACCTGCGCTTACAGAACGCTCTGAATCAGCTGGAGCCGTGGTTTGCAAAATGGAGAATCAAAGTAAACACCACTAAGTGCCAATCAATCAGATTCACTAAACGAATACAGCACAGGCTCCCCAGGCATTCACAACCGCCTCTGGTATACAGAGGCGAGCAAATTGAATGGAAAGACCAAGTCACCTACTTAGGTGTTACTATGGACCAAGGTCTGACCTGGAAAAAGCACATAGATACCATCAGGGCAAAGGCAAACGGCCAATTAAATAAACTCTACCCCATGATAAATAAAAACAGTCAATTACAACTAAATATAGGCCTTACGCTTTACAAATCTCTGATAAGGCCCATCTTAACATACGCGGCCCCCGTTTGGGGCTATGCCGCCAAAACACATATTAATAGGCAGCAAACTCTACAAAACAGAATAGTTAGAGTAATAGCAAAGCTCCCACAAGTAGCACCAGCTTATCTTATACACAACGAGCTTAAGCTACACTCCATTGAACAATGCATAAAAGCGCAAAGTGCAAACTTATACGATAAGAAAGACAAAAATCACAACCACCTCATTCGAGAACTAGGTGTGTATAACCTTGAACGTGATATGCACAAAAGACCTCTCTCGCTGTTCGATAGAACAATTGACCTGAAGGAACCGGAAATAAATATCCAAGAATACTTAGACGCGTTAGTTAGATAAAACACGCAGAATTACACAGCCATGGCATGTCTATTCTTTTCCTTCTGCCAGTGGCACTTGAAAGTCCTTGCTCATTGTAGTCAAGGCGGATCTCACTGGGAGGGTGCGGTCTAAGTACAGCTGTGCTCTGATTGAGCAGGCGGCTTAGGCGAAACCCGACACTGACCAACAGCAATCGCCACGGACTTACTCAAATGGCTTCTCCAGCCTCTACTTGTAAATAGTAAATTAATTCAATGACCCTGCTCCTTATTACAGGAAAGCACAAGCAACAAAAAAAAATTCTCTTAGACAAGTAACCACTGACTCTGTTCCTAATTTCAGGAATGCATTAATACATCAAATGCATGAAGTGACGTCAGACCTCACGTGATCTGCGTAAACCAACATATCCTTTGACAGATAAATAACCACTGACTTTGTTCCTAATTTCAGGAATGCATAATTGCTTCAACTGCATGATTCAAATAAAATTTTCTACCAAATATCTAGCACATTAATAACCACGGACTCTGTTCCTCCTAGCAGGAATGCATAACACAACTACTATGTAGAGAGACGTCAGACCTCACGGGGCCTGATTAAACCAAAATTCTCACCCTAAATGCTCTTTGTTTCAGAACCACTACAAGACGTCTCCATCCGGAGACATCACTAACCCAATACTCCCTCACTCAATTCCCAAGAGCGTGTCCAGGGCCACGGCAATGTTCACGTCCTGGCGATCTCTCCCTGGCTTAGGCCCTTGTGGCCGGCCAACAAACCCACACCCACAATCCACAGGTGCATTAGCGGTACTGTCGGATTTCCACTCCTGAATTCACCGGTGGAGGTTTTTTAGTGGAGTAGTACCTTCGGGTGAGGCCCACAGTCCCCCTCTGTGCCTCCCAGCGCATGGGGCTCCGTAAATGGATTTTTCCTCCACTTGAAAAAAAAAGTCGACGCATCAGTCGCAGTGATACCTTCCACGAGGAGACTTCCACAACGCCACTGAGGATGTCTACCGCAGTTGTAGACGAAACGTCTGGAAGACAGATCTCCAGCAGACCACGGCATAACAGCCCAGAAGATATTTCTTTCTGCAAGCTAGTAGAGTGTTTAGGAAGTAGGGTTACTGAATTTTCCTATGACCTGTGCCAAGCCTTTTTAGCTGCTGATATCCCCTTCTTCAAAATTAATAATCCGATATTTAAAAACTTTCTTACCAAGTACACTCGACAATATGTGGCTGAAAAAGTACACTGCGCAAGACTTAGGTCGGCCATTGCTACAATCACGTATTGTCAAATATACAAAATGAATTGGCGGATCAGTTTGTGTGGTTGTCTGTTGATGAAACCCCTGATTCTGCGCGCCGTTCTATTGCTAATATGATTGTGGGCGCTTTAAATAATGAACAAAAGACTACACCTTATCTTCTTAATGTGTGCGAATTCTCGGCCACTGACAATGTACCTGTAACCCAGTTTGTGATGGACTCTTTGAAATTACTATGACCATGTGGAATCAAATACGACCGGTTACTTTTATTTGTTGCTGATGCACGTCCTTATATGGTAAAACCAGGACAAACTCTGAAAGGTATTTTTCCTAACATAATTCATATAACTTGTTTGGCACATGCTATTCATCGTATTTCTCAGACAATGCGCGATTTTTTCCGATTGGTAGATAGATTTGTATCCTTTACAAAGAGAATAATTTTTGTTAAATCTCCAAAAAGACTTAAGTTGTTTAGATCAACAGCACCTAATATCCCACTTCCTCCTGCACCAGTGTTAACTCAATGGAGAACATTGGTTGATGCAGTTTTATATTATTCTGAGCACATATAAATAGTCGAAGAAGTTGTTAATTCATTGGACTCGAAAGATGCTTCATCAATAGAAACTGTGCAAAATATTCTGTCAGGCACTGGGTTAAAAGAGGATTTTAGTTTCATATCTGCCCAGTTTTCTTTCTTACCAACAGCCATAATGGCTTCTCTCAAGCTTCCACGGCCATCGTTTAAAATATCTTGGCTATCCGGTTGTTGCCGCGTCATTTTATAATTTGACGCGGCAACAACCGGATAGCCATAATGGCATTGGAAGCTGTAGGATCTCTTTCGCATTAATCACTTACTGTCTGAAAAAAATATGTGATATAAGTTTGGTTCCTGGTAGCATAGTACAAAAAGTAAAAGAGAAAGTGAATTATGTAATTTCATAAAATTCTAGTTTTAAACAGATGTGCGATATTCGAGACATCCTCGAAAGAAAACCATCTGTCACACCAAGAGAGTTGACTCTGTCTCTCTGTGAAGCAGTTAACATCATTTAAATATGCTCCGATAACATCTTATGTCGTGGAGAGAAGTTTTTCACGTTACAAAAGTGTTTTACGAGACAACAGACGATGTTTCACTGTTGAAAATTTGTGCAAAGTGTTGGTTGTGAACCACAATTTTGCAGTTAATACTAGCAGCGGGACTACTTCAGCTTCAACCTTTAAGGAATAAGGTAACTTTATTTATTATTTATACTAACTCGTCTACTGCAAAGGGGCATTGTTTTAATTCAATAGTGGATATTTCTTGGCATATTTTCAAGTTTTTAAGAGCATATTTGCATGCATATTTCAATGTTTTTTAGGGCATGAACTTCCGAGCCCTATTCATGTACAAATGTTACAACAGCTTTCTCCTGAAGGTAAGGCATTACTGCTCGAGGTCTATAATCGTGTTTGGGTTGACAGTATATTCCGAGAAAATTGCCGGGAGGCCACCGTTATTTTTATCTTGAAGGCCGGAAAGGACCGTCATGCTCCCTCCAGCTATCCTCCTATTTCCCTCACCAGTTGCGTTTGCAAGGTAATGGAACACATGATCAATGGACTATTCGTATGATGGTTAGAAAGTCGTAACCTATTGACTATTATCCAGTGTGGTTTTCGACGACGCCGTTCAACTGTAGACCATCTTGTGTCAATATCGACACATATAATGGACGGACTGTCAAACCTTTGGCATATTTTTCTATCTCGAGAAGGCTTATGATACGTGCTGGTGAGCAGGGATTCTACGTTCCTTGTATGCCTGGAACATACGTGGATACCTACCGCTGTTCATTCAGGATTTTATGAAGGACCGCTTTTTCCGAGTAAGGGTAGGTTCGGTATTTTCTAATTCTTTTGTTCAGGAGGAGGGAGTAAGTCAGGGTTCGGTGCCAAGTGTCACGCTCTTTGCTACCGCAATTAACTCCATCTTGAAATGTGTTCCACTTGGACTTTCGTCATGCCTATTCCTAGACGACTTCGCTGTCTATTGCACTTCTCAGCGCACGGCGTTCTTACAACGGCGCATGTAGCAATATTGGGACAACTTTAGATAATTGAGCTCCAAAAAATGGCTTCCGTTTCTCAACTGAGAAGTGAATCTGCTTTAATTTCTGGCGTCGTAGGAGACGATTACCACCTTCGCTCCGTTTCGGTCAGATTTACTCCCCTTCGCAGATGAGACGCGCTTCCTGGGTTTGATCTTGGACAGGAAGCTTAGTTGGTCGTCGCATATTGCACAGCTAAGAGTACGATGTGAACATTCCCTAAATATAATGTGACTACTAAATGGCAAATCGTGGGGAGCGGGTCGGACCAATTTGTTGCGAATGGATCGAGCACTGATCCGATCCAAAGGCTATGGGTGTATTGTTTATTCGTCAGCACGAGCATCTGAGGTCTCAGGAGGCTTTGGATTTGGCTAATATAGCTTGTGTTATACGAATCAAATTTCATCCAAAGGTGACATAATTCGTATGTATTTATATGTGTGTAGTGATATAATTTACAGTTAATACGTGATCTATCAACGAGAATGATGGTAGCGTGATTTACTTGAGGATTTTCGGTTTTTGGACCATCTGAATAGTGACTACTTTTTGTTGGTTAAGGACGACAAGTTTGACTTTATTTATCGTTTTAAACCAGTGAATGTTTGACTTTACTCCTTGTTCGTTAAACACCGAAAGTTACCTTCTGCACTAAATTTGAATTACTGTAGTGAGTGTTCTAGGTACTCTATTAATCGTGTGTAATTGTGATACTTTAGTTCATTGCGTAGTATTCTATAATACGCGCTTTCCTTATACACCATGGCTGTTCCCACTGATACGGGGCAGCTAATTTATTCTGCGATGCAGACGTGTTACCAATCTGAGGACCAGGTATCTTCTCTACCAGCACCGCCCCCAGCTCCTCAAACCACATCTAGTTGCTCCCAGAGAGAAGCCTCCACTTCATCACACCACCAGCAAAGACAGCCCATGCCCGTTTCTTCACACTGCTCTGGTCAAATGCAGCCTATCGACTGCAGCTTGCCTTCCGCCGCCTTTAAACCACGCAGCCAGGATGATTGTCCACGTGACTCAAAGAGGAAGAAACTGGGTTCTGTTGTTCCTGTTTCTCCTTTCGCTACAGCCAACCGTTTTGCAGCCTTGGCTAACATGGATTCCGAAGAAGGAGATCGTAGTGAACCTGCGCCTACTACTTCTACTTCCTCATCCCAGAAACCACCTCCCATTTATGTGTCTAATATACTCAACATGAATACTGTTATAAAACACTTACAAACGTCCAATGTAGGCGCCTACAAGCTTGTTACACTGGACAGCAACAAGGTCAAGTTCTCTTTCGAGAGTATAGACGGTTATCGTGCAGCCATACATTATTTTGAGTCACAGAAGGCAGAATTTCACACCTACCAAATGCGTCAGGATCGTAATCTTCGGGTGGTTATTCGTGGACTTCACCCCACTATTGACACTTCTATGGTAATGCAAGAATTAACGTCTCTTGGGTATTCCCCTGCCCAAATGACTCCTGTTTACCATCCCGTGACAAAAGTGCAACTGCCCCTCTTTTTCTTGGATCTAAAACCAAATCCTCTCAATGACGACATATATAAACTTAATCGTTTATATTACACGACGATAAAAGTGGAGCCACCGAAACCCAAAAGGGGTGTTATTCAGTGCCTGAACTGCCAGGAATTTGGACACAGCCGTAATTATTGCCACAAGCAACCACGTTGTGTCAAATGTGATGGCAACCATCCTACTGCGCAGTGCTCTAAGGCTCCTCACACGCCCCCTCTGTGTGTGAATTGTAAAGGTCCACATACAGCGAACTATAAGGGTTGCCCTGTTCATCGACGGCTCCAAGCTACTCAGCGGTCTCACATTAATCCCCAACGTACCGTTTCTGGTGTACCCTCTGCTACTGTTCCTTCACTTCATACTTTCCCTCGACTGGAGTCTACTTCTACTGGAGCTGCCTATCCTCGTCCTCCTGTATCTAATGTCCGGCCTCCATCGTCGTCTCCAGATTCTCAGGGCTCACCTGCCGGTGCTTCACAGTCCTATGCAGCAACAGCCCGTCAGGGTGAACCAAACCGTTCTCAATTGGATTGCTTGATGGCACGTCTGGATTCTGTCTTCGCTATTCTTCAGCCTCTCCTTACTACCTTGCAACAATTGATTCCTGTTCTGCTCCGTATCCATGGCTAATTTTGTCCCCACTTCAATTCGTATCTGCACTTGGAATTGTCAGAGTATCACCAATAAGTTTCATGAATTACTACACTTCCTTACGGTTTATGAAGTAGACCTCCTGTTGGCCACAGAAACCAAATTGGCTCCTCACATACATTTCCACATTCCTGGCTATGATATCTATCGCGCAGATCACCCTAACTTGACTAGAATGGGTGGCTCTGCGGTGCTTATCAAAACCTGTTTGGCTCACCACGCCCTTCCACCCATTTTGGAGGACTCCTTTCAGGTTGCTCGGATTCAACTTTCTACTACTTCCGCAAACATTCAAGTCGGATCTTTTTATTCTGCTCCTCAGAATCCTGTTACTCTCGCTGATTTCTGGGGTATCACTTATGCCTTCAAGGCCCCCTTTCTAGTCGGAGGCGACTTTAATTCCAAACATCCTCTTTGGGGTTCGAATCTCTCAAATCCTAGAGGTAAACTCCTACACACTGCAATTCATCAGTTACACCTAGATGTAATCTCTCCAACTGAACCCACGTTCTACCCGCACAATGGTGGGACTCCAGACGTGCTGGATTTCTTCATTGGACGTAATATTTCCCGTCACTGTTCCCTTCCTTCCGTTATTCACGATCTGAGCTCCGATCATTTACCAGTCCTTCTTACTCTCTCTGACGGTGTGAAGTATAAAGACCTCTTTCCGTCCCTGGTACGATATCCTTTTGATTGGCCTTTGTACACCTCTTTGCTTGCTGGTCTCACTGTTACGACAGTGCCGCTTAAGTCACCCCGTGATGTTGATGTGGCTGTTTCTACCCTGACTCGTAATATACAGTGTGCCGCCAACCTTGCCAGCAGCAATATCCACGATCTCCGTCCTCGGTCTGTGACTTTCTACTCTCCAGAGATTCGTCTTCTACATTCCATCAAGAAGGACTGTAGGAAACTCTGGGAACATACGCATTACCCACTTCATAAAACTAATTTTAACCGCGCTACTCGGGAGTTGAAGGCTGCCCTACGTGCTGCACGCAGTAATGCTGCTGAAAGCAAACTTCGAGTCTTTAACACCCGCGATGGATCCTTATGGCAGAAGACTAGAACTTTGACACGCCATTCTGCTGCCATACCGCCTCTTAAGGTTGGCAATACTTGGTTTTCTACGCCACTTGAAAAGGTCAACCTGTTTTCTGAACTCCTGGTACGACAGTTTTCACCCAATCCTGTGCTCAACGTGGAATTTAATCATCGAGTGGAGGAAGAACTCACACAACCTTTATTACTCACTCCTTTTCGACACTACTTTACCCCTGCTGAAGTTAAAAATACCATCGTCCGCTCCTCAGCTCACAAATCTCCAGGTCCTGATCTTATTGTGCAACCCTTATTACTTCATTTTCCCCGGAATGCGCTAGTCCTGCTAACACAGATCTACAACGCTATTCTCCGCACTGCCCATATCCCTCACCAATGGAAGCATGCTACTGTTATCCTTCTTCCTAAACCTGACAAAGCTAAAAACGATCCCCGCAGTTATCGTCCTATTAGTTTACTCTCCCTTCTCTCCAAAATCTTCGAACGTCTCCTTCTACCTCGCCTCTTCTCTGAGCTCGCACCAATTATCCCTGATACTCAGTTTGGATTTCGCCCTCTTCACTCCTGCTCTCAACAGCTACACCGCATCGTTGACACTATTCTTGATACATATGAACGTCTATCTGTGTGCTTAGGATTGTTTCTGGATACGGAGAAAGCTTTTGATAAGGTTTGGCACAATGGTTTGTTATTCAAGCTCAAACCGCATCTCTCGGACACCTATTTCCGCCTCCTACAGTCCTATTTGCATAATCGCACCTTTTCCGTAAAATATGACCATGTCTTCTCCAAGGCCCTTCCTATATCATCTGGTGTGCCGCAAGGAAGCGTACTAGGCCCTTTATTATATCTAGTATATACCTCCGATTTTCCTCGTCATCCTCAACTCACCATCGCTCACTTTGCCGATGACGTGGCAGCCCTGAGTGTGGGCACTTGTGCTGTGACTGCTAGCCACCTTCAGGACTTCTGTAATCAAATTCAATCCTGGTGTCAACGTTGGAGGGTGACTATGAACGCTCATAAGTCCAGAGTTGTGAAGTTCACTTACAAAAAGAACGTGACCCAACATCCCCTTTACCTGAATGGGACGGAGATACCCACAGCGACTTCCATAAGATACCTTGGCCTTATCTTGGACAGCCGGCTAACATGGGGTCCCCATCTCTGTAGTCTAGTGCAGAGGATTCGTCACCGTATCCGCGAAGTCCATCATCTTGTGTCTGGTTCCTCGCCCTTGGCTTTGCGGTACAAGCGCCTGGTATATACTTCCCTAATTCGACCCATGTGGCAGTATAGCTGTGCCATTTGGGGTTCTGCAGCTCCATCGCAGATCCTGAGGATCCAGCGTACGCAGAATCGTTTTCTACGCCTCATGACAGGCGCTCCCTGGTACGTGCGCAACTCTACGCTGCATGCTGATTTAGGTCTACCGGAGGTGATGTGTATCCTCCGCATCTGCTACAGAAGACTGCATCAATCCTGTCTGCGCCATGACAATCCTCTGCTCCGCCATATTTATCTTCCTCCTGAACCTCTACGACGAAGACTGAAGCGCCGTTGGCATTCTGATTTACTCTAGTTCTATACAAATGCTTTTTCTGTAACTGTTTTTCCCTATTTCTGTGTTATATTGTTGGGACTATCGCTGGATGGCACCCCAATTACACGTTTCATGTTGTTCTGTGTATAGCTTAGCTCAACCATATTGTACCTAATTGTACAGAAGAGTTTCCTTTAATAATAATAATAATAATAATAATAATAATAATAATAATAATAATAATAATAATAATAATAATAATAATAATAATAATAATAATAATAATAATAATAATAATAATAATAATAATAATAATAATAATAATAATAATAATAATAATAATAATAATAATAATAATAATAATAATAATAATAATAATAATAATAATAATAATAATAATAATAATAATAATAATAATAATAATAATAATAATAATAATAATAATAATAATAATAATAATAATAATAATAATAATAAAAACGAGCATCTGTGCTGAGAAGATTAGACGCGGTCCACAATAGGGGCATCCGCATTGCAATAGGAGCTTTTCCAACAGGCCCAGTGGTGAGCCTTTACGCCGAGTCCGCAGAACCTGCTCTGCAATATCGGCGTGAGATTCTCTTGGCAAATTATGGTTGTGCGCTTAGATGCATGTCTAAGCACCCAACGTTCGCTTCCTTTTACACCGCCACGCTAAGAGAACGATATAGGAATAGCGCCCTTAATCCTAAGCCAGCGGGGTTGCGTTTCCAAGATCTTCTAGAGAAGCATGAAATGGAACTGCCTAGGATGTTCGCCAAGGGCGAGAAGCTTTACTCCTCTTGACTATCTGGCAGGCCCCATGTAGATCTTGGGATGACCGTATACCGGAGGTCCACGATGCCTATTTCAAGTATCTGCATGTGTTTTTTATAAGTTTTGTCACGCTACACTGACCGTCCATGTATTTACACCGATGGGTCAAAGAGCACCACCGGTGTTGGATTTGCTTATGTTGATTGAACCGAACCACATACATTCGGTTTTCCAAATAGGACTTCCATTTTTACTGCAGAGCTGTATGCAATTTATCGAGCCGTTTTGCATGTGCGCCGTCGTAAATTAGGTGACTGCCTAACTTTGAGTGATTCCCTTAGTGCACCTCAGAGCCTTTCTGAATTATACAACCCCCACCCTATTGTACAACGTCTTCAGGATGTCCTCCATGTTTTACACGCTTCTGGCGTTGACGTGGTGTGTGCATGGATACCTGGTCACGTAGGCTTGCCGGGGAATGAAATGGCGAATTTGGCAGCAAAGACGGCAACTACAGAACCCAATATTACCATCTCACGTGTTACTTCGGAAGACTTTAGGTTTGAAGTGCGCAAAGCGGTGCTATCGTCCTGGCACGAAGAGTGGTCAGCTCTCCGCGGTAATACGCTTAGAGAAGTGAAAGAGCTTCCGATAAACTGGGTAACTTCCTGTCGCACATCTCCTGCGGTTAACAGGTTAGTTTGGCTCGATTAAGAATAGGGCACTGCAATTTTTCGCATAGTTACCTATTTAAAAGGGACCCTGCCCCTCTATGTCCGCTGTTTGAGAACCCTTTGTCTGTCCGTCACATGCTACTAGACTGTTCCTCTCTAGCGCATCTTCGAGATTCTCTGCAGCTGTCTGCCGGGCTTGCAGAGGTCTTAGCGGACGACAAAACAGCGGTTGATAGAGTTTTTAAGTTTTTAGCGGATTGTGTTATCAATTTGTGGATTAAAAATTTTAGATATTTGTTTATGCTTTTTGACATATCTATTACTTTGTTTTATATCTGGCTATTGCCACTTTTTTTACGTTTATGTGTAAATTTGCTTTGTTACTAGTGATTTTACTGTTGATTCAAATTTATATCTGGCTATTGCCATGAATTTTTAAGGGCACTGATGAACTAGAAGTTGGGCGCCCTTAAACCCACAAAATCAATCAGTCATCATCAGGGCCGCATTTACGTAAGGGCAAACCGGGCAACTGCCCAGGGCGGCACATTTTAGGGGGCGGCAAAATTACTGGAAAGCTGCACAAAAAAAAAAAACATAGACATGAAACATCAAGTTTCTTTTGATTCTGGATAAATTGATTGAAGAACTGAACAACAAAGAATTCAGTGAACCATTTTTGTTTTTGACAAATCTGAAGATGCTTAGTCCACTTGAAATTCAGGAAGCATCATCCAGACTTCAGAAAGTCAACAGTTCCAATCTTGAAGATTCAGCATTTGTACTTGAATGCTTACACTTCAAAAGCTACATAGAAAAGAATGAAAATGCGACGCACTCTCATACACAACTGTAAGGTAACTGTCTAGAGAGTGTTTACCCAAACTTAAACATACCTCTACAAATATACTTGAGCACCCCTGCTTCCAACTGCTCAACTGAGAAATCATTTTCTGCTCTAAGACTCATAAATAATTATTTAAGAACATCACAAGTGAAGGATCGTCTTAGTTATCTTGGTGTTCTTGCAATTGAATCTGACTTTCCGGTGAAAATGGACTATAACGAACTCATAAATTTGTTTGAAAATGACAAGGCAAGGAGGGAGCCTCTTGTTATTAAAACAGTACATATTTTGACATCTAATAGGGGCTGATGCCTCTTTAGTGTAAGTTCTTTCTATTAAGATGTTCCTACTTAAATTTTAATAACCTCGCTTATGGTATTTGCCACTCATACTTAAGTATCCAAACTAGTGAAACCATTCTTTATGTTGTGAAAATTTAAGTAATATATGTATTGCAAGTTGGGGTGGGGGGGGGGGGGGTAGCAAATGTTGTTTTGCCCAGGGGCGTCAGAGGCCCTGAATTCGGGCCTGGTCATCATACACCAGCCTAACACGGGCAAAATTTCGGTAACACTGGACCCTGTTACCCCACTCATATACGCACACTAAACCTAACCTAACCCGATCAAAATTTCATTAACACAGGACCCTGTTACCACACTCATATACACACACTTAACCTAACTTAACCTAACACAGAGAGAACAACGCTTGACCGCTAAATAGAACTTTCAAAATAGTAATCAGTAATAACAATTCCAACGTAAATACATTAATAAATCATTCTAGCATATATTATACTCGTTTATAAACATTTATTTGCTAAATATCTCCCACATCGCACGTACGAAATTTGCCCATAAATAAAAAACGAAGCTGGAGCGCCAAATAAAGCTTTTGAAATAGTAATCAGCAATAAAAACTGCACTATGTTTCACTCCTTTTCTCGAGCGGTGGACTTCGTAAGTAATTACCCACAAACAGTAAGTACTTTTCAGTTTCAGTCATAACAAATGGAGTGAACACCATTTTTAAAAGTTTCCCAAATGCCAAAATCTTATTGTTTTCACGCCATTCTCTGAAAGCTACCACTTCCTGAAGTCTGCTATCACCTTTCACCAGGATCCTTCCGAATTGATGCTAATGCTGTGCTTAAAATATAGATTGGTTCTCAGAGATAGTTGGTGTACAGCTTCTTTGAGCTAACAATGTTATAATTTCAGTTGCAATCACATACACAACAGCTCTGCGGCTCTGAAACAACAGAAATAGTTCACGTGATTATAGTACTGGTAACAAAAACAGGTTATTTCAAATCTCAAAAAATTATAGTTCATCAAAACTGCAGTAAACAAATCGACAACCATTCCCTCCACCAAGCCACAGATTCTAAAATGACAAACTAAGAGCCATGTTCTCCAGCAATTCACATGACTTGGGTTTTCGCTGCTGCAGGAAGGTGGTGTGTACTATAACGTTAATTTTCAGAACACAGGTGTTTCAAATGTGGGTGCGGAGTGCACAGTGCGGCGTTATCATGTACTTCGTTGATTTGTGTAAAATCACATTTATAATACTCCCCACTTGGGTTGGTGTGTTTTTTGTTTGTTTGTTTGTTTGTTTGTTTTTTTAAGAGTCTGCACCTGGCAGTGGAGCAGGTAGGACCTACCTGAGAGCTCGTCAGAACCGGTTCTTCGCCATGCCCAAGAAGAAACCTCGCAGCACAGCACCGGTTCCTGCCGGCAAAGTTGCAGCAACTACAGCCGATATCAGCGCCTCAAGCACACAGACCGGCCAATCAACAGAGATCTCAACAGCAACTCCTGATGCATCTAGCAGCAGTACTGTGGATGCGGTGGTGGCAGCGCCGCTCCCGGTCTGTTCTACGGATCCACCGCCGATCACTTCCAGGCTACCGGACAACCCCGGCATCTCGCCTGCTTACAGTAGCAATGCTTCGACTACCTCACCATCGCAGTCAGCACCCCCTGTGGTGCAACCGGTCCTCAGTGTGTTTATCTGCGGAGTTCCCAGAGACCTGCCAACGCGTTACATACTCGCCGCCACACAGCACGAGTGGACCTCAGCAATGAGAGCCACGCGTATCATCACTCGCAGAGGGCCATCCAGCCTCATGTGACTAGTCTTAGCCGATTCACGCGACCGCGAAGCTGCCTTACGCACGGGTCTGCCCCTGTTAGGGCGGTGCTTGCGCGCTGAGGCGAGCCGAGCGGAACGCCAAGTACCCTGCCGCCGCTGCTGTGCCTATGGACATGAAGACACCCACTGCACCACCGCTCCTCGGTGCCACTACTGTGGCGCCCAGAACCTCACCAGTGACTGCACATCACACGATCTACGTAGACGACGCCGGTGCTGTGCCTCCTGCAGTGGCTTTGGCCACTTTACGGAACAAGCACAGTGCCCACTGTATCCCCGGCACGGACACATACCAGCACATCCCAACGCAGCTTCACGGCCTGCACAAACGACAGCACCTTACACCGCAGCTCCACGTCCGTACACACGTGCGACCCCAACCACCACAGGAACACCACCAGTCGCCGCAGTCACAGTCAGATCGCCACAGACCGTAGCAGTCCCAGGACCCGTCGTCGCCGATAGCATCCTTCGAGACGCGATTCAGGGCCTCCATTCAGAGGTTCTGAACATTGGCTCTCGGCTGGAAGCTATCACAGAACACTAAAACACGCCGGCAAACAACACCAACGTCACTGAGCTCCTACACGTGGCTCGCGCGAAATACAGTCTACGGTCCGATTGCGTCATCTTTGAAACAGCTGATCGAAGGGAACCGACCGAAGCCGAACGTGAATATGACTTCTCCGTCTGGAGGAACAGCGTAAGGAAGTGATATCCATTGAATTGTCACTCATTATTGAAAATAAAAACACGTAACAAAAATACCTGCACAATATTATAATACGTTACATAAATAATAAATCACATATCAATATAATAAAGATTAATTATCTATCTCAATAGTTGCTGTTATTATCATCAAAGTTTAAGCACGAGGCACGTGATTATTGCCAAACTTCATTCCACTAAATCTGAATATATACATGTAAATGGAAATATTCCATCCTCAATATTTTGATTTTTAATGGCCCATTGTGACTAACCGATATATTATTATAAATAGTCAATCATATCAAAATAATGGTAATATTGATATGTTGGCTACCCCGGAGAAGCTGGAAGACTTATTTTTCAATAGCACTTGTATAAAGTAGTTACCAATGTATCCACTTACCTTACATAATATTTATTAATGATGGAATCTATAAATATTAATTTATTATCAGCGGGGCATATATAGTTTTCTCAGTTTCAGTTTTGTTTATTGAAAGTTTGGCCTGATGCCGTTACAAAGGACCCGGCTTACAGGCTAAAATTAACATTAACTTACAATTGTAAATATTTACAAAGTTTACTGCTTTTGGGTTTAACAAAACCCATACGGTGACCATACCAAGAAGTTTTTGGGTGTGGATTTGTCCTTTAGATAGCCATCCCAGAAATTGAAGCAAAATACTAATTAAACTCAGTCTATCAACATTTACCATGCTGGTTTGGCAAATTTGCACATAAATAGCAATTATCAACAATAGGCTAAGCTGTGATACCTGTGTGAATTTGTAAAAGTGGAGAAAGAGTTGAGATATGTTATAAAGTTAGGTTAGGGTTGCATATTATTATTGATGGCAGGTGTGGATGCTGCCTCTGATAAGACAGGCTAAATTTTGATAACACAGGACTCTGTCATCCTGTTCATATAGGTACACATTAACCTAGGTGTCATTGCCTACATAGTTCCATCATGTGTGAGTAAAGACAGAGGACAAAATTTGACACAAGTATAATAGTTTTCCCTTTTTGATGTAGGTGGGAAAAATGTAAATGGCCTAGCTACTGCCTGTTTTCTAAATTTATTGATTAACTTGGTAAATGTTTTGTTAACATTCATTGCATACCTGTTTCCAGAATGGTTTAATAAAAACCAACCCATGCCATCTTTTGTTCAACAGTTTTGGGTGTAGATTTGTCCTTTCAAAGTGTTTCATTTATATATAAACTGTCCTAACTAGTTTTACATCGAAACACACTACAACGTCGACCCATATTGTTCAATTCGACATCTAAAACAAAAGTAGAATTACATACCTTTCAGTACCGGTATCACCATGTTACAATATAGGTTATGGACTCTTGAATAACTTCACTGAAGAATTAACCATTCCTTAAATCACTTAAAATTACACACTATAAATGAAAATAATCATTTTAGTTTAATAGTTTAACTATAACAAGTAGAACTTACGAAAACCAGGCGAAAAACTGTTCAGTTGCTCAAAAGAAACCGTTAAAAATTGCAGCGAAGAACATCTGTTATAATTCTCGTACTACAACAAGAAAACTACTGAAAAATTAATTTTGATTAATTTACAATATTTACGAATAAACACAATCACTGAAACAACATATACCGCCACTAATTCACTTTCAATTAAACAAAACTAGCACGTGTTGCCCCATAACATTCCACACTGGTAGCCATGTTTGTTAGCATACCCGGTTCCCGGCTATCAGCTGATCACCCCGGGCCAGAGCCTGAGATTCACGCGAGCCTCGGCTCCTACAGCGCCATGAACACGTCACAACCAACGTCCTAGCAGCAATCCAGACACCTCACGGAGCTCATACAGATTCTCACCAAAACAAGCGAAGAACTCGCCCGACTACGCCAACACACCGAGACTACCGCAACACACAGAAAATCAAAGACACCACAGCAATAGAGACTAGAGTCAACCAGATTTTCGACATCATCACACTCCCCAGATTTCCCATTGGTCCCCCAATGCCATAGACAAACGCCCCAAGTCGCAGGTCAATGTCAGGGCATCCGCCATGATATTAGACCTGCCTCCATGCACCACCCATCATAATATGCACCCACAATCATCCGGTTTGCTTCGGCGGTACCGGACCTCATGTCACCCCTTGTTAAAAATAATATTTAAAAATAATTAAATATAAATAAATTGTATCACCACAGAATAACTTTAATATAGATATTAGAAATAAAAATAAATAAAAAAATGGTGTTGTGTACTCTGTGGTGTTGTGTGAGCTAGCTTGGCCAATAATTATGACGTTAGACTAGCAACATAAGCAGCGGAAACACGAGTCAGCAGTCGTAGTAGTCTCCCGCCCGAACAAGAGATGGCGCTGGTGGCACTGCTAAACCCCGAAGAAAAATCTGATTGGCTGATTCAAGTTTTGAAGTTTTGTAACGAAAACAAACGTTCTGGAACTTCTGGAAACGTGAGCCATGTTGCATGTTGGTAAAATAAGTTTTTTGTCGCAAAATGATCTTCGACAGAGAGGTAATTAAACATTTGCATTATTTCTACTTAATATATGTGTGTTTAAAATTGGTATTCTATTAATGTTGGTGAAATACGTAGCAATTAGGTGTAAGATGCTTTTAACAGGTTATTGTTATAGTGGAAGTGTTGACATTGTATTTTATTGATAATTGTATTCATTTGTATTTAATTTTCAGCCACGCAGAAAGTGGGATATGCATACAATATATGGTAAGTGTAGGTCGTTTGTACCTGGCCGTGTACGCGAAACAACGAAGTATTGGCGCATGCGCGGATCGGCTAGTCGAAGCGATAGAGGGGTAATTGCCAACCTAAGATGCATGCCTTGCATGCAACGTTGCATAAACGTAACTAGTTTAGTATTATAACTGTTATTCAACAGCTTAAATACGTACAGCAACGTATGCATGACTGGCATTCGGGTGGAAATACACGTTATGAACTCCCCTGAATAAATAAAAATTTTCGATATCGAGATTTCATTCAAAATATACGTCATAATAATTTCTGAATGTAAAAGGTATTTTTCGAAGGAAAAAGAAAGTCCGTGTGTGGATGGGGTGATCAATATAACACATTAACAAAACGTTGGTTAAATACCAGACTTGGTATATAATTTTGCATCTTCCCAGAATGCGACACGAAGGTTTTCAAAATAATCCCCTGCCTCAGCTTGCCCTTTACATGGAACTTGTTTCAAAATGTTCATTTTCTCAAAAATGTCTAACAATTTTAATTATCATGCCATAAGTTTAAGACATTTTCAGCACAAGTGAATGTATATGTTGACTTTTCTGTGAATAGTCTCTGAAATGCTCTTTATTCTAAATGACTTATTGCCGAGTTGGAACAGATGCACGAAATATTACTGCAGAAAAAGTGTAGGTCTCGTTAAAGTACACATTTTATATCAAATACTTTTTGGGTAGAGTTAACTACCTCCCAGATATTCAATTTATTGGTTTGTAGGTATTACATTTATTTGAGTTGAAAACTCGGTATGAAAGTTTTGGTTGGAATAAAGCACTTCTACCTATTACATGTTGAATCATTATGCATGCGCAATGAGAATTCGCTAGGTACTGACACTAGACTTCACAACCAGCTCGGGAAATCTTTTCAAAAGTCCTGGCGCATGCGCATAACTACTATTACTCGGGAGCTAAAAGACTGTACCACATTCAAAATGGTTGCTCCTTTGAACTTCTTATCTTACCACAAGAACCCATTTGCAAGCAAATAAGATAGCTCCCTAGTAATAGCAGTTCATTGCTTATCATACTGCTAATGCCTGAAATTCTGTCACGCAAATAGATATTGGTAGGATATCTTGTGTATCTCTTACAGTTTACCGGTTGTACAAAAGTCATTCAGAATGAATTAATAAATACGTAGAAGTTTTCATGGATTGAACTATTAAAATAACTGCATTGCTACAGCTATTTGCAACCGAATAAAGAGAACCAACTTAAATATTTATTGCCGAATTAAAAGAAAAACGGTAGCTAGTCTCCAAATTGGGGAAAAAAAGAGTTAGTAAAAACCCATCACAGATTAATAATGAAAAATACTTTAAAAAATATTATGTAGTCCCAATCTACTATTGCCGTCAATATGCGCCAGGACTTCAAATTTTTTTCCCTACGCTGGATATGAAATCTAGTGTCGGTACCCAGCGAATTCTCATTGCGCATGCGCCAGGACTTTTGAAAATATTTCCCGAGCTGGTTGTGAAGTCTAGTGTCAGTACCTAGCGAATTCTCATTGCGCATGCATAATGATTCAACATGTAATAGGTAGAAGTGCTTTATTCCAACTCAAATAAATGTAATACCTACAAACCAATAAATTGAATATCTGGGAGGTAGTTAACTCTACCCAAAAAGTATTTGATATAAAATGTGTACTTTAACGAGACCTACACTTTTTCTGCAGTAATATTTCGTGCATCTGTTCCAACTCGGCAATAAGTCATTTAGAATAAAGAGCATTTCAGAGACTATTCACAGAAAAGTCAACATATACATTCACTTGTGCTGAAAATGTCTTAAACTTATGGCATGATAATTAAAATTGTTAGACATTTTTGAGAAAATGAGCATTTTGAAACAAGTTCCATGTAAAGGGCAAGCTGAGGCAGGGGATTATTTTGAAAAGCTTCGTGTCGCATTCTGGGAAGATGCAAAATTATATACCAAGTCCGGTATTTAAGGCATGCATCTTAGGTTGGCAATTACCCCTCCATCGCTTCGACTAGCCGATCCGCGCATGCGCCAATACTTCGTTGCTTCGCGTACACGGCCAGGTACAAACGACCTACACTTGCAACATTGCGGTGTAAATCTCCAGTGGAAACTAAAGTTAGAATCTGAAGGTACGTTATTTATTTCCAATAAATGAAGATGAAGGTAGTGTATTTGCCAAAACGTTTATCACAGCTTTTCGTGCCATGTGGCAGTTACTTGCACCCATTTGTTGCACAAGTTGTAAAATACATAATTGATCTTCCCTTAGATGTGGAATAGTAATCAAAATTGCAGGATATTATAAGAAATGTGTATTTAAAAAAAATTACACGTTGATCGTTGTGCAAAGTAATAGGCACATGATGTTTTGACTAAGATGAGGTTTTGTGAAATATGAATACTGTCTATTCGATTAGACGAGAAGTCAAGGAATGGTATAGAGCGTTCAAGCAATAGCGAAGTAGTGCATAAATGCATGAAATAGCATGAGAATAGGGATGTAACCTAGAAAATATATTAGTGGTCCATTAGAAACAAATGAATTCCAATGCACAATATGAACCTCCACTTTGCTAACGATATGCTGATGGATAATATGCATTCTCGTTCTGGTTTCCATTACCGTGTGGTTGTTAACCAGGCTTAATTCATACCAGTATTTGTACATTAAACATTTTCTAATAAATATAATACCCTTTTGTTTAAACTCTTCAGTTCCCTTACCTATCACCACTTCACATATTTTAAATTATATTAATAAGCAAATGCAGCAATAACACTACCACATTAGAAAATACAAATGGATGCAACGAACTGTGGATAATAGAAATCGTGCTCATCATAACCTATTTCAACAAATACAGAATTGTCATATGAAACAATTTTTTCACAAGTAAGTCACTGACATTGTCTTCAAGAGATGAGTGTTTTGTATTTGCCGAACCAAACCAAATTTACATAAATGAATTTATATGTACATTAACATACAAGTATATTAACATATGATTGATATTTTAATGAATGCCTATAAAACAAGATAATCATACTCTTGATATCTAACTCTCAAGAGGTATTTGCCAAACGGTTAAACAAATTATGTGTTTAATAGAGCATATTGATATAATAATATTGGCTAAAGTTGTCACGAGAGTGTTAAGATTGCAAACCTGCGACTTTTGATAGAAAATGTATTACTTGCTAGATAATCATATTTACAACTGCTGAAATTGTTTATAACTAAACTTAGTAGGTGAGCTACAAAAGAATGAAGTTGTGCACGTTTTGTCTGAACAGCAGACTGAACTGTTTCCGCACACTTGCACTCTGTCACGTGACTAGAAATGCCGATGACTTGATTCATCTTGAATGTAGCTCGACTACTAAGCCTAATTATAATCCATCTAAAATTATCTATATTTTAAATGTAAATATGATAAAGACTTCTTTACCCAGGTCACTTTCATTACTTAGACTTTAGTTATACATAAATGTTGCTATTCGTTGCATTGTTTTTTGTCTATTTCTAGGATATGTATGATCGAAAGTTGGGAGTTATAGGCATTCCTGTGATTGTGGGTGTATAACTTCGCAAGCTGTGCCTTTTTGGTGTCCAGTGCTGGTGCTGAATATAGTGAAATGGTGTGAAAGTGTTAAATGACGTGAAACTGTTAGAGGACATTTGTTGTCAGGCTAATAATGATCTAGTGATGACAAAACAGGTGTTCGCATATGCGGCAATAGTGTTGTATATAATGTATGCAGAAAGCTCTTTGTGAGGTTATTAATTGTGCTTGTTACGCAAATATATCAAATTGTGTTATGCTATTGGAATGCTAGAAGGAATAAATAAGTGTCAAACATGTGTAATTGTTCCCATTTCCCTGTCAAATACCACATCCTAATGTTTGGTTACAAGTTTACACAACAAATTTGTGGCAGCTCATTAAAGTATAAAATAGTTTACTTTATGCCATGCAGAGTAATTAGTGGCAGCGTCAGAATTGAAAAAGACACATTTTGTTGTTACTATTAAGACAACTAGTCATTTGAACCTGCAACCATTACAGAACTCATTAATATTTCATAAAAGCTATTGATGTACAGGCTATTGGACAATTTTAATAAAAAGGAGTTATAACAAATAAACTGTTTTTATACCTGCTTACTTGTCAGTCTTAGCTGATCATATGTCCTAATGCCATATTGCTTCCGATGACGCCAAAAGTTTAATACGCGAGCTTCCATAGTTGTGATTGCAGTTTTTAAGAGTGCCGCATTTATTAAAGCAAAGGTTAATTTGCGTGAGCTTTAATATGCAGCAGTCTTAAAAACTAATGGCAACCAAGGAAGCTCACGTGTTAAACTTGACGCGCCAGTGTAGCAATATGGCGTTAGGGCATATGATCAGCTGAGGCTGACAGGTGAGCAGGTATGAAAAATACAGCCGTAAGAGCTACCGGTAGCGTGAGGATTCGGGAGCGCGATTTCTCATACTTTAGTTCAAACCTGCCCCACTTGGAGCGCTCTTTTGTTGACACATTTTTAACACGTAGTTTCCGCTCTTCCTAATAGAGTGTTCTGTGATAAGCAGTATCTAAGGCAAAACAGGAGAATTATGTACCAACTATTGCACAGCTAGACCTACAATAATCGAGTGGTAACCGTGGCTGTGCTGTGTGGCTGATGCCAAGGCAATTGGCAAAGAGCAAAGTTAGGCTGCATGGGCTGCATTTAGTCTTAATTGCAGGTATAGTCTGTTCAGCTCATTGGTTCAACCTGTGGGTTCAGCTGTAGGTTGTGGAGACAAACGGATCTGATATATATTTTAGAGGAAAGTTTGCTTTTGATTTGAAGAATGGCAAGTGAATTGAGTTTATTCAGAATCTGCAAAGGAACATTTGGACAGGTATGTATTTGGTTTACAGGGAAAAATGGGTGCGAATACCAAGGTTAGTTTGAATTACGTAAGGGGTGATCAAATATAAATCAATGTTAACCCGATAGTATATACATATGACTATTATTACTGTAGTGCGAATTAATTCGGAAAAGCTATTTTAAATGAGTTTTATTCCAGAGTGCGGGTTATTTAATTTAATCTGCCTATTGTTAAATCATAAGATACAATATTAGTGTGAAAAATAACTTGTTCAGTTAACTGTAAGGTCCAAGCTGTTCAATGATATTTTGACAATCAAGTAGGAAAATAGTAGCAGCTGTATAAACACATGTTATCAGGAAAATCTGCTAAACCCTATCGTAAATGTCAAAGCATGTCACCACTAAGGTTCCACTTCCTTAGAACTGTTATGTAACAATGGCGTAATGTGGAAAACTACAAATTTCACGTTATCGTAACTATCCCATTTCAAGAATACTTTTCAAAATGTCTAGAAAGCACAATGGAAGAATCGGTTGTGTGCATATGGTAGTCAGGTGCAAGAGGTGCCCAACTTTGGTGCAAGGCTGGAGTTAAAGACCGACCAGTTTTGACTTTCATTAAAGTAAAGGTTTAATGGTTTAAAGCCTTAATGAAAGAAACATTTTGCTTAAAGATGCCGCTTAAAATTTTATACTGAATGATGAATTTAGGATGCCCTGTTTGTTTGGATTTTCCAATACTTAATACTTTCCTCAAGTAGGAATATGTTGTTTGCTTTTTATCTCTTAGCCATGCAAAGAAAAAGGAATTTCAAACCCATCACATAATGATCAGATCTTAAAGTATTTTACTATTACTTAAAGCCTAGTGTATTCCCATATTTCACTTGCACCTACAAGAGAATTTGCAATTAGATAATTTCTGCAACTGTTCAATCTCGATTAATCTGAAGAAGATAGAGGAATAGATTTGTAAGAATAGGGACAGAAGAGAACCTCCCCCCTTCAATCCTTAAAACTCATAGTAGTTTCCTAGAAAAGGTAACACAGATTAAATCCAAATTGAACATTCCTAACACCAGAGAAAATCTACTTATAAGAGAAAATCCATTGGAATTATTGCAACCTACCTTCAATTTGGAATTAATAGAGGAAATAAGTAAATCAGACACACCAAAAGAAATACAAAAACTTCTAGCTCTGGAAACAATCAATACTAGGTATCCCACAGAAGAATGGCTGCACATATATACTGATGGATCCTCGAAGGAAAACCTTACTGGAGCTGGAGTTACATGTTCACATTTTTCCTTTTATCATTCTGTTGGCAGAGACACAACAAATTATGATGGAGAAATAGAGGCTATATACATTGCTCTCCGACAATTATTAAATCTTCCCTTAAATAAATTTAACAAGGCAGTAATTCTTTCAGATTCTAAAGCTGCAATTCAGGGAATATGTTCAAATACTACAAAGAAGTCAACAAAAATTAAAGAATGCTACAAAATGTTAACACAACTCCAAAAAGTTAATAAGACTGTTCATCTCCAATGGATTCCAGCACACTGTGGAGTCATGGGGAACGAAGCTGCAGACTCACTTGCAAAGAAAGGCACAACAATAAAACAAAAGTCTAAATTCAATTTCTCATATTCCTCAATAAAACGCTTGATCATTAAAAATTTTTGTCATTCATACCTACAAGAAATAGAAACAAATGCCAAAGATAAAAAATGGATTACACTACTTTCCAATCCAGATATAATCCCCCAGAGACCAAGGAAAACAGCTGTTGCAGCCTTCCGACTATTGACAAATCATGACTGCTTGGCAAGTCATCTCTACAGAATAGGTATCTCAGCCTCACCAATATGTGTCCTGTGTAACGATCCAGCAGAAATGAATGAAGAACACTTGAAGATCTGTGAAGCATTAAGATCAGAAGAAACTACAGTTCAAAAGTATTGGAAAGCATGAATGCTAATGGCTTCATTGCCAGATGCAAGGCACTAGAAAACAACAACATTTGTAAGAATAGTGTGTACAAGATTAGAGAAAGCCATGTGAATGGAAAAAAAATCATTAGTATTTGACAAGCTCTATAACTTAATACAGATTTACAAAATTTAAAACTGAACTGAAAATGCATTTAGTTTAAATAATTTAAAAAATTTAAAATAAAATAAATTTACTTTTAATCTTGGATCAAAAGGCTTAAGAAAAGGCACAGTGTGTCATGTGGAATTTATTATCACAGCTCCATTTTGAAAACCTAAGTAATATTAAGGATAGTTGGCAACTCCAGTCTGCTTGTAGAGCCTCAAATGGTCTACGGTCTCATGAGGGTTAATACTGACATGGGTAGCCAAAGTTGTTGAGGCAAGAACTCGTAAATGGGAGGTCTGTGATTAAAATCCTGCCAGAACTGCTAAACACTGAGGAAGTACCCAAAACCTAGGTCAGGAATGCTTCCTTCCCCAATTATCACTGCATTTCACTTACCAGTGATCACCACTTGTGTGGTGCTGCATATAGTATTAATGGGCACTAAAACACCATCACAAAGGAGGGTGGAGAGTTGTGCCCCTTTACATGATCTTGAAATACATGAAAATGCAGGGAGCAACATTTCTTAAGTATTTGAGGGTTAAATTCTATGCATTTATATTATATAATTCCTTTACTTTACCAATGAAGTTTAATTCTTTCAGAACAAAGAATTTGTTTAGTGTGTTGTATTGTTTGTTTTCAGAATTTAACAAACAGGTGGCTAAAATATGCTTTCTTCTGGAACATTGTTGTTACTTGAAAATAACCCAGATAAGGCTGATAATTTTTGCCATTTTTTTTAAATTGCTTTGCTCTACCATTATGTTTCTTTAGGCACCTAGGACACTGTAAAGGATTTTTATTTTCATTTGTGTATAGCTGAAGAAAAGGGTGACCTATATATTAGAGATCTGCACAGGCTGACATTTTTGGTTCAGTGTGGCCTCTACCAAGCCTTAACCTGAGAAGAGGTTATAGAGTACCACCTGGCCCAGGTCTGATTGTGTAACTTTATTTTAAACAAAATTATTTTGCAGTTATTGTTATTATTATTATTATTATTATTATTATTATTATTATTATTATTATTATTATTATTATTATTATTATTATTATTACTATTATTATTACTATTATTATTACTATTATTATTACTATTACTATTACTACTACTACTACTATTATTATTATTATTATTATTATTATTATTATTATTATTATTATTATTATTATTATTATTACTTGAAAGGTGTCAGCAGAATAATCATGTAGAGTTCCTAGTAAAGAAATTGCTGCAATAATGGTGCTACTCTCAGAGTTTCGACATTGGTGACCAAAAAATATGAATTATTTTGTACGTCTTTATTTTCAAGCCCGGACCTGGCCTAAGACCTGTACAGACCTCTACTATATATGACATGTCAGCCTCATGTATTTTAATTACATGTTCAATTTTCAACATATCAGTTTAGTTACATTTTAGTAATTTCAACAAAAATTAAAAGTAATAATATAAAAATTATGTTTAAATAAAAAAACGTACTTATGCAAAACTCAATTTTTGTGACTTTATATAATAACTAGTGAACAGAGTGACATGACTCAATAACCAAAACAACTTAAATGCTACAAGTTTAGGGTTTGGTTTGCTACATTACAAAACAATTTGCACACAACCTCACATGTTGTCTTTGTATGACATTGTCTATATTGTGTGTGCCTTAAAGGACCAACAAATGACACATACAATCAAAATGTAAATCTTGATTGTTTTGAAGTTTTAGTATTGGATTTTAAGATTGATAGTGTTATACATCTCTGAAATGCTAAATGCTCCTGCTTTCATTTCCTTTAAGTAAATGAAGTACCATGATTTTGTACAGTCATGTCAAAGCAGTGCCTAATTAGGCTGAAGTACCATTTTTTGCCTCTTATAGATATTCTATATAGGCTTATGTTTTGGTCACTTTGGTGTACACCTTCATGTTCTTGTTATATTAGGTCTTCAGATTTATTTGGCCTTTAGTGCCAGTCAATTTAAATGAATGACGTCATTAGTTCAGTAAGCCCCCTGTGTTACAAGGGAGATACAGAAGTGAATCTTGAACTGCATGCATTTACAGCTTTATAAACATGCTGTGTACTGCTGCAGTGGTGCAACACTGTTTTTCACTAGGACTTTCTATGTGCTCTCTATACACAAGCTGGTAGTGACAGGATTTGCATGGTTGAATGCTATTTCTGAACTGGAAGATAGAAGAGGAAGGCTATTGTTAGGATATTGGCCATTGTGTGAATAATTTTCTTTGTTCTTGTCCAGAATTTCATCAAGTCCTGGGAAAAAACATGATAAAGGATTAAAGTATTGGACATACCTACCTAAGATTACTAACCTGACATTGTCAGATTTTCATGTATTCCTACAATTCTCCAACTGTTTTGTAGTTTTCATTATAATACTGTTATTAAAGCTTTTGTGTGATGTTTCCTTAATTTAATCTGGGTAGGTCAATTTTCCCTTACTGTTGTAAAGAGTATGGGCAAGGTCTTTTTGTAATGAAAAAGTTGTGCCATTAAAGCTGAGACACACTACACTACAAAAACCTTCCAATTATTTGAGTTACCTATCAGTATACATGCTGAGATTGCAAGTTTGACATGCATGCAAAAGAACTTACAAATCCAAATATTGAAATGGTGCAGTACAAGTTACATTTCACTAAAGTGGTTTCAAAGCTGTTGACATCATCCCTTCCACTCATCTTTCACCGCGAGAGGTACTGATGATAAACTTGCTTCAAGGTACCATCATAAACGGATGATTGACTGGCATGAAAGACCGAATAAATCATGAGACCTGGTATTTATAAATAATGTGTCATTGTTTGGCTGGCATTCTTTTTTACTCTTTCTGGAAAAAATTGCAACATATGTACCTATTGAGGAAAGACACAGGTAGCATCAGATGTAACAGTGACAACACTTGTTATTCCACTTAGCAACAAGAAGTTTTTGTCACTTTGGTAATGAAGGCTACATGAACAGATTTCTTTGTTTGGGTTCTTCTAGTGGGCATTGGGCATTTGTGCATCCAATTTTCTCTAATAGTCCCTGTTCCTTGAATTGATTTCCCATGCAATGCAACAAGTAATGGATCGGAAGTAAAAAATTATCAAAAGACAAATGAAGTGGATGGTAACTTGAATTCAAAGAGTATCTGCACATTTTTTTTTTCTTTAACGACGCTGTCAATTGCCAGGATCACATCAGCGTCGCCGGTGTGCCGGAATTTTGTCCCGCAGGAGTTCTTTAACATGCCAGTAAATCTACTGACATGGAGCTGTCGTTTTAAGCACACTTAAAAACCATCGGTCTGGGCCGGATTTGAACCCGCGACCTTGGGATCAGTAGGCCAGCGTCTAACCAACTGAGCCACCCAGCTCGACATCTGCACATCTTAATGTAATACTTGCTCCCACGTCCATTTCCTTGTAACAGGAAGACAGGTTTGCACAAGCAGCTTGATATGGATCCATCCATATGACACAGCCCCTTTTTTTTTTTTTGGGAATTCCTGTCCAGATTTTGTTCCTGGAAGTAATGAGTTCAGGTTGTCCCCTTAGTGCAGTGGTAGCATGGGTGCTTACCAAGCGGGAGACCCAGGTTCAATTAACAATACCAGTGTGGGGATTTTCTCCCACTGGAAGACCTGGTCTGGGGTGCACTCAGCCTCATTTGGTCTCTCAAGAGCTACTTGATTCAAAAGTAGTGGCCCCTGGTCAAGAACACCACATAACTGGCCAGGAGGGACCAGGGTGCTGACCATGTCCCAGCTCCAGTACTGCACCCCACTCATGACATGTGATGGGCAGAGGTGGGGTGGTAGGCCGTGGCCCAGATGGGCTGTTGTGCCAAGGGGTTACAGTTATCTAATGAGCTTTCCCAAGAATGAATTATTTACATCCATACTTCCCAAAACATGGTACCATGCCTCACCTAAGCTATGACTTTCATCAAAGGGTGCATTCTGTTAAAAACATTTGTTCAAATGCTCAAACAAATTACAACATTTAGCACATTTATCAGCTCAGTCTGTATTATCATTATCACATAGATGTAGGTTTGACATTTAAAACTTCATTTCAAGAAAAGGCATTGTGACACTGCTGACTATTTTGCCAATGCATAAGGTGTCTTGAGACTTGAACACAGTCACCTAGGAGCACAACTTCAATAATTGATTTTACTCCTGTTGCAGTTTGACAGTTACACCTTGCTTCATATGGTTCATGTAAGTGACTATCATATCAATAACTTCACTATCAAAAACCATGAACCATGTTTCTGCTGGGCTGAGGTTGTTAGTCACTAAATTTAGTAGCTCAAACTTCGCTACTTTGCATTAAATCTTGTTTCTTCCAGCAGTAAAACCTTTTCATTTCCTTCCTGTGGCATTTTACTTGCTACCATTGCCATTAACGTTTTTCATCTATCCTCTTTGTTTTGAATTTTTAGCATCTAACATAATACAGCTCAATTTCAACCGTAATGTTGGCTGCCAGGTAAATTGTTGTAAGTTCATGCAGTTGTGCAGTAAGTACATAACCTTAAATAGGAACATATTTCATAATGTACGTTTATGAAACAAATAAAACCTTTTATAAGTGTTACGTATGACAAGTGATTGACAAATGGAATGCCTTAAACACCGGATTTTGCTGGAAATAATTGTTGCAAATTAATAGTGATTTCAAAGTTATTTGAAATGTGGATTTCCATTAATAACAGCTAAAGGGACTACGAAAGAGGAAATCTTCACTTCGTAACATTTTCTGCTGATGTCACATCTCCTTTATTAGTACAATATTCCATGATTTAGTTTGCTTTTTTACTTTCTCTACTATGTATAGTAGAGGAAGTATTGTATTCCACCCAAAAATTTGATGCTGGGATTTCACTAGAAATATGTTTTGAGGCCCCTCTGAACCCCCCAAAATAAGCATTCTTAGAAAAAGATCCATCTGTGTGTCACTTTGTGGACAGCATAACTCAAAAATGAAAAGTTGGTTAAAAACCAAAGTTGGTATTTAAGTTTAATGTCTTTTGAAGATGTGACATGATTTAGAAGAAAATTGGTCCGCCTTAAACTACCCTGTACATAGAAAATTTTTGAAAATGTTGATTTTCTGGAAAATGGCTCTGACGATTTTGATTAAAATGCCATATGTTTAAAATATTTTTGTGACAATTGAAATGTATATCTTGAATTTTCTGGCTATAGCCGCTGTAGTCCTATTTACTCTGGATGACTTGAATAACTGGTCAGCCGTAAGAGATAGACCAAATCTTACTGTACAAAAAATGTAGATCTTGCTAAAACACAATTTAGTCTAAATAAGATTTTTTGTAGAGTGAACCATTTCTGAGATATTCCTTATTATTTGTGTAAGTTTAGGAGAACTTATACTTCTGTCAAATGGAACATCACTATTCATTTATTTATATGTTAGCCATGCAAAGAGAATGGAATTTGAAAGCTTTAAAACATTTGACTATCACTCAAAGCCAACTGTATTCCCATACTTCCCTTGTGCCTACAAGAAAATAAACAATAAGAATAATTTTTGCAAAGTTTTATTTCAACTGACACAAAGAAGATACAGGACTAAGAGTTTGTACGAATGGTTAGTACAAAAGTAGAGAAAGTCATTGTGAGTATAGCGCATCAGATTTTTATTACATTGTTTCAGTTTTAGAACAGCGTCTGTGTTCCATTACCCGTGTTGCTCTCAGATTCATAATTGCCAACCTCTTTGGGCAGTAGTGTATTTCTTAATGTCAAGTTGGCATGGTTTTGCAACATTATGCACCAAGAAGCCTATATTCAGCAATTTTACTGAACTTAATACCAGATTTGTTATTTACCCAATGATTTGAATTTGAGTTACGCTGCTCACACACACTCGTGCACACACATACACAGACCTTTTTGCAAAAATGCTTTTTGGTTTTTAATTCAGACAACCTCGAAAAGTTATTTCCAGTGGAGTCAACATTTTGAGTGGAATGCAATACCTTCTCTACTTTATTATTATTATTATTATTATTATTATTATTATTATTATTATTATTATTATTATTATTATTATTAATTATTTAGTTATTTTTAATTGATTTATTCATTTTTTGTTAGTGGTGATGTAGATGATCTTAGCTCTGTAGTCGTATTTACTCTTGAGTTCAGACATACATTTCATTTGTCATAAAAATATCTCATACATGACATTTTAATCAAAATCTTTAGAACCATTTTCAAGAAAATCAAAATTTTTCATGTAAAGGGTAGTTTAGGGTAGGCCTATTTTCCTCAAAATCTTCGTGTTGCATCCTTGAAAGACATTAAACTGAAATATCAACTTTGGTTTTTAACCAACACTTTTCGTTTTTGAGTTATGCTGTCCACAGACTGACACACACACACACACACACACACACACACACACACACACACACACGTGTGCAAACCTTTTTCTAAAAATGCTTCTTTTGGATTCAGGGGGTCTCAAAACATATATTTCCAGTGAAATTTCGCAATCAAGTTTTTGGGTGGAATACAATACTTCCTTCTACTTATCAGTAGAGAAAGTAAAATTTGCAGAAACATGAACTGGATTTTTTTTGGCAAGGTAGCTAAAGACTGAATTACAGCAATTTTTTTATGAATTGTGCCTTTTAACGTCTCACTGAATGCCGAAAATTTTCAAGAGGAACAAATGGGATAGATGAAATGTCTTGGGGAACTTATGTATTTCTTACCTACAAAAGTGTTTTGTTTTAAATAACATGCGCCGTGAAAGCTTTAAACTTACAAATGTGTTTTGCTTTGAATTGAACTGTTACGGTGTATAATTAGCATACATTTTATTGAGGAGGTTGGCAGTTATCCTGAGAGGATATTAATTTGATTACATTTATTGAAGTTGAGTATATTTTTGCAGAATCAATAACACTGGTCTACAAAAATTAACTTCTTCTCTTTCACAAGAATTAAAATAACAGATTCTAAAAGTATTTTTCGTGCTGAATTCAAATATAATTACAGTTTGTCCGCATCGGGCAGGAGTTTTGTGTGATATTCATTTGAATTTTTATAATATTCTAAAAAATCCGTAACTAGCTATCTAACTCAAAATTATAACTACTGATTCTGACTTACCTAGAAAGTGGTAGATAGTGATTTTCGGGTATATTTTGCATCTGGAACGTCTCTCATTTTAGTCCAACAGTAGACAGCCAGCATATTGGAACTCCACTTGCCTTGGTACCTCTTCTGTATCGTAGAAATTTGCTGATGAAAACGCTCACCGTGTTCATCGCTGACAGCTCCAAGGTTTTCGGGGAAGAAGTCCAAGTGACAGTCCAAGAAGTGAATTTTTAAAGACATGTTGCATCCCATAGCTTTATAAGAATGCAGAAGATCAGCCACTATGTCACGATAGTTTTCTGCTTTATGGTTTCCAAGAAAATTGCAACATAAACTTTTGAAAGACTGACAGGCTGCTCTCTCCAGTGGATTTAACAGTCCCTCGAAATGTTCATCAGCCATTAATGATCGGATTTGTGGTCCTATAAAAATACCTTCTTTCAATTTAGCATCACTGACTTTGGGGAATTTCGATTTCAAGTACAAGAATCCATCAGAAAGTTTATCCATAGCTTTGACGAAATTTTTCATAACTCCTAACTTAATATGCAATGGAGGTAAAAATATTTTTTCAGGATTCACTAAAAGGACACATGCCACATTTTTCTGGCCAGGGAGAAGAGATTCACGTTTTGGCCATGACTTTCTAACGTAGTGAGACTTCTTATCTCTGCAGTCCCACTCGCACAAAAAAACAGCAAAATTTGGTGAACCCAAGTTGCAAACCAAGCAATAAAGCAATGACCTTTAAATCACCACAGATATTCCATTCCTATTTTCCATATTGTATTTTCTCTAAAATTAGTTTCATATTTTGATATGTCTCTTTCATAGCGGCATGCGCTACTGGTATTGATGGAAGTTCATTGCCAATATGTAGCAGCACAGCCTTCAAACTTACTTTAGAGGAGTCTATGAACAATCACCACTCATCTGGTCGGTGTTGATGCCCAAGAGTTTCCATAAGTGAACAAATATTACAAAACACAACACCATATTCTTCAGAGAAGTATTCTTTGAAAACACTATGGCGGCTACGATAACTACTTATTCTTACATCTTTTTGGAGTAAATTCCACCCTTTGAGTCTGGAAGTTAAAACTTCAGCTTGCAGTTTAGACAGATTTAAATCCCGAATCAGGTCATTAAGGTCTTGCTGATTGGGAAAGTATGGTTCTGATGAACAGCTACTGGCTTCATATGTAAGATCATTTTTATTTTCATCTGAATCATTTTGAGTTTCAGTTAGGTCAGAATCAGAGTTATCACTTAAGGTTGTATCTACATATACTGGTACGGGGAACTCTTCATTGTGTAAGACAGGTCTCAATGCAGATTGCAAATTCGGATACTTAACTGTATATTTTGTTTTAGATGTGATTCCTTTAATATTTGTCAAACAAAAATAACAGTCAGTTGAATGATCCTTCGGTTCCCTCCAAATCATGGGAATTGCAAATGGCATATGATGTGTACCATTTTTCCACCCAGTCAGCAGTCTAACACACGAAACACAGCATGTATTTGGGGCCCAGCTCTTATCAAAATCACCAACTTGACAGCCAAAGTAAAGATGATAACACTTCTTTACAAGTGGGGTCATATTTCGCCTCTGAGACTTGAAGGTCAGCTCACCACAAATATAGCAGAAATTATCTGCATGATTTACACACTTTCTTGGCATGATGAAAACATTAAGCACTGAAATACAACATGCACAACATACACAATACACTTCTAAACAGAAAGGAAGGAAATATTTCACTAGTGAACAATGTCACAGTCAGCTCAATACTGACACATCACAATGCCAGACAGGTCTGAGCATGTCTAAACATGAATGAACCTGCACAGTCTTGTTTTGTGGTGCTTCAGCGTGATATTACAAATAATTTCAATAAATACGGCTTGAGTAAAATAGCTACATATGAGGTAAAGGTTTCTATGACAGGTCAAAGAAAACGCTAAAATCATATTTTGAAAAGTAGCTTTCACAGAAAAACTATGCCTGATGGGAAAATTCTGACTACATATCTGAATTCAGGATGAAAAAATGCACTAGATTCACTATTCAGATTTCTTGTGAAAAAAATCTTGTTGACCAGTGTAATTTAGGTGAACTGTTTTTCAGGTTAGAAAGATTCATGTGGCTGCAGCTTTATCTGCCCAAGCAGCCCCTAGACTGAAGAAGTTTGACATTTACAGATGGAATCCAGACAAACCAGAGGAAAAGCCAGCAATGCAAACTTACACTGTGGATTTGAATACGTAACTATAATTTCACAATAACTGAATTGATCTAGAAATAATTTCTATTTTGGAAATAACCTTGCTAAGCAATTGGATGTATTCATACTTTGAGGCAAAACATGTAACAGTTCCATTTGTTATTGCTTCAAGTGCTTATTGTTGGCAACTGTTAAGCAAGGGCATTTAAAGCACCATCTTTTCCTTTCTGTTATTTATAGGTGTGGTCCAATGGTACTGGATGCATTGATTAAAATAAAGAATGAAATGGATCCAACTTTGACATTTAGACGCTCATGCCGTGAAGGCATTTGTGGTTCCTGTTCCATGAATATTGGAGGAACAAACACTCTGGCATGCATAAGGTATAGTAACCATCTGCTGAATAAGTGCAATGTTACAAATATTTGTACTTTTCCAACTAAAGAGCAGGCAACATCCACATGTCTTTCCCAATAATTATGACCATCCACCTTCCGCTTCACCTACATTCAGCTCCCAGTAAAGGCATGAATTTCAGGGATATTGTCAGATACTCTTTAAGTCATAATGTTGTTGTTAGCTAATGCTGGATTTCTGACAATGAAGTCATTAATCCTCTTGCTCTCCAATATTTTTCACAATGATATTGAAGAGAGCAATAGCAGTAATAGTAACCGTTTTTTAGAGAGCACCATATTTTTATGTTTTGGCAGTCACATCGCTCTCTCACAACCCCCAGAATGTCTGGAGGACCGCACCTGTCGGTTTACGGGTCTCACTGACCTGACCGGGAGAATTATCAAAATAAATTCACCGACCATATCCTCTGATTACCAACCAAAGGATGTATTACATGCCATGACAGGTTAGCATGTTGGGGTTAAGATTTTATAGAGAAATTAGAGAAATGGATAGGTTGGAAAAATAAAGACTCCCTAGCCCTCGGGAACCCTAATAGCATCGGGGTCGGAAGAGAACAAGAGATGACCAAGGTAAGGTCAGATAGAAAAGTTACAGTGAGGAGCAAAACACCAGTAAGTGGAAGTAATGTTCTGCTCAGCTTGGGTACCTTGTGGTCGCTATTCACATATCCCCTAGACGGAGACCCCTGAGGCCGATTTTAAAATGTATCCTACATTTATGTAAGCCATGCCATTATAAAGTACTGTAAAACAATCGTGGTTACTGTTTAACGTTTATTTTAGAATTCTGAGAGGTGCCTCTTGGAATTCTAATGTATAAGTCATAATGTATAGTAGTTTGTTACAAAAAGACTACATAAAACCTCATTTATCTGGAGATTTGTAGATACTATTTCTTTTTAATTTAATGTTCGCATTAGATAATAAGTTTAACTATGATAGCAAGAATGCAACTAAGTATGTACACCAAATATTCACCTTCTATAATGGGCACCAACCAAGAAAGAGATTGACAGTTCATGGTGAGGGAGAGGTGACGTTGCCACTTATTGGGACCACGTGGAGAGTAGGATATGATATGTGTACGAAGAAGATTGTGCCTGGAATGCTGAGCACCTATTATTTATATTTGTATGTGAAGACAATAAAATACTGAATCTACATTCAAAGGATGGAACATGCAAGTATATATCACTCTAAAGATTTGCATTAACAGAAGACATTTCTGTGTCATGTTAATGTTTATTCTAATGGGAAAATGCCACTAATATCCCTGTTGCTCTTCTTACCAATTCCTACAGCACACGAAGTCATATTGAGTCCATTAGAGAATGGAATAAGTTCACCTACTCCTCTTCAAAATACTCTCTTACAGAGCATATTTCCCACACTTGGGCTTCAATTGGGATACATTTACCAAGAACAGTTTTATTCAGTTCACAAGTAGCCTCAAGTTTTGGTTTGGTAGCACCATCTTTGTCACTATTTTTCGACATTGTTAAATACTCATTAAAAGCATTAGCACAATTGCAAAAGCTTATGACACATGCACAAAGCAGACTCACACGTAAGCACAAGGCGAATAACCACATAAACCGAATGATGTAAACAAACTTCTCAGCACACATTCAATCTCTAATGCAAGCATTGCAAGCTAATTAAAGAGTGCCCATACAGGTTAGAAGAGATGTTAAATTAATGTGTACTGTTAAGGTATTTTTTGTATATTCAATATTCCATTATATAGTTAATTATTTGTTCCCATAATTTATTTCATAAGATGCTTTAAATGTATCATTAACACACAGCTGTTGTACTACTTCATAAGAGCACATGTACCCCGTGGACAAAATAAATGAGTATTGTCAGGAATGCCAAATTTATGTAATTTGGCACGGCGTCTTGTTTGATCATTTGGGTTAGTAATATTAAGATTTGGAACTTGTGACAATTTGTTGTGACTGCTACAGAATTGTATCACAGGTGATGTCTTCGTCTGACCTACTTGGTTTCTTGATCCTAGTTTGACTTGGAATGGATCTCTTGCCTGTAATTTGCTGTCATCAAGCTCTTGCATATTCTATTCTGTAGCAATGGATCCAAAATGGGCATAGGAGTAATTTCTGCTAAGGATGTTCCTGGCATCAGCTCATTCTGAATCACTGGTCCAATCCACCATTGTCTTTCTCTGCAAGAGGAGCTTGAGCACATCCGCTGCTATCGGGTTGACCTCTTCCATTCCTGTCGACCTCAACAGTAGCAACCATATCAGAAATGTGAAATGTCTCATCTGGGATTTTCTCAGGGTTGTACGACTAAACCCACATTGAGCATTGGATGGTAGTGCAGCTTTCTTCCATGTCTCAGTAAGGAAGATTGGGAACTGTGCTTTTGAAATTTTACATCTGGGATGAGACAATGTCCAGTTGTGCCTAACCCTATAAAAAGGAACTTTACATAAGTAGCAAATAAAATTTGGCATCTTACCCCGAGGAAAAGTAAAGTAAAGTAGTCTGCCTCCTCGTGATGTCCCCTGGGTAACACTAAATAGGCTACAACACCTTTCGTAAGACGGTTAATATAATGCACAAATATAGGAAGAGAAAAAAGAAAACAGTACTTTAACCTGGAATGATGGTGGATTCATAAAACATCTAGCAAAGAAGCAGTATGTAGATGAAATGATCAGAAAATATGACATAGATGCTTTTAGCATTTTAGAAGCAACTTGTAGTTGCAATGACATCAAGTATTGTAATTTTACAAACTATCATCTCTATCATCTGAACAAAGAAAGACAAGTGGCTAGTGGTATAATTGTTGGAGTCAAATCATAATTAAGTTTTAAATTTAATATAATTAAAGAAATGAATGAGCAACACAAATCAGAAATTACACAAATAACTATATAAAAACGATGCAAAATACACTGATAAACGAAGGCTTTCACAGTCATAATTAGTAAAATATGCTTCCAGGCTAAGAGGCTATGGTCCACTATGCTCCTTCATTCCTCTCCCAGAATTCACTTGCTGCAGCACAGTGTTTATTGGTTTCAAAATGGGAAAACAGTTAACACAGTGATACATGCATTTGTCTTTGTTTCACACTATTCCTCAGGGGTCTCCGTCTAGGGGATATGTGAATGGCAACCACAAGGTACCCAAGTTGAGCAGAACATTACTTCCACTTACTGGTGTTTTGCTCCTCACTGTAACTTTCCTATCTGACCTTACCTTGGTCATCTCTTGTTCTCTTCCGACCCCGATGCTATTAGGGTCCCTGAGGGCTAGGGAGTCTTTATTTTTCCAACCTCTCCATTTCTCTAATTTTTCTATAAAACCTTCACCCCTAACATGCTGACCTGTCATGGCATGTAATACATCTTCTGATTGGTAATCAGAGGATATGGTCGGTGAATTTATTTTGATAATTCTCCCGGTCAGGTCGGTGAGACCCGTAAACCAACGACAGGTGTGGTCCCCAGACATTCTGGGGGTTGTGAGAGAGCGATGTGGCCGTCAAAACATAAAAATATGGAGCTCTCTAAAAAAACGGTTACTATTACTGCTATTGCTCTCTTTTTTTATGAAATATGACTCGAGGGGTAAAATGTTCCGGAGTTAAAATAGTTCCCCATTCGGATCTCCGGGTGGGGACTACTTCTCGAGAACCAAAACATTATATTAATAGAAGATCTAACATCAGACTTCTACAATGGAATGCGGGTGGTCTCACACAAACAAATTTTTTTACAAACAGCAGAGAGGCGCCTTTCACTGTTAAAACGTCTAACAGGAATGAAGTGGGGATGTTCCAGAACAACACTTAACACAACATACAATATATATATATAAAACCATTATTTACTTACTGCAGCGAAGTTCTTGTAACAGCAAACACAAAAAAAATTCAAAGCTTTCAAAACCAAAGTCTGAGATTAATTACAGGTGCTATCAAAACCACACCAATAGCAGCTATGGAAATACTAACCAACCAATACCCCATTGAATATGAAATAGAAAAAGCGGCTCTTATTCAACATGAAAAGTTGATCAGACTCCCATTCAATACATGGCACAAGAGAAATTTTACACATACACTAAAGACTCAGGAGAGCTTTCTTTCCAAAATTCAAGACATCAAGAAAAATGTATACCTTCCTAATTCAAAGGAAAACTTCATATCTAAAGTCAATCCAACACATACATTAGACATCACATATTATTTACACCTGACAGAAGAAGTTAAAAAAAGTGATACTCCAACTAGTGTTCTAAAATTATTGGCATTAGAGACAATCCATACTAGATTCCCAGAACATGAGTGGCTCCATATTTATACTGATGGATCATTGATGTCAAACCAAGATGGAGCAGGTGCTGGAGTCACATGTCACCTCTTTTCCTATTACAAATCTTTAAGTTATGGAACTACTAACTTTGATGGAGAAATTGAAGCAATTCAAATGGCCCTACAAAATCTTTTGTACAGAATTTCACATTTTCAGCAAGCAGTTATTCTCTCAGATTCCAGGGCAGCAATTATAGCAATTACTTCCAAGTTGTCACCAAAAAACCAAACTATTATAGAATGTTGGAAGATGCTTAGCCATCTAACAGCACTTCAAAAGCACCTAGTCTTCCAATGGATACCGGCTTACTGTGGACTGAGTGGTAACGAGAAAGCTGATTTTCTTGCAAAAAAGGGTACCAGCGGTGTACAAAAATCGATAGTTAATCTACCATTTTATGCAGCTAAAAGATTAGTCAACTCTGAATTCAAAAAAATTATTGCAAAATATTACTATGAAAAATCAAAGAATAAAAGATGGAAACTACCAAACATTCAAACAGTGATTCCTGAGTATCCTCGGAAAACAGCAGTTGCAACCTTCAGGTTGATTACAGGACATGATTGTCTGGCAAAACATTTAAACAGAATTGGGATATATTCTTCACCACTCTGTCCTCTATGTGATCTGCAAGAGGAAATGGATCGAGACCACCTTCAAATATGCCCGGCCACTTCTAGTGCCCCATCCATCAGTGAAAAATATTGGAGAGCAAGAGGATTAATGACTTCATTGTCAGAAATCCAGCATTAGCTAACAACAACACTATAGACAGTGAGTACAGTACACGTTGGTATTGCAATTGGTTGCTACCTTATAGAACTGCAACCTTTATGCATCTCTTCTCTGTAGGTATCTTTGCCTGATGCACTCTATATACTGGTGCTTCCTCTTTCTAGCATTCATAAAGGCTGCCTTAACCATAAAAACACATTTGTTTATACAGATGAGATGATCCAGCTTATGTGTGCAACACTGATATGAACTGGATCATCTGAAATTAGTTCCTTAAAAAGCAAACATCCGCTCGCCTACCACATAGGCGGGACCCGGTTCTCCAGTTTCCCCTGCCATTCATTCCGCCAATTGCTTCATTATCACCCTTCCATCCTTGCATCTGATACCATCCTCTTCCTCACTATCATACCTGGTGCTTAGCTGACCACCTGCTTCCAGGTCTTCACTCTGGTCCAGAGGTCCCTCTGCTCCCCAACAGGCGTCTGGCCCTAGCACTGGCTTGTAAGTCCTACATAAGGGGAGGGTAATCAGGGAAAGAAAGAAAAAGCAAACAACTGATCACATCTTCCTTTCATAGAAGTTTGAAAACAGTGTTGTTGTAATTAATTTAATTTAAAGGGTGAGTTGATTGATGACACTGAACAACACTTACAACGTATTTTTCCGGGACACGTTTCGAAGGTTATTGTCCGGTTGATAATGGAGGAAAGTTAACCTTCGAAACGCGTCCCAGAAAAGTGTGTTGGGGGTGTTGATCAGTGTTATTGATTGACTCACCTTTTAAATTAAACTGATCACATATTTGGCCATGTCTGGGGAAATACCCAGTACATTGCTAACAACACATTGCATCTTGTTACCACCTCAACTACACCATTACAGCAGGAACACAAATCTTCAGATTGGTATATTTGAATAAGCTAGTAACAGTGATATAAATCTAAATTATTGTAAAATTGAGTCTGTGTTGAAACACTTAATATCACTTACATTTATTTGTTCATCCAGGATTCTCTCAAATTACTCAACTTGCAAAACAATGCCACACATTAAACCAAGGAAAATTGAAGCTATTAACAGTGAAGCAACAGAATCTAAAATAAGAACATATGAGAAACTAACAGCAACACTTATCTTAGTAATATGCAAGTTCTTCAAACACTAAGACTAGTTTCAAGTTGTATCTAACTCATTTTCAAAGCTATCCAAACAAATTACCATAGTAACCGATACTCAACTTAAAAGTCTATTTGTCGCCAACCTCTAAAAACAAAAACATATAAATACAATCTATTGGTGGTATTTCAAAATTCATAACGCGGTTCCTGTTTTGTAAAATGAATATCTTTTCCCAAACCATTAAATCTATAGGTCCATTTAATTGTTTTAATAATTTAGCCTCTGGATTTATTTCATGATTAAATGACCAAAAATGATCTGCCATAGTTTATCAATTTGTATTTGATATTTCTAAAATGCTCCTTCGTTCTGGATTCTAAATGTCGTTTAGTTTTACCAACATAAACCCTATCACAATCCAAACAGCTAAGTTGATGAATGCCAGATGTTTTTATAATTTGGAATTCTATCCTTTTGGACAAATTTAGTAAATGTTGTGTATTAAATTTATTTTGAAGGACCAAAGTTATTTCATATTCTTCAAAAATTTTTGTAAATTCTCTTGAGGGTAGAAACTTCTTTAATAGCCTTTTGATATTTAAATTTGTCTGCCTTTTTATGTACAACACCTGTATTCAAACCATTAATTACCGCAATGTTAATGTGTTCATATTCTGTGTTAAATTCTTCTTAGAGGGTACATTTACTAACCTATTAATTAAACTATTGGAAACAGCAAATTTGTGGGGAAAAGGATTGAAACTTTTGCTTTTTATGTAATTATCAGTATGAGTAGATTTACTATAAATGCCAAAATTCAATTTATTGTTATGTTTTTTAATTTTTAAGTCTAGGAACAGAAGGCATCCATTATTTTCTGATTCCATAGTGAATTGTATGGCTTTATCTTGTAAATTTAAAAGTTTTACTAACATAAGTGAAGCTTTTAGTTTCTAATTTGTTCTTATTTCAGAGTCATACAATTCGCTAAGGAAATTGAAGATAAAGGCATATTACCTTTCTTGGATTTAAAAGTAATTAGATACCAAAGTAGGACCAGTTTTGGCTACAGAAAGCCTACACATTCAGAAAACATCAAAAATAACAGCCTCGATCCAGTTCCACACAAGCATGCTGTGCTAAACAGTTTAACCCACAGTTTGGTTTACTGACTCAGGGGTCTCCGTCTAGGGGATATGTGAATAGCGACCACAAGGTACCCAAGCTGAACAGAACATTACTTCCACTTACTGGTGTTTTGCTCCTCACTGTAACTTTTCTATCTGACCTTACCTTGGTCATCTCTTGTTCTCTTCCGACCCCGATGCTATTAGGGTTCCCGAGGGCTAGGGAGTCTTTATTTTTCCAACCTCTCCATTTCTCTAATTTCTCTATAAAATCTTAACCCCTAACATGCTGATCTGTCATGGCATGTAATACGTCCTCTGATTGGTAATCAGAGGATATGGTCGGTGAATTTATTTTGATAACTCTCCCGGTCAGGTCGGTGAGACCCGTAAACCAACGACAGGTGTGGTCCTCCAGACATTCTGGAGGTTGTGAGAGAGCGATGTGACTGCCAAAACATAAAAATATGGTGCTCTCTAAAAAGCGGTTACTATTAGTGCTATTGCTCTCTTCAATATCATCAGTGAAAAATATTGGAGAGCAAGAGGATTAATGACTTCATTGTCAGAAATCCAGCATTAGCTAACAACAATATTCCATTTTTGTATTATGATATATGTTGTTGTTAGCTAATGCTGGATTTCTGACAATGAAGTCATTAATCCTCTTGCTCTACAATATCCTTCACAAGAGAGCAATAGCAGTAATAGTAACCGCTTTTTAGAGAGCACCATATTTTTATGTTTTGGCGGTCACATCGCTCTCTAACAACCCCCAGAGTGTCTGGAGGACCACACCTGTCGTTGGTTTACGGGTCTCACCGACCTGACCGGGAGAGTTATCAAAATAAATTCACCGACCATATCCTCTGATTACCAATCAGAGGACGTATTACATGCCATGACAGGTCAGCATGTTAGGGGTTAATATTTTATAGAGAAATTAGAGAAATGGAGAGGTTGGAAAAATAAAGACTCCCTAGCCCTCAGGAACCCTAATAGCATCGGGGTCGGAAGAGAACAAGAGATGACCAAGGTAAGGTCAGATAGAAAAGTTACAGTGAGGAGCAAAACACCAGTAAGTGGAAGTAATGTTCTGCTCAGCTTGGGTACCTTGTGGTCGCTATTCACATATCCCCTAGACGGAGACCCCTTTTAGTAACATTTAAAATGATTCACTGTATAACACAATGTAACTCCGCAACACTTATACATCTATCACAAATAGTTTGGATATACACTATCTCTTGAACTTTTTCAATTATTTAAAAAATAAGAATACAATATGAAATATGTAAAACTGTCGAGATAAATTATTAACATTTCTAGTAACTTCTATTATGCAGACACTACATGAGTTATACATGCTGAGGCTTTCACGACCGGCATTAATCCAATTGGTAGATTTTGGGCCTGTAGGGCGTGGTTCATTAGGCGAAACGTCAGAAAATTCATCGACTGGACCATGGCCTAAAAGCCCGAAATCTACCAACTATTGGACTACATGGGTTTTTTCTCTAAATATGGTCACATTTAGCTTATGATATATAGATTATTTTTACTAACCATAAGTCTAATTATGTGCCATGATGTACTTTTTATTCATGTATTAGCGTTTGACAATGCTCCATGCTTGTATTACAAGTTTTATGAGCAATAAATTTGAATTTGAGCTACAGGAAGGCATTATTTGTTTATATGCAGTGATAGAACATAACATAACATAACAATAACAGTCTGTTATTATTGGCTTCTGCTATCAGCCATATGCTAATCACATGTTACATATCGGCAACAGGGTCCTTCCAGGTACCGTTTCTAGGGAAATGCCTTAGCTTTTCATTGGTCCTTTTCATTTCTGAGACAACCATAATGATGCATCCATCCCCTCCCGTTCATTTATATCTTTCTGCCACGTGCTTAACATTTGTCAGTCCCCTTTTTACTTGGCGCAGAGTATACTTGGATTCAATGTAGAGTTCCTAAAGACTCAGGAGAGCTTTCTTTCCAAAATTCAAGACATCAAGAAGAATGTATACCTTCCTAATTCAAAGGAAAACTTCATATCTAAAGTCAATCCGACACAAACATTAGACATCACATATTATTTACACCTGACAGAAGAAGTTAAGAAAAGTTGACTCCAACTAATATTCCACTACTTATCTATTTTTGGGTAGTAGGTTTAGTAAAAATCCAGTAAAATTGAAGTGTTTAAGTTGATCATTTGTTAGGTTTGCTTCTTGAATAAAAAATATGTTATTGTCAAATACAATTTTATTGAGCTCTATTCTTTTTGCTTGTGTGAGACCACCTGCGTTCCATTGAAGACTTCTGATGTTAGATCTTCTAGTAATAGAATGTTGAGTTCTCGAATGGGGGCTATTTTAACTCCAAAATAGTTTACCCCTTAGGTCATATTTCATTATTTATATTGGAGAGAATTAGGAATAAAAGTAACTACTTTTTAGAGAGCGCCGTATTTTTACATTTTGGTGGTCACATCACTCTCTCACAACCCCCAGAATGTCTGGAGGACCACTTCTGTCAGTTTGCAGATCTTACCAACCTGACCGGGAGAGTTATCAAAATAAATTCACAGACCATGTCCTCTGATTGGCAATCAGAGGACTAGGTATTATATATATTTTAAGAATTTTGTTTAGGTGGCACCATGGCTGAGTGGTTAGAGCATTCGCCTACCACCTAGGTGACCTGGGTTCGATCCTAGAGACCTGTATATATTATATTTGTGGTGGACAAAGCAGCATCAGGGTGGGTTTTCTCCAGTTTCCCGTGCTACTCATTTCACCAATTGCTTCATTATCACCTTTCCAATTATGAACTTTGCCAGCATTTCATATCATCCTCTTCCTCACTATCATTCCTGGTGCTCGGCTGACCACCTGCTTCCAGGTCTTCACTGTCTGGTTCTTGTGCTCCCCAACAGGCATCTGACCCTAGGCATGACCTTAAGTCCTACATAAGGGGATGATAATCAGGTAAAGAAAAAAAGAAACAAGAAAATTTTGTTCTGCTTATTACCCAGATAACCTGGATTATCCGGATTTTTTATTGTCTGGATTGCCTTTGGTCCCAGTTAGTCCAGATAAATGAGGTTTTACTGTATTTGCAAACCTATATATAAGATAGAAACAAGAATATGCATGTGTAGAAAGACTTGCAAGAAGAGGCAGTTTCAAGGATACAATGCTGCATGGTAATGAAGATAACTACGCTAACTGCCACACAAGAATCCTAGACATCCTCAACGGATGTTACAAGTGGGTATATGGAAGGCTGTAGGAAACGTTTCTTTCCAGGTTTTTATTTGTTCTTATCCTTGCCTTTTAAATGTCATATCAGCAGTTTTGACTTTCAGAAACTAATTTATTAGAAGTGACATTAACTAGTTTACAATTATTATTGTTGGGTTTTATGTTTTTATTTTTTCAACTTAAAATCCCACTGTTCCATCTCTTGGGTGGCAAAGAAATAATCGTCTAAAGAAAAATTCCCTCAGATTCTCACGATATATAGAGACTAGGATACCAGCCAGTATATCACAGGGGCAGTCTTATGTTTCCATACTGAGATATGGAAATACCCAGGACTTGATTTTGTTTTGTTCTAAATGTTAGCTTAGCAAGGATTTAAGCATATGCTGAAAATGAAGCACTTTATAAGCAGAGTTGATACATTTGTGAGTAGTCGGAAGCTTTCACGGCCGGAGTTAAGAATTAAGGTTCGAGATTTCTTCCGGGCTTAAAAGCCGTGGTCTGCTGGAGTTTTGAGGTCCAGATGTTTCGTCCACACCTGCAGTGGACATCATCGGTGGCATAGTCTGAGTCTTCTCAGTGAAGGTTCAGTTACACTAGAATCGTTTATGACTGGAGGTGCTGTATTTATATGTGGGCCGCTCACAGGGGATTGGCTGGGCGTGAGCGGGAGGTGTGTGTTAGATGGGCTGGCCGTTCCGATTGCTGATTGGCTGGCTGCTTCTTCATTGCTGATTGGTTTACTTGATTTGTTCGGCATTAGTGCTTTTTATGTTCGAGTATCGGATGCCAGGTTTTGTTCAGTTTTAGTTTCTTCCTTCCTGTTAAAATTATTGGGGTGTTTGTAAATTTCTATGGCTTCACGTTGTAGTCTGGCGTGGTAGTATAGCATAGATGAAAGAACAGTAGTCTCCTTGTACTGAATTATGTGTTCGCTGTCGGCCCATTTAGCATGTTCTGCGACCGCTGACTTGTCTGTATGTCCCAGCCGGCAGCACCTCCTGTGTTCGATAAGTCGGGCGTTGGTGGTACCTGCACCGCAGGAACACAGAATCTGGTAAACACTGGCTGAAGCGAGCGAGTCCCTGGGATCTTTGGCTGACCGAAGCAAGGTATTAATCTGTCTGGTAGGTTTGAAGATAGTTCTGATGTTGTGGCGCTTGAGTAGGCGTCCTATTCTATCCGTGACAGTTTTGAAGTAAGGCAGAAAAGCAGTGCCTTTGCTCTTGGGTGGATCCCATTCAAGGTTGGCAGGGAGAGGCCTAGGTGAGCGTATTGCTCTGCAAACCTCTTGTGCCGTGTAACCATTTGAATGTAAAGTCTGTTCCAGATGTCGGAGTTTCTATTGTAACGAGTTAGGCTCACAGATGCGGGTAGCGCGGTCAGTTAGGGTCTTTATGAAGGCACGTTTCTGCTTAGGATGGTGATTGGAATTTATGTTCAGATATCGGTCGGTGTGGGTTTGTTTGCAGTAGACTGTATGTCTAAGAGTCCCTTCCTCTCTCTTGCTGACCAGAACATCTAAGAAGGCCAGTTAACAGGAAGGAAGAAACTCTAAAATGGAACAAAACCAATACTCGAACATAAAAAAGAAGCACTAATGCAGAACAAATCATGTAAACCAATCAGCAATCAGAACGGCCAGCCCATCTAACACACACCTGCCGCTCAAGCCCAGCCAATCCCCTGTGAGCGGTCCACATATAAATACAGCACCTCCAGTCATAAACGATTCTGTTGTAACTGAACCTTCACCTAGAAGACTCAGACTACGCCACCGATGATGTCCACCGCAGGTGTGGACGAAACGTCCTGACCTCAAAGCTCCAGCAGACCACGGCTTTTAAGGCCGGAAGAAATTTTGAACCTCGATACATTTGTGGTTATAAGCTGAAGAATAATGCATGCAATTCCTATATCAGGATGTGCTGCAAGAGAGAATGTTAAGTATGGAATATAATGGTCTCTTCATCCTGTGCCATGCTTTCAACTATTTCTGTTGCAAAATTTGAGCATTACAAGTTCTTACAATCAGTGTAGAAAGATAAGAGCTCCAAAATGTCAACTCCCATGTAAATTTGTAGAAAGTGATGCAATGCCCCTTGAAAAGAATAATTTGAGCCATAAGGTTGTAACTGATTGTTATACCTATCTCTGTAATATCAAGGAATATCAAGATGCTAAAAGGGGAAAAGTTTTCCTGGTTTAATTTCCCAAAGAGACAAATGTAAAATTGGAAGAAGAAACAACTTCCACCACAGCTGCACCATCAAAGGCGACAGGATATTGGGATCGTGGAAAAAAATAAACAAGATGAAGATATGCTCTGATAACAGGAGAGCTGAAAACACGGCCATATTATTCCAGCTGGTTAGCAATCATGCTAATCTCGCTGGTGCAATCCATATCAACTCAGCAGGAACTGAGATTACTGAGACTTGGAGATTTCAAACCACATGAGAATTTACCATTCTGTTACTGTTGCAGACTGGTTACTTATGTCCACACAAATATTAGAATTGCAGTGATGCTACCTATGGTACTATTAAGAGAAGTGCTGTTGCTTTTACCAAGGAGGTCATCTTTTAGAGTGAGGTTGAAATCAATATTTTTTATGTTTAAGCGTGAAGAATTGGTACACTGCTTTTATTTTGTTTATCTTCATGTTGTTTTCATCTGCCCATAAGAGTAATTACTTTAATGCTCCATATTTTGTTCTAAATGTTCTTTCTGTTTATTTCTGTTACTGACTGAAGCCCAGATATCATCGGCAAACATGCTTGCTTGATAAATCATTACTATAAACATTGAAGAGTGTTGCTGGGTGTTGCTCCTGGAAGTAAGCCTATTTTTGATTGTTTATAACAAGATTTCATGTTTTCCCATCTTGTCTTATTCCATCTTTGATTTAGAAATCTTTCAAACCAGCTTAACATATTCTTTCTTACTCTATAACTTTTTGTTTGCTAATTAATTTTGGTCTCCATACAGTATCATAAGCCCCTTTTGAAGTATATAAATACTGCTAATGTGCTTTTTTGTTTGTTGAAGTTTTGTTTCATGTCTTGAACAAATTTTACGACTGCATTTGAAGTTGACATGTTTGTCCTAAATCCTGCTTGTTCTTCAACTATTATTGGCTCCAAACAAGAAAGGGATTGACAGTTTGGTGAAAGAGAAGTGACGCCGCTTACTGCAACCATGTGGAGAGCACGTTAGCATTATGTGTGAGAAGACAGATTGCATTTGGAATGTAAAGCAGGTTATAACTTATGTTCGTATTCGAAGACAATAGTAAAATAGTGAATCTATAGGATAGAACATGCAAGTATATACCACAGTAAAGATTTATGTTAACAAAAGAAACATACCTGTGAAATATTGTAATGGGAAAATGCTGCCTATATCTGAATCGCTTGCATCATGCTGTTGTTGCTAGAATTGCCCATGAAAATGACTGTTCTATCCTTTCTTCTAAAACTCCATTTTCCTATGTTGCACTTGTTATGTCCTTTGTATCAGTAACAACTTGTTCAGTTTCAGCTTTTTATTGATGTAGCTTTATTACAAATGACACAATGAAATCTTTGTTTCACCCAACGTAACTGTTTACTTCGGTCCAAATTAATTAAATTGGATTACACGAGGAATGAGGGAAACCAAACAATTTTGCAACCATGTTCTTCAGCAATACTATCGACTGCATAATCTTTTAATTGGGAATGTGCCAAACACAATTTTATTTGCTGCCTGAGTACCTAGTTGTTTGTTTGGCTGCGCTGTCTTTGTCAATATTTTTGGACATAATTAAATATTCCTTAAAAGAATAAGACAGTTGTAAATGCTCACAACATACACACAGATTCAAACACAGGTAAATGCAAGGCAAATAACCACATAAGTAGAATGATGTAAACAAACCTGTCAGCACACGGATAATCCTTAAATGATGCAAGCTGGAGCTGGAGGGAGCCTTTGTATGCATTGCAGAGAAAACAGAAGATAAGATGCACAGTTTGTTACTGCTGGATTACAGGTCAAGCACATGCTAATCAGGTGTTAAAGATCGAAAACTGCCAGAAAACACTGGCTTAATGTTTAGCATTGCTATGTAAATGCCTTAGCTCTAATTGGTTCCTCTTTTTGTTGCTATGACGATCACCATGACACATCCATTCCCCCCTGTTCATTTTGACCTTTCCACCACGTGGTGAGCAACTGTCAATCACCTTGTTTGGCGCCAAGTATATGTATTTGTTATTTTCTAAATACCAATTTAGGCATGTTATGTGTTAGTTTTACTGATAGAACCTTTGATTTAACTTGTCCTAAATGCACTTTTCAGTAAAATTGATACGAATCTCAGCAAGACAACAAAGATATACCCTTTGCCACATATGTATGTGATCAAAGACCTTGTACCGGATATGAATCGCTTCTACACTCAGTATCGCTCCATTCAGCCATGGCTGCAGCGCAAAGATGAGTCAAAGAGTGGCACTCAACAGTACCTACAGTCAGTGGATGACCGTAAGAAGTTGGTAAGCATCTGATGTTTACAATGTTATCATAGTGTGCTCATACAATTGTAAGAAAGAAAAAAAATTTAATATGATTTATAAATGTCTTAACAGGAGCAGTGACTGTGATAGGGCAACAACACCTAATGAATTGTTAGATTTTATGAAGAACAGATTTAACAATAAGCAGCAAAAAAGAAAAGTGGTTTGCTGTTTGTAAGTGGATCAAAATTAAGGAAATGTAAGAAGTGGTATATAAGTAGAAACCAAGTAGAGAAAGTGAAATAGTTTTGATTATTTGGGAGTGAGATTTTCAAGTGATGAGAGGTGACAGGCATAGTCTAAAAGTGTAGAAATAGAAGTCAGATATTTATAGAAATGGTTAGAATATGGCTGTTAGAAAAGTATCTGACCTCATTTTTTTGTGCAAAAACCTAATGGATTTGAATCAAGTATGCTTACATGAACCAACCTTGAACCTTCATGCACATGCATGAATTTTTTCCCACCTGTTGATAATGTCAGATACTGGCAAGCAGCATTTGAGTAAGGTAGTGTGTAATGCTCACATCGGTTATTCATTGCCATCAACCTGCTGAAATGATTAGGTCATTGCCAAAGTGAACACTGTGGTGATGCAAGACCGTCATGTTACTTTCTGAGAAATTGCGGAAGAGGTGAGCATCAGCACTTTTTTGGCACATTTCATTGTGACCGAAGATTTGGTAATGAGAAGAGTGGTGGCAAAATTCGTGTGGAAACTGCTTACAGCGGAGCAAAAGTAACTTTGTCTTTAGACCAGTTGTACCACTCCTTAAACTGTGTGATGCCCATAGCATCGTCACCAAAAGCCGTCTGAATCTTCTGAATGATTTCCACTTGGCTGTTGCCCAGTTTCTGGTTAAATTCCCCTTGCAATGAAAAACCTACATGAGCACTGCACACTACCTCACTCAAATGCTGTTTGCCAGTAACTGGCGCTATCAACAGGTGGGAAAAAATTCACATATGCGCACAAAGGTTCAAGGTTGGCTCATGCAAGCATACTTGATTTAAATCCATCAAGTTCTTGCACAAAAAATTAAGGTCAGATACTTTTTAGACAGGCTTTGTATGTTTGTATACATTCCTACATTGCATATACAAATGTGCTCTAAGACCAATACTGGGAAATTTGTCCACTTAACATTGAGGTGATTTGAATAGCCATAATGCTGCCATCTAGCAATACAAATGTTAGTACTTTCTCCTGGCATACTGGCTTAGGAGAACAAATGTGGAGACTTATGCTTGTCAAACATTGTAACTAGTTGAAACTGAAAAATAAGAAACTGTAGTCATTGTTTTAATAAGAGATTAAATTAATAATAAATTGCATCATTACAAGCATTTTGATAGCAAAAATATAAGAACAAATTTTGAATTTGATAGTCACTATTAAATTTATAATTATGTATGACTTTAACCCTCTGTTGGGCCTGCACATTTGATAGAACACTTACTGTTTCTGTGCTTATATGCTTGTATTTATTTTTTTAATTTTATTTTTCCTTCACATCCATGTTTAGCTTCATTTAGGTGAAATATGCATGGTTATTAACATCTTACTAGATAGGTCAAAGGTAAATAAAACATATGAATATGGTATACATTATACTTCATACTATACTACATGGAAAGATGACAAATTGCAATGTTCAGATATACAACTTATAATTTGAAATGTGCTGTCAATAATAATATCTTTGACAAGTAATTGATGTTACCTGTAAAATACATTACCTAGATTGCTTTCATTCTCTTCTTAATGATCATTTTCTGAATCTAAAAACCTCATTTTCAGTTTATCTTCAAAGTTGGAATCATCTGATACATACAATATCACACACATATAAGGCATCATCATCACAAGGTAGATGGTGCACCTCTTCCAAATCCGTGGGAGTTTGTAGATTATACCTTTTACTTCTGTTTGTGAGTAGAAACATACTACTTGCAATGGCAAAGCAATATTGCACAACTAACAAGGAAAAGCATGTGTCAGCAATGTGAAATGAGAGTAGGCGCACAGTTTGGTTGACTTCTGTGACATGTAACTGCTGATTAGTCATTCTTGCAGCTAAAGAAATAAACAGATAAGGTTGTTGCTCCAGCAAACAGTTGAGTAAAGTGTAATATTATTGTATGGCCAGTGGATCTCTGGTTCTGACATTTCTTAAGGCCTCGTGATGCAGTGTTGCCAGTTCTTTAGCGAGAATTTCAAACAGGGTATTTGAAACATTTCATACCTCTACAGATCGCATTGCTACTTCGTAAATTTACATGGACAGTATGCATATAATGATCACAGAAGAGTAGAATATGGAGACAATTGTTATACCGTTTACCTGCCGGAAAAAACCTGCACAAACACCAAAGCAATTGAAACAACTTGGTCGTTGTAAAATGCAGTTAGCAACACTGTGCTACATTTGGAAGCCACGCCTAGCAGTGAGACCACTGATTGGTATTAGCAGAAAGTTTTAACATCTGGTGCATTACCCGCTTCCTGTTTTGCCAGTAGTAAGTGCTATTGCCCATAATAGATGTAAAAGGTGATATTCGAACATATAGTGGTATAATGAAGATACTGCATGAAAATAAAACTAAAACCTGTATTTCAATGTTTTAAACTTAATACATATTATATACTTTATATAATTGTTAACATAATATTGAGAATCCATTTTCCGAAACTCATTACTATATGTTGACAACGTTGACCTTGCCCCTCCAACTTATCATAGCTGTGAAACGTCAGGGCTGTAGAGATCCACTGGCCGTAGAATAGATGTCTTAGTCAGGCAACTGCAAAGGTGCGTCCATTCGAAAACTAGAGCGTTTAAATAAAAGTAGGGGTCTCTCAGACCCTTAGTGGCCAACAGAGGATTAAGTGTTACTACTGCAGTTACATTGTTTCTTGTGGACGTTTTATAGAGCAATTTGTCAGAGCATCAAATAATTTATCAATGAATATATGGACATACTGATTGCAAATGCATTGTCTGCCTTGCTAACATTTGATAAGGATTAATAACAAACGTTACCAAGCACAAAATGGATATCCTAATTAATTTCTCGTTTCTGAGCTACTTGATGTAATACCAGTACATCAAATAATAGTACATCAGAATTCAGACAGGCATAAGGAGGACTCCTGCAAGATGGGGTACAAGTACAACAAAGATTTCAAGTTTTTTGAACAAGTGAGGTTAGTCACATTGAGGGTCAGTTATGTTTACACTATACCTCACTTGTCAAAATTGGGACATGTTGGGGAACCTGTGCTCCCATTTTCAAAGTCATTTGGTAGAACTGGGAACTTGCTTTCGGAATTTATAAGAAACGCACACGCGCACACGCTACATAAAGAATAATAGCTTCAATCCAAAATACCAACAACTTGCAGTCTTAATATACAGGCTACTTACCACTTTCCACAGCAAAGAATATAACAAGAAACACCCATACTCCATGCTATATACTATACATAGTATCAGTTAGTGGTTTCAGTCCTAGCACTGTACAGGATGAGTCAGAACAGGACTGAATAATTTTTTGTCATGAGTCATTGATTATAATCAAATATTTTCTTAACCTCTTGAGGGATATCGACGTGAAATCACGTCCATTTAAAATGACGGATGAGCGATATGGGCGTCCTGTGCGTTTAAGCATTTAACCCTTATTTATCCCTTATCCAACTCAACTTATTATAACTTTCCCTTTATGAAACATTTTAGTAAGGTCTATATACTTTATTGGCTTACCTTAATATAAGAGGTAGAACTGGAACTTAAAAATTCAATGCCACAACTGGGATTTGAACCACAGACCTTCCGCTTGTTCAAATCCCAGTTGTGGCATTGAATTTTTAAGTTCCAGTTCTACCTCTTAAACTTTGCCCACACACGGCTTGTGTGTTTAAAAACACCAACAGTAAGTTTGTTGGCATAAATAAATAATAATTACCTTAATATGTTCGTTCTGCAGTGATTTACCTCAAAACAGGGATAAACACATAAGGTTAGGTACATCTCCACATCTGCGAATTCCCTTCTTGCGGCACACAAAACACTTTCGAAATGGGCGGGACTTCTTTGCTGTTGGTGGTATCCTTTTAGGATAATGTTTTCCTTGAAGTCTGAGGGGTGCAGGGGTTTTGGATTTTCAACCCCCAACGTGGTATTGTTCAATTAGGTTGCGAGCTATTTATAGTCGGCAGTCAAGGTCGGTCATTGTCCTGTGTGGGTTTAGAGAGCTGTCCAAATCCCCAAACAATTGTATATGGTTATATCCAGTTGGTGCAAAAACACCCTTTTATACCACTTCTTCCTTCAGCTACAAGCAGGAAAGAATATGTATGTATTTAAACAAAGAAAGACACGGACTCTACTCAGTTACGAAACTCGCGTAAGCAAAAGTTGCAATGTTGATCTATTCTGATGACTCAAGAGACCACGCATGCAGTAGTGCTTTATTACACAGTATGCAGACGCATAAGCCACACATACAATGGGTGTTCCTTTACTGTTTCTTTCCAAGAACTTTTATTGGATGCGTTCGACAGAGCAAAGTCGACTTTTCACCACAGTGAAACAAAATTGTGCCATTTCAACGTTTTGTAAATACAACTTAACTTTGCTGATGACGTACATTTATACTGCAAATAACTAGTTTTATACCAGTTTTTGTTTCATTAAAATAACTTAATATTTACACAAAATACAGCTGTGTATATATGAAGCGCATTTAACAATTTAAATGCTAACCGTTCTTGGCTCGCGGACGTTTTAAATGGCCATCGCTCAAGAGGTTAATGGCAACATATGTCCATAAATGTCTTATTGAGCTGTTTCATGTTTTTGGAATACTGCATCAGTTTAGTTGAAGTTCGGTTAAACAGGTTGCTAGGCATTTTTTTTTTACTTTTTTTTTATTTATTTATTTATTTATTAAGTCATTAAGTAAATACACAATTTACAATAGACTTCGTCACTTATGGCTAAAAATTTTAAATCATATATTATTCTTGTCCAGCTCTTCAAATTCATGCATGTCATATACAGGATTTTCTACTAGCCATGTATAAACTCTATTCTTAAATGCTTGAAGACTTAGGTTACATATTCTGTTCGGCAGTGCATTAAAAAGCTTTATACCTATCAGTTTATGACATTTACTCGTCTTGCTTAGTCTATGATATGGCATATCCAATTTGTTTATGTTTCTTGTATTGTAATTATGTATTTCTTTCCGTACTACAAGACCGTGGATCTTTGATTTTCAGCTATACAAAACTATTGTAAATCTTGATTCAATTATATGGTACTAAATCCATGTGCTCTGAAGGTCAAACCTTTTGCACCATTAAAAGGCATCAAACATAGTTAAAATAAGAGCAAAACCCGAATTGAACAAACGCATAAGTGGAAAGGGGTAGAATGAAAAATTCAGTGTCATGGCTGGGATTTGAACCACAAACTTCTGGTCTCTGTCCGGCTACTGTAATCACTGAGCTACCATGGCCAGCGTGCTGACATGACATTACATTCTCCAACTCACTCTGTGATTCAACTCCCGGCTATGGCATTGAATTTTTCAGTCTCATTCTACCCCTTTCCAAGTTTGTCTTACACACAACTTGTGTGAAAAAACAATTTCCATGTGAATAAATATTAATAAAAGATGCTCAAAGTGGTGACCTTGGACTTCAGAGCATAGTGGATAATGTCGTAATAATGATTACTGAGTTCTTTCAAAAATACCTGGCATAACACGAATAGCATCAAATGCTACAAAGATCCTGGCCATTAGTTCCACTTCACTATTAACCTGCATATCATACACAAGAGTCTGAACATGTCTCCAAAGGAAAAAATCCAAAGGCGTAAAACTGGTGAATGTGCTGGCCATGATATTGGTGCTCCTCTATTGATCCAGTGTTGATATGTTACACTGAGGAAAACCGTTACATCACCAGAATAATGCACAGGTGCCCAACAGCCTTTGAACCACATTAACTGGCATATTCCTAAAGGAACATCTTCCACAAGTTCTGGTAAAGATATTGTAAAAACTGTATATTGTAAATGTTGCCTGTTAACCTCTTGAGGGATATGGACGTCATATCACGTCCATTTAAAATGGCGGATGAGCGATGTGGGCGTCCTGTGCGTTTAAGCATTTAACCCTTATTTATCCCTTATGCAACTCAACTTATTATAATTTTCCCTTTATGAAACATTTTAGTAAGGTCTATATACTTTATTGGCTTACCTTAATATGTTCGTTCTGCAGTGATTTACCTCAAAACAGGGATAAACACACAAGGGTAGGTACATCTCCACATTCGCGAATTCCCTTCTTGCGGCACACGAAACACTTTCGAAATGGGCGGGACTTCTTTGCTGTTGGTGGTATCCTTTTAGGATAATGTTTTCCTTGAAGTCTGAGGGGTGCAGGGGTTTTGGATTTTCAACCCCCAACGTGGTATTGTTCAATTAGGCTGCGAGTTATTTATAGTCGGTAGTCAAGGTCGGTCATTGTCCTGTGTGGGTTTAGAGAGCTGTCCAAATCCCCAAACAATTGTATATGGTTATATCCAGTTGGTGCAAAAACACCTTTTTATACCACTTCTCCCTTCAGCTACAAGCAGGAAAGAATACGTATGTATTTCAACAAAGAAAGACACGGACTCTACTCAGTTACGAAACTCGCGTAAGCAAAAGTTGTAATGTTGATCTATTCTGATGACTAAGAGACCACGCAAGCAGTAGCGATTTATTACACAGGATGCTGACGCATTAGCCACACATACAATGGGTGTTTCTTTACTGAATCTTTCCGAGAACGAATATTAGATGCATTCGAAAGAGCAAAGTTGACTTTTCACCACAGTGAAGCAAAATTGTGCCATTTCAACGTTTTGTAAATACAACTCAACTTTGCTGATGACGTACATTTATACTGCAAATAACGTGTTTTATACCAGTTTTTGTTTCATTAAAATAACTTAATATTTACACAAAATACAGCTGTGTATATACGAAGCACATTTAAGAATTTAAATGCTAGCAGTTCTCGGCTCGCGGACATTTAAATGGCCATCGCTCAAGAGGTTAAACATGGAGGCAATAAATAGCACCCTATGAGTGTCATTAACAATACCAGCCCAAATGTTCACTGCAAACCAGTGTTGATAATTTGCAACTCTAGTAGCTCTTGGATTTTCCTGTACCCAAATGTGACTGTTATGTATGTTAAACACGTTAAATTGTTTGCATAAAATTCCAGTAATCAAAGACTGGCCTGTATAAATGGCATGCACTATTGCTCCTTTTGCTTGTGAACAGAGAATTATTGGCCTGGTCAAGAACCTTCTCTTCTAGAGCCACTGTTCTTCCATTTTGCTGGACTCCTGAGTAATGCGCTTGTTTTTGGAGAGTCGATGTACAGCAGTAAAGGTGCTGTGACGAGATAAATGTCTCCATAGGTATAGTTCAGCATATAGCTCTTGTACTCTTTTGGTATTTCACCACGTAATGCTTATCTGCTAGTTCTGTAGAAGTAACGTGCAATATTTTTATACTAGGCTGCAAAATATGAAAACCCTTCCAGTAATCGGAACACTTTAAAATATGCTGATAGCTGAGATTGGTAACTGGAACCACAGTCACAAAGTGCTGTGTACTATGCAACAGAATCCCTTACCATTTAAGTAACAAAATGCAGATTTTAGGTTAATGGTGATATAAACAGCATTAAAAACAGAATACAAGTGTTATTCCAAAATGCAAAGGAAACAAAATATAAACATGTTCCCTCTTTGGCTTTAGAATAAGGATCTGTGTGCCAGAATTTCATCTACCCCAATAGTGTTTGCAAAACTTCATTGTCCTCTAGCTTGATAACAAGATATTTACAGACACACATTCAGTATAAGAAAACACTCCGATAGAACCCCTTAATCATGTCTTAAAATTATTCAGTGTTATTCTGACTCTCCATGTGTGTGTATGTACGTATGTATATATGTATATATACCTTTTTAAACCATTTCAGCTCCATTTGTCATTTTATTTAGACATTCTCGAACAACCTTCATTGCTTTCTTTTTTTTAAGTTAACGTCCTCCAACTTAATGTCATATTGGATGGTGAATGAATGAAATGGGTGAAATGATGTTCTGAGCCCGAAGCCCATGGAGCTATAAGTTACCCGAATTTCGTCTTCTCAGGGTAAGGGAAAACCTCAGAAAAAAACTTATTCAGATAACTCACCCTAAGCGAGATTCAACTCGCCACCTCTTGAACGTGAGACAGACACGCTAACCACCAAGCTACAGAGGCAGGTTACTGTCATTGGTACTTCCCCTTTTGCCAATGCAGGTATCTTTATTTCTCCCATTTACTGTCCGCATCTAATTTGATTCCTACCATGGGGGTTAACTTTAACTACAGAGTAAAGAGTCTTTAGCTACGGAGTACAGAGTGTTTAGTTTTAATATTGCTAGAAACTTAATCACATTATTATATAAGTGCAACTGTTACAGTTAAGTTCATGAGGTACTCTCAAAATGTTGATGTTTCACAGGATGGTTTATATGAGTGCATCCTATGTGCCTGCTGCAGCACTTCTTGCCCATCATATTGGTGGAATGGTGATAAATATTTGGGACCTGCTGTTCTCATGCAGGTCAGTTATTTTTGATAAATTATTGCCTCAGCAGGGTATTTAGGAGTTTGTATCCAAAAGGCATATCTTTGCTGAATAATTTGTTTTTTATCAGATGTTTTGTTTTTGGTTATGCTGTTCACACAGACTCCTTTTCCTAAACCAGCTGTTTAATTAGGGGTCTCAAAACATGTATTTCTAGTGAATTTCCAACATGGGTGAAATATACTTCCTTTACCTGCTAGGTACATGGTAGAAAAATCATAAATATACAGCTCACTAAAACATGCAGACTATTAAATAGTGCTTTTGCAGCATTACCATATTACTACTTTCTTTCAAGATGTGGCCAATACTGGAAACAAGAAAGAAGTAATGGACAAAGGCCGTGGAAGTCTACATAATCAATTATCCATATTTCCTGTTCCAAAAAAAAAAATTCCAAAGTTTTAAGTAATATTTCTTAAAATGTCAATTCTTGATTCCTCTAAAATAAGAACAAATTAGAAACTAAAAGCTCCACTTATCTTATTAATATTGCACTGCTAACTAGTTTCAAGTTGTATCCAACTTGTTTTCAAAGCTATCCAAACAAGTTACCTTAGTTACCGATGCTCAACTTAAAAGATCTGTTTTCCTTAATCTTGATTCTTCTGTTTCTCATCAGCCCATAAAAACAGGATGTAATATCAAGCCCAGCATATTCAGCATTTTAAAGATAGGCTTAGTTCACCTGTCAGCGTACTTATGATAATACTAAAGTTGAAACAATATTCCTGAAAAATATATATGAAAAGAAAAGGGACAGATAGAAAAATAAATTTTGCATGATAATTTGTACACCCAAGAATTTGTCTTAAGGATTTTACTTGAAATATGTTTTGAGACTATGAATCCCACTCCCCTCTGCCCCAAAAAGAAAAATAAATATAAAGAGGCCTGTGTATTTAGTGCACATCTGTGCTTGTGAGAGAGAGTAGGGGGAGGGGGAGCATGGCATAACTCAAAAACGAAAAGCCAGTTAAACATAAATTTGATACAAGAATACCACACAAAGATTCTCAAGAAAATCCTCTTACTCCATAAGCCTCTGAAGTCCTCGTTATTGCATGTGAGATATGTGGTGGACGAAGTGGCGCTGGGGTGGATTTCCTTTGGATTCTCCACTTTCCCCGCCATCTCATTCTACCGGTGCTCCATCTTCATTCCATGCCTCATCTGTGTCATGACCTGCAGTGCCGTGTGTAATAAAAGCAGGCACTAAACACCACAACAGTCCCCTTTATTCTGAATGACTTTTGCATACTGGTAAACTATAAGCGGTACACAAAAGCTTACTGTACTAAAAGTGTAGATGTAGTTAAAAGACACAAGTTATGATAAGTGCATTTTTTGTGGAGCTAACCATCTCTGAGATATTTGTCATTTGGTTTGAATCTTCAAATGCAGATATTTTTCTCAACTAGGAAGTCAATGCTGGTTCACCAGTTATATTAACCAGAATGAGAAAGTTGAAATACATGTATTTAAGTGGGAGCATTCACAATCGACAGGAAGCTTTCCCAAGGCCCGGAAAAATGAACACCTCCAAGTTTTAATTTAAGTTTCTTGTTGTTATTCTTGGGCACAGCATTATAGATTCGTATAATGCGCATATTAGACCTTTCACTGTATAGGTCGCGCGTTACTTCTTGACGAATGAAAATTTTATATGAAAGGTTGAATGCGAGTCTCTACTCAGCTTTTGCGGGAACGAGAGAGAGGAGGTACAGTCTGCAGTGAGATGACGCGCATGCTTCTGAGCTGAAGTAGTACAACACTACAAATCAATTTATGACACTTGCAGTAGTATCAGCCGCACGTATTATACACTATACCTCTATAACTGTTTCCACTTAACTTTCTTGCATTTATTCTATTCCCGACATCTCTCCCTCGTCTGAATTGCTATTTTCGTTGCATGCATACATACATCCGTACCGCACAAAACTTCTGCAGTCGACTGTATACACAAACGCGGCAGAGGAAAACAGAGGTGTCTGTTATCGTAGCATAAACATTTGCTGACCTGTTTATTAAGGAGGGTAGGCTCACTCATTGGATTTCTGCTCAAGGTCATTCGTCAAGAACGAACGAGCAACCTATATAAATAATTCAAAACAGCCATGCCATAAAGCAGCTGCAAGAGCTCTCGTTAGTCCAAACTAGAAAAAATATTATCGCACAGTTAGAAACAAATGAATTCCCAATCCTCAGTATCAACCTCCACTTTGCTAGTAGTATGATCAATATGTGCATTCCCATTCTTCTTACCAGGCTATTGTGAATCAAAATGTTTAGTGCTGCCTTGCTTCCTGTTTTCATTTCCATTCTGGTTACCATTATCAGTTGGTTGTGGACCAGCCTTCATTCATTTTATCTCTTGGCCCTGCAAAGGGAAGGGAATTTCAAAGCCATCACATAACAACCAGCTCTTACACTTTTACTATCACTTCAAGACTATTGTGTTCCCTTATCCACTTGTACCTATAACGAAATATGCAATAAGACAATTTCTGCAAATGTTTATCTCAATTAACATGAAGTAGATAGAATAAGTATTTGTAGGACTAGTTTGTACGATGGTAGAGAAAGTAAAACGTCAGTTTTTTTAATTTTACTAGTGTTTTATTTGCACAGAAGACCACACGTGTGCATTTAACTTTATCCATTTTAACTTGTTCATTTTTTGTATCAGCATTGATGATTAAGTTTTACTTAGAATCAAAATGCTAGATTGTCAAAGAATCTTGAGCTTAGAATTAAATATTAGGTTAAACAAGAAGTAAATACTGATTTATGATAGTGATTTTAAGTAGAATGATTGAACTTCATTAACTTTTACATACGTAGTACATACGTTTTGCAGACATCTGCATTATCAGCTATCTGATTATAGTGAAAGGTAGTTGATGATGCAGAGAACATAGGGTGGTACAAATAAAAACTAGCTAGTGCTTGTGAGCTGAAGCTGGTAAGCAAGTTGAGAATAAGCAAAAGGTCGTGATTTGGTATAAATAAAAACTTCCCCTCTTCCGCCAGCTCTTGCTTTCAACACAAGGCTTTAGCTCCGTGACCTTCACTACGCGATGTAAACAAACACGCCTTTTTCATGTCTGGAGGGGATTTAAATATTTGCTGCATTTAAATATCCATATACAGTTGGGACGATGGTTTTGTGCCGGTGAAGACTGTGTGCGCGGTGGTAAAATTCCAGTTGCCGAGCCTGCACTCCCGCACATGCGCATTGTATTTAAATGGCCAGTATGCTTGAGAGCCTTGACTGAATAACATCCGTCCGTCTTCTATCGCTCGGTGCAGCACGTTAAGCTTTTACCAGTGGAAACTCTGATTAATCGAATTGGTGATTAGTGTCTTGAGTCTGTGTCTGTGTGTGCGCGTGTAAGTTTGCGCGTTTAAGTTTTTGTTTATTAGACTAAAATGCCTCCCATTCAAAGCAAACTTGGTGGGAAAACGCTGCATAGCCAAACACGTGAGGTTATTAATAATGTGCATTCCTTCATGAAAAAACAAGCTGCTTCTGGCGATGTGCTAATACCACTGAAGAAAGTGCAAGAGAGGGTGAGTGCAGCAACAAAGGTGCCTGAGAGGACAATGCGAAAAATAATTAAAGAAGGGGAAAAATGTGAGGAGCAAAGGGACTTCCTTCGGAACATCCGGAAAGACACATCGTGTGCTAAAAAGGATCACTGATATTGATGACTTTGATAGGTGTGTAATTCGCCAAACAATTTACAATTTTTATATTCAGGAGAAAACTGTGCCTACTGTCAGAAATCTGCTCCTAAAACTTAAAGAATCCATTAACTTTAAAGGGGGAAGCACGAGTTTAAAGACTATATTACATTACATGGGTTTCAAGTGGAAGAAAACAAGAAACAATAAGATTTTGCTACAGGAAAGGCATGATATTAGAGATTGGCGTATGTCATATTTGCGTGCCATAAAAGCGTTTAGAGACGAAGGAAGGTCTATTTTCTATGAAGACGAAACATACCTTCATAGCAGCCACACAAGACCAAATAACTAGTGCGATGACAGTTCCTCTGGTTTATTAGCACCTGTGGCAAAGGGACCAAGAGTCATTATAGTCCATGCAGGAGGCCAATTGGGATTTGTTCCTGGTGCATTTTTGATGTTCCAGTCAAATAAAAAAACCGGAGACTATCACGATGAGATGAATGGCAGGAACTACAAAAAGTGGCTGTCTGAAAAACTAATTCCTAATTTGCCTCATAGGTCAGTTTTAGTGATAGACAATGCTCCATATCACAATGTGCAGTTGGATAAGGCACCTACAAGCAGTTCCACAAAAAGTGCTATGCAGGAATGGCTTACATCAAGAAACGTGCCCTTTCAAGAACATATGCTGAAAGTAGAGCTCTACAGCCTCATCAAGGTGCATAAGCCGTCCCATAAAACCTACGTGGTCGATGACCTCTTAGCTATGCACGGACATTCAGTGCTCAGGTTACCACCCTATTCTCCTGACCTAAACCCCATAGAACTTATTTGGGCCGACATAAAACAATGGGTAGCAGGTCATAACACAACTTTTAAATTGCAGGACGTAATGCACTTGTGTGAACAACGTGTTGCAGATATTAGTCAAGAGAAGTGGAAAAATGTATGTCTGCATGTTGAAAAGATTGAAAATGACTATATTGAAAAAGAAGGAATCTTCGAAAATGTAATAGAAAGTATTATAGTACAAGTATCAGGAGACTGTGAAAGTTCTTGCGAAGAAGAGGAAACAGAAGAAGAAAATGAAGAACAACACGATGGCGATAGTGATCTGTCAGGAATTGAATGTTTGCCAGATGATTAGAATGCCTTGTTGACAAAACTGCGTGCCTGCGTGCGTGCGTGCGTGTGTGTGTGTGCGTGTGTGTGTGTGCGTGTGTGCGTGTGCGTGTGTGCGTGTGTGTGTGTGTGTGTGTGCGTGCGTGTGTGTGTGCGTGTGTGTGTGCGTGCGTGCGTGCGTGGGTGGGTGGGTGGGTGTGTGTGTGTGTGTGTGTGTGTGTGTGTGTGTGTGTGTGTGTTTTGGAAGGGAAGAGAAACAAACTGGAGCAAATATTTAAAATTGTTTACATTAAGCTGCTGTTCCGTGATAAGTGCAATACAATACGTTCTCCTGTGAGCAGCGATATCGCCTGTCAGTAGCAACCATCATGAACATTACGGTGAGTCCCACATTTTATTTATTTATTTTGAAACATTATTTTTGTTTTCTATTTTGTATACCGCTTACATACATCAAACTTACACGAACACAACCCTCAGGCGGGAGTCGAACACGCGGTTCTACACACGACGGAGCATCAGCGCCAAACAGCTGTGTATGTTAAATGTATCCCAGCTGCGTTCCGTCTGTTATCTTCCAGCCAAGGGTGGTTCTAGCCCTCTTGCTTTCAGCAGCTAGCAGAAGATATTTCACTTGAGCATAGACTCTCTTCAATGCGTGAAGAAAGTAGGTCACCGGCACAGAAGTATCGTCGCAACTGTACTTATTCATGTTGAACCTGATAGAGATACTGATTTTAAAGAACAAAAATGTAAGTAAAGATTTGGCAAAGTAAATAGAAATTAAGATTCGCGTGGCATTCCACCGATAACGTTCATACACTTTCTAAATTCGATCAGTGATTTTCTTAATTTTATAGTATGTATCAACTGATATATGGAAGTAGATAATTTGTACTCGTGTGTTTGCACTGTTATACTGATATCCTTTACATCTATACATATAAACTATCAATAACTAATTCCAAGAGTGAGTCTGTGGGGACTAATTCCAAGATTATATGACTTTATCATAAATTAAAGCTATACCGGATGAAGAAGTTTCATTTCGTGGAACATTAAATTTAAGATCGGTTTTATATGAAAGTCTTCAGTTGTAACCCAGTTTTGATTTGCACAATATTCCACTCTATGTATCGCTTTGATTACATTATCGTCAGTAATGAAAGCGGAACACTATTACCTCATTCACATTATGTTTAGCGTTATCGTACGCAGGCAAGATGACAATGCCTTAGAATGTATACAGATTGTTAAAAGGTCCCCTTCGTGTTTCATTTCCCTCTGGAAGCAAGTCTACATTTTCTCTTTAAATGTGATTATAATTGTTTATATCTGCATCCAAGTCCCTACATATTGTGTAATTTTTTAGTTCCTCAACCATGAAACGTATAGTAGAGGAATTATTGCATTCCGCCCAATAATTCGATATCGAGATTAAAGCAGAAATACAGCTTCTGAGCCTTTCTGAATGGAGAGAGAGAAGCCTAGGTGTGCATGCCTGTATGTAAGTGTGAACATCAAAACCCAAGCAGTCACTTTTAAAAACCAAATTTCGTATTGAAGTTCAGTAACCTCCAAGAGTGCAACTTTATGGAAACCCTCCATCCAAAACTAACTTTTACATGAATAAACATTCCTAATTTTAATTTTCTCAAAAATGGCCACTGTACTCGTATTGTGATTAAAATGACATATGTTAAGATATTTACATGACAATTGAAATGTAGGTATACCTTTAATTTCGGGTGAATAGCCTGTGAAGTCCTTTTCATTCTGAATCTCATTTGTATAGCTGATAAACTGTAGGAGATAGACAAAGTCTTACTACACAAAAAATGTGTATCTAATTAAAGCACACAGTTTACATCAATTTCTTCTTTGCGGCGTGTAGTGCAATGATAAATGAAACAGTAATTGGGATTTATCCGAACTTCCAACACATGGCGATTATCCTTTTATAAATCTAAACCCGATTCTCACAATTTTATGATCTGCGTCTATTACAAGTGATATACTGAAAGATTACTTTTACTAGTGTTCTGTTGATCTGCTCTAGAACTGGGCAATTACAATTTATGGAACATTAAAATAGGCAATTCTAAGATTTTAAAAGTGTTATTTATCTGAATTAAAGCTATACCTACTTTGTGAAAGAGTTTCATATAGGCTTATTTTATAGATATAATTTGACCTTGATTTGTACGAGCATTATGCTCTTCATACGTGCTGCATGTTTGTATATGTTTTGATTCCATTATCAGGTTTCCGGCCCCTCCGAAGGAGTGTCGCCTTGTCGTGGCGGAGGGGCTCAGTACCTGAACCAGACGGCCTACTAAGTGTTCTTTCGACTACTGGTAGGCAAGAGGTGAGGGGAAGCAAAGAACATTCCAAAAGGGTAGATGAGGCTCGTTAGTCTTGGTCGACAACTCATCTAGGAGAAGAGGACTCCGAAATCAAACTCCCCCAGGGGCTCCTACTACGGTAGGTACGGGTTTGGCGTACCCGGGGCCCCGAGCCATACTCTCGATTGGGTTCCTCCAAGTGGTGAGAGGGCACATGCCAAACGCCCAATCAACTTTGGTCCACTTTTGTGTTTGACCTCCCACCTGTTACCTCCCTGTACATAGTCTGATGGATAACCTACGCGCGGGTCGTCGGAGGATGGGGTGACGCAAGGGGTGACTGGGTAATCGCGTAAGTCCCAGCCCCTGGTTATCATGTAGGATCTGTGTGCGTATCCGCTGATAAAGGTCAGTCCCGGCGAGGGGCCATTGCATGAGCTGATGCACTCCTGAAGGCGATTGGGTCCCTCTGTCTATACATTGGGAGGTGAGACCCTAGGGTGAGCCAGGTCCAGGCCAGGACTCTCACCTAAGCCGGGGTGGCGCCCAGGATGTGAGCATGCCATCGGAGACATTTGCAATGGTGGAGGATTAAAGCGCCATGAGTTCACAAAAAACTCAAAATAAACCAAAATACCAGAAGTCAAGTGTAAAGGAAGTAGTTGAGTCCTGTGGTCCTCGCTACTTAGTAATTTCCCGAACTGAGGAAGGAAAAAAGTTTCTTTCGGTGAGCCCATTTGTAATCCAGAAGGGCCTGGATAAGATAGCTGGTCCAGTGAAGTCATGCACTAGATCGCGTAATGGCACGCTTCTAGTAGAAGCGCATTCAGCAGAACAGGCAGCTAAAATACAGAAAGCAAACCTGTTGGCCAGCTATCCAATACGTGTTGACCTTCATAAGACGTTGAACTCGTCACGCGGTGTCGTCAATACCCGCGCATTAGACAGACTCAGTGTTGAAGAGATTAAGGAAAACCTAGAAGATCAAGGTGTTACCTGTGTGTATCGGATTCATCGCAAAGAAAGCGGTGAATTGAAGCCTACTCGTACCCTGTTCCTGACCTTTGATCGGGTAGATCTCCCTCAAAGGATTAGGGCAGGATACGAAGCTATAGAAGTAAGCCATACATCCCGAACACAATCCGGTGCTTTAAGTGTAACCATTTTTGACACACAAGTGAACTATGTAACAGAACAGCTTCTTGCGTCAACTGCGGAGGCATCCTTCACGACGCTCCATGTTCATTGCCTCCCAGTTGTGTGAACTGCAGCGGCGAACATCCAGCCAATTCGCTAGAGTGCCCCCGGTTTATAGAGGAAAGGGCGATCCAGGAAATCCGAGTGAAAGAGAAGGTGTCCTTCTCAGTAGCTCGGAAACTCCTGCGTATCCGACAGCCCCCCCTTCCAAAGTCCGGTACCTATCGCTCTGTTGTAGCTAGGCCGGCAGAGAAGCGGGAAATCGCTACACAAACCAGCGATCAAACCGGGGCCACAATTTCACAAAAAATTATCGTAGCAAGAACAGTTCCAAAGCCTTCAACATCTACAGGTAAATCTACGTCTCCTACCAAGTCCGTAAAGGAAAAGAACACAAATACAAGGTCACTGTCTAAATTGCCAGTCTACAACAATGGCAAGAATGAGCCCGTTGTTTATGTTACATCACCGAAGAAATTTAAGAAACAATATGTAAGAACTGACTTCCTCAAAGAAGAAAACGTATCTGTTCCCACTCAACCAAAGGGAAAGAAGAGCCAGCGTTCATCCCCCCGAAGATCCTCTTCTGAGGATTCCTCCGGGATGGACACAGACCGGCAGCTTTCATCTTTGCCGGTATCCAGGAGCAATCGGTTCGAGGCTCTCGAACCGAAATTTGCTATGGGGATACGCACCTCCTCGGTAGAGGAGATGCAAGAAGATCCTGCCTATACTGGGAGAAACCCAGTGAAAAAGAGGCAGGATAAATGTGAAAAGAGTGTGAGCCCAAATGATCACAAAAGGGCTAAATTGAACCGACCACCGCCTACTACAAGGTAATACACTGTTACCTTGCAATATTTATCCCACACACATACTAATATGGCTATCTTACATTAGAACATACGTGGCATTCGAACTCAAAGGCCAGAACTTGAACTCTTGCTCAAAGAAAACGAACCTCTGGTCGCATGTTTGCAAGAGACTAAGCTGCGTCCTCAAGACGCTTTCCATCTCAGGCGATACACCCCAGTACGGTGTGATGTTACATCAGAAGAGGGTGTTCCGGCACATGGCGGCGCTATGATACTTGTGAGAGATGATATTTATATGCAATCTGTACCAATACAGTCTGATATCCAATCAGTTGCAATAAGGATTGTACTGCCAGACATCCATTTCACCATCTGTAATATATATTTGCCTCCGTCCCATGACCTCTCGCACATTGATTTAGAAGATCTAGTTTCCCAGTTGCCAACACCGTTTCTGTTGGTGGGAGACTTCAATGCGCACCACCCACTTCGGGGTTCAAGTCGCGCTTGTGCGAGAGGTAAACTCATTTCCGATTTCTTGGACAGTCACAACCTAGCTCTCCTCAACACTGGAGAGCCTACATTCATTTCGGACTCCCACAGCACCTTCTCACACCTTGATCTTGCAGTTTGTTCACCTCAGTTGGCAGTCTCCTTACAATGGAATGTCATCTCTGATTTACACTCTAGTGACCACTTCCCATGTCTTATTAGTCTCTTGACGCAACATACATATTCCACACGTATGCCCAGATGGCATTTGTACCATGCCAAGTGGAACCTTTACACCCAGTTGGCTGTCTTTACGTACAACGAGCACGACTCAGTGAATAATTTGGCGCAGCATCTCACGGAGACGATTCTCTCTGCTGCTGAACAATCGATTCCGCGGTCGACTACACACCCCCGTCGATTTCCCGTCCCCTGGTGGACGGAAGAATGTCGGAATGCCATTCGTGCTCGAAGGCGTGCACTTAGGGTTTTCCGTCACCCTACTTTGGAAAACCTAATCGAATACAAGAAAATGCGCGCGAGGTCCAGACAAGTCATTAAGGATAGCAAAAAGTCATCATGGAGCAAATTTGTAGCTTCATTTAACCGACACACACCTTCCTCGGTTGTGTGGGATAGATTAAGGCGTGTTGCAGCTAAAACGACCCAAATACCAATAGCGGGACTAAAAACAGCCACAGGAGCTGTTGTTGATTCATTTGAAGTGGCCAATACCTTTGGCAGTGCTTTCGCACATGTGTCTAGCTCGGAAAACTACTCCCCTGAGTTCCTTCCAATTAAAACTCAGGTGGAATCTCAAGGCTTCTCGTTTCGTTCTAGAAACGTAGAAGATTACAATCGCCTTTTCACCATGGCAGAGCTGGAGCATTCCCTGAAATCTTCGCGATGTTCAGCACCAGGACCGGACAGTATTCATGTACAAATGTTTTCCTGCTCGAGGTCTACAATCGTGTTTGGGTTGACAGTATACTCCCAGAAAATTGGCGGGAGGCCACCGTTATTCCCATCTTGAAGGCTGGGAAGGACCGTCATCTTCCCTCCAGCTATCGTCCTATTTCCCTCACCAGTTGCGTTTGCAAGGTGATGGAACGCATGATCAATGGACGATTGGTATGGTGGCTAGAAAGTCGTAACCTACTGACTAACATCCAGTGTGGTTTTCGACGACGCCGTTCAACTGTTGACCATCTTGTGTCAATATCGACACAGATAATGGACGGGTTTATGAAGAACTGTCAAACCGTTGGCATATTTTTCGATCTTGAGAAGGCTTATGATACGTGCTGGGGAACAGGGATTCTACGTTCCCTGTATGCCTGGAACATACGTGGACGCCTACCACTTTTCATTCAGGAGTTTATGAAGGACCGCTTTCTCTGAGTAAGGGTCGGCTCGGTTTTTTCTAATTCTTTTGTTCAGGAGGAGGGAGTACCTCAGGGTTCGGTGCTAAGTGTCATGCTCTTTGCTATTGCAATTAACTCCATCTGGAAATGTGTTCCACCTGGAGTTTCGTCATGCCTATTCGTAGACGACTTCGCTGTCTATTGCACTTCTCAGCGCACGGCGTTCTTACAACGGCGCCTGCAGCAATGTTTGGACAACCTTAGAGAATGGAGCGTGAGAAACGGCTTCCGTTTCTCAACTGAGAAGACAATCTGCGTTAATTTCTGGCGCCGTAGGAGACGATTATCACCTTCGCTCCGATTTGGTCCAGATTCACTTCCCTTCGCAGAAGAGACGCGCTTCCTAGGTTTGATCTTGGACAGGAAGCTTAGTTGGTCGTCGCATATTGCACAGCTAAGAGCGAGATGTGACTGTTCCCTAAATATTATGCGAGTACTGAATGGTCAAATCGTGGGGAGCGGATCGAACAATTTTGTTGCGAATATATCGCGCATTGGTCCGATCCAAGCTAGACTATGGGTGTATTGTTTATTCGTCAGCACGACCATCTGTACTGAGAAGATTAGACGTGGTCCATAATAGGGGCATCCGCATTGCAACAGGAGCTTTTCCAACAAGCCCAGTGGTGAGCCTTTACGCCGAGTCCGCAGAACCTCCTCTGCAATATCGGCGTGAGATTCTCTTGGCAAATTATGGTTGTGCGCTTAGATGTATGCCTAAGCACCCAACGTTCGCTTCTTTTTTCACCACCACGCTAAGAGAACGATATAGAAATAGCTCCCTTAGTCTAAAGCCTGCAGGGTTCCGTTTCCAAGAGCTCCTAGTGAAGCTTGGAGTGGAACTGTCTGTGATGTTCGCCAAGGGCGAGAGACTTTACCCCCCTTGGCTATCTGGTACGCCCCATGTAGATCTTGGGATGACCATACACCAGAAGTCCACGATGCCTATTTCAAGTATCCGCACGTGTTTCTTAGAATTTTTGTCAGGCTACTCTGACCATCGATATATTTACACCGATGGATCAAAGAACACCAACAGTGTTGGATGTGCTTATGTTTATGGAACCGAACCATATACATTCGGTTTTCCAAATAGCACTTCCATTTTTACTGCAGAGCTTTATGCAATTTATCGAGCCGTTTTGTATGTTCGCCGTCGTAAATTAGGTGACTGCCTGATTTTGAGCGATTCCCTTAGTGCACTGCAGAGCCTTTGTCAGTTGTACAACCCCCACCCTATTGTACGGCGGCGCCGTGGCCGAGCGGTTAGCACGCTCGCCTACCACCTAGGCAGCCCGGGTTCGATCCCAGGGACCCGCATGTGGTATTCGTGGTGGACGAAGCGGCGTCTGGGCGGGTTTTCTCCGGGTACTCCGGTTTCCCCCCGCCATCTCATTCCACCGGTGCTCCATCTTCATTCCATGTATCATCAGTGTCACCGCCTGTGGTGCCGTAGTAGTAAAAGCGGGCGTTAAACACTACACACAACAAACACCCTATTGTACAACGTATCCAGGATGCCCTCCATGTTTTACACGCTTCTGGTGTTGACGTGGTGTGTGCATGGATTCCTGGTCACGTAGGTTTGCCTGGGAATGAAATGTCAGATTTAGCAGCAAAGACGGCAACTACAGAACCTAGTATTACCATCTCACGTGTTACTTCGGAAGACTTCAGGCTTGAAGTGCGGAGAGCGGTGCTGTCGTCCTGGCACGACGAGTGGTCAGCTCTCCGCGGTAATAAGCTTAGAGAAGTGAAAGAACTTCCGATAAACTGGGTAACTTCCTGTCGCACATCTCGTCGCGAGGAGGTTAGTTTCGCTCGATTAAGAATAGGGCACTGCAATTTTTCGCACGGTTACCTATTTAAAAGGGACCCTGCACCTCTATGTCCGCTGTGTGACAACGGTTTGTCGGTTCGCCACGTGCTGCTAGAGTGTTGCTCTCTAGCGCACCTTCGGGATTCTCTGCAGCTGCCTGCCAGACTTGCAGAAGTTCTAGCAGACGACAAAACAGCGGTTGATAGAGTTTTTAATTTTTTAGCGGAGTGTAATATCAATTTGAGGATTTAAATTTTTTTAATTATCTGTTTCTGCTTTTGGACATATTTATCACCTTGTTTCATATCTGGCTATTGCCACTGCTGTTTACTTGTAAACTTTTCTTGTTGCTAGTATTTTTAGTTTTTGAGTGAAATTTATATCTGGCTATTGCCATGAATCCTTTAAGGGCGCTGATGACCTAGAAGTTGAGCGCCCTTAAACCAAATCAAATCAAATCAGGTTTCCGGTAATGAAAGTGGATCACTATGACATCACTCGCATTCTAACCAGGCTTGATCATAACACACCATAACACCTCAGAAAAATGCCCTTGCACCATCGGAGCTGATATAGCAGCAAATATCTCCAAGAGTAGAGTGTATATTTTACAACACGTATTTCAGTTACCATGGTTGAAGAAACCGTTATATTCATGAGGTGCTTTGTTCATCTATTAAAGGAAAATCAAGACATTCTATTAAAAGCACAGTTGTCAGAAAGTAAGTGCAAAAGTTTAGCAGTAGCTACAGTAAAAGCAACAATTGGAGGAAGAGTTTAAAACTTCCATCAGCGAGATGCAAATACTGTATATAAAAAGAAAAAGAAAAGCAACTTAAAAACAGGAATTAAGTTCAAAAGTGATTTGAAACTAATCGGCAATAAGCTAGTTGTTTTAAAACAGTGGGAGCAGGAAACCCTGGCCATGGTACTAACTGATTGAGCAAGCTGAGGTACCTACATAGCTACCCTAGAAAAAGCCAGCAAAAGCTCCGTAGGAGTGAGGAAGGCAGGTTTTTATTTATACCATTTCGCGAGCAATAGCTCCGCGGTCAAGGTCTGGAAGCTTTAGCTTGCAAGGAGATGGAGAAGGTTTTTATTTATACGAAACCAACCTCTTGCTCCGAATTAGTGAGAAAAAGCTATTGCTTGCTGTTATTTATACCACTCATAGTCCGCAGTTAATTGTAATTTAGTAACAAAGGGTGTTGGTTGCATTGCTGTGAGTGATGCAAGATGGTAGATTGGTTGCCCTGCATACTTCAATATGGCTACATGGATAGTAAGTAAATAAATAATTATAAAGTTTAAATTATGTTAATAAAACTTTTCTACTAATAAATCATCCAAGTAAATAATTTAAATACTTTCGGATTCAGATTTTGTCCAATTGTAACAATTTTCCAAGGCTTCATTATATGAAATAAACTACGTAAGTTACAGTTAAAGCTCTTAATTTTAGCACCACATCTATATGTGTGATATACAACTTCTATTTGAGAGGTACTAGTGTACAGCTTTAGCTAAAAGTTGTATGTTAATCACTGTTTACAATTGCTCTTCTATATTCTTTAATGTCATAAAATGTATTTTTGACCAGGTAGGATTTAATTTCTTTTAATTTTGTTTCCTTTTTTATTTAATCCAATAAGGTAAATTATTGTATAGATCCTTTGCATTACTTTCAATACATCTAGTTTCTAGAGAGCCTTGTAATCTATTTCTAATGTAGTTATCCCTAGTTCTAGTATGTGTATGAATATATGTATTTGTCTGCTTCATGGGTTTTTATAACATTTAAGGCATTCATATATGTAGAGACTTGGTAGTGTGTATGTATATGAAGCTTTTTAAAAACATTTATGCAAGTATTTCTTTTGTGGATTCTTTTTACAACTTATATTGCCCTTTGTAATCTAAATATTTTTAAGAGATGTTTTTTCCCCTGTTGATCGCCATAAGATAATCCCGTAACTCAGATGTGAGCATATGAAGGTGTGGCGGTTTCTAATGAAGAATTCCAGAAACCTTTGAGTACAGTTGATGTTCTTTGTTTAACATCTTAGTTTTATTTTCTATGTTGCTATCTTTGGCTCAAGTTTAGAACAGCTCACTTTCCACTTGCCAGCCAGATTCTAAGTCCGAACTTACTTACTGTGAGTACGCCGACAATAGTTTCACAATCGCCCACTAGATTTCACTGCATGACTAGCAGACTATTTTCACATCTGCCAACATTGCTCTTTACACTACACTAGTTTTTGTTGCCAACACATTAAACACAAATGCACTCACTTGCGTCGTTGCCGCCACAGACATACCACTATCGCGTATGATGATATTACATTTATATTATATATATTATTTATATATAATACTATATATTATACTTATATTTATTATTATTTTATTATTTAATGTTATTATATTATATATATTTATATTATATATATATTATATTTATTATATGTAATATTATTATATTTTTATTATGTTTACTATTTATTGTTCTTTTTTTGTTTATTTATTTTATATTATTATTTTTAATGTTATTAGATTTATATTATATATCATCTTTATATTATTTTTAATATTTAAAGTTCTTTTTTATTTATTTTATATTATATTATAATATAATGCTAATGGCTTCATTGCCAGATGCAAGGCACTAGAAAACAACATATTATATTATTTTATTGTATTATTATTATTATTTAATATTATATTATATATATATTATATAATTATTATATTTAATAGTATTATATTATATTTATATTGTTTTTATTAATTATTGTTCTTTTTTATTTATTTTTATTTATTTATTTTTTCATTTTCGAGTGGAGAAAAAATCCATTTACGGAGCCCCATGCGCTGGGATGGCACAGATGGGGGACTGAAGGCTTCGTCCTAGGGCACATCACATTCCCTGCATAGCATTCGAGTTCTCAGCAGGCTCTCGTCGTACAGGAACTGCATGCATGACTCCTCATTAAAGCACAGAGGGGCCAAATCTAATATACTGATAAAGCGATCCGTTGCACTAGTTGCTTCTAAGGAGGTCAGCAGCATACTGCCGACTCCCGCAAAAACATTCAAACTTACTATTGGCAACAAACTCCTAGGGACATTCTGCTGTTGGCAGCACTGCATTAACACAGCAACTTCGGCAACTTTCGTGACCATTCGTACACACTGCCGAGTGGGACTTCGCCGAAATTCTGACCAAGTGCTTGCGTAAGCTTTTCTAAACAATATCCCTATCTTTTGTTTTTCTTTGTTAGTCAATGGTTTAGTAACACGCTCATCATCAAAAGGTTATTTAATAAACCTGCATATAAAAATCATATTGGTGACCTCCGATGATTGGATTACCAAATGAGAAAGTGAAATAAAAAAACATGGACAACACGGGCGACAGAACTGAAGAACTGCTAACCACAACCTCAAACGAAACGGAACCTACACGTGTTCCAGAGAAGATTCCGCCGATCTGGAAAAGATACATTAAGGTATGGTTCCTTCAAGTTGAAGCTCGATTTACCATGTTAAATATAAAATGTGGAACAACAAAATTTAACCATGTGATTGCCTCGTTAGAAGCAGATGTCGTGCAATTAATTTCCGACATTTTGACTCGACCATTTACTACCACGTCGTTCACAGATTTTAAAGCTAGACTTATTCAGGAATTTGAAGACTCAGAAAATAAGAAAGGGATGAAACTATTAACAGAGGTAGAATTAGGTGACAAAAGACCGACTTAACTTTTGCGAGAGATGCGGACTTTAGCTGGTATGCAGGTTAAAGACGGCTTCTTAAAAACCATATTTATGCAGCACCTTCCTGTTACAGAACAATCCATATTAGCAACGAGCAAAGATGATATTGACACCATAGCCACTATGGCTGATAAAATTATTGAATTTTGCCCACCAGGATTGAATATATGTGCTCAAAACATGCCGTCACCATCATCCGTCATTATTAAAATGAAAGATACCGGTAACGATCATATTTCAAGAGTGGAGGCACAGATCTCAGAATTGACGTTGAGCATTAGTGAGTTAAAAACATGGTCACACTCTTCAAGGATTAGCTCACTTTCATTGCGATCCTCACGAAGCAGATCACGAGATAGGTCGAGGTCAGGCCAGCATTTAAACCCTCATGGAACACTATGTTGGTATCACTTTAAATATTGCCATAGAGCAAAGAAATGTCACAGCCCATGCTCATACCAACCACCAACCTCCAGCATTCTACAAAGCAGTAAAACTCAAAACGCTCCACACTAGTGGCGGCAGGTGATGGAAGCCACTCTTCTCGCTGCCTATTTTTTACAGACAGAAACAGTGGGTGCAGATACTTAGTTGACACTGGAGCCGAAATATCAGTAATTCCCCCTTCAGTTAGTGATTGTCACAAGAAAGTGGAACGTAAACTTTATGCAGCAAACGGCACCTGTATAAATACTTACGGAGAGTGCTTATTAGGACTAAACCTTGTCCACAGCAAAATTTTACATGGAACTTCGTGGTTGCAGACCTCTAATCCCCAATCATTGGAGTAGACTTCATTCACCATTACAGTCCTTTAGTAGATCTAAAGAACAGGCGACTCATTGATTCCATGACCTCAGCAACAACATTTGGCACAATGATTCAGGTATCAGGCATAGAATCAGTTCGAGTTATGCCACCAGACCATAAATATGCTCACATTCTAAAAAGATTTCCCAACCTACTTCATGAAAACATTCAAGATACAACCGTTCATCATACCATTATCACTGAGAGACATCTGGTAGTGACACCGCCCGACAATTACCTCCAGACAAAATGATGACAGCCAAAGCAGAGTTCCAGTAAGTGATTAATATGGGAATCTGCAAAACGTGAAAGAGTGCTTGGGTAAGTCCCCTCCATTTAGTACCAAAGAAAGATGGTTCCTGGAGGCCTTGTGGAGACTACCAAGCTCTCAACATCACCAAGCCAGACAGATGCCCTATACCTAATCATCAAGATTTCAACAGCCAATTGGATGGGAAACAAATATTTTCAAAGATAGATCTCGTCAGAGCCTATCACCACATACCTGTACATCCAGATTGTTCGATTCTTACGTCTTCCATTCGGACTTAGAAATGCAGCCCAGACTTTCCAACGATACATGGACACTATACTGAGAGACTTCGAGTTCCTCTACTGCTACATAGATGACATCCTAGTAGTGTCACAAGAGGAAGCAGAGCACAAGAAACACCTTCATTTGCTATTTGAGCACTTGGGTAAATTCAACATTAGAATTAACTTGAGCAAATGTATTTTCAGTTCCACAGAAGTACCATTCCTGGGATGTGTGATATCTGAAAAAGGAATCACTCCACTACCTGAACGAGTACACATTGTCAACTATCTGCTACCTGCTACAATTAAGGAACTGCGTAGATTTCTTGGCCTCATTAACTTTTATAGAAGAGCACTCCCAGACTCCGCGAGCAAACAAGTCAAGCTTTGTAACCTTCTCCATGTTGCCAAGAAGAATGATAACAAAGATTGAGTGGACCCAAAGTCTCCGACAGGCTTTTGACCTTCTAAAAGACAGCCTAGCAAACTCAGCACTTCTGGCTCATCCATCCTCAAATTTACCATTAATTTTTATGGTTGATGCATCAGATTTTGCCATCGGTGCATCACTACAACAAATCAAAGACGATAACTTACAACCATTAGCTTTCTTTTCCAGGAAACTTACAATTGCAGAGAAGAACTACTCAACCTATGACAGAGAACTCTTAGCAGCCTATTCTGTTGTGAAGCACTTTCAGTATATGCTAGAAGGACGTAACTTTCCTATCTATACTGATCACAAACCACTCACCTTCATGTTCAAACAACGTCCAGAGAAATCATCTCAACGTCAGAGCCGGCAAATTAGTTTGATTGGACAATTCACTACGGACATACGTTATACTGCTGGAAGAGAAAATGTCGCAGCTGATGCTGTCGGTCTGGGTGGCTCAGTTGGTTAGACGCTGGCTCACTGATCCCAAGGTCGCAGGTTCAAACCCGGCCCAGGCCGATGGTTTTTAAGTGTGTTTAAAAACGACAGCTCCATATCAGTAGATTTACTGGCATGTAAAAGAACTCCTGTGGGACAAAATTCCGGCACACTGGCGACGCTGATGTGATTCTGGCAATTGACAGCGTTAAACAACAAAATAATTTTTTGCAGCTGATGCTTGTTCACAAATTGCTTTAACCACTATTCCTGCAACTATTACGATGGAACAAATTCCAGAGAATCAACATCACTTACACTTCAGACAATAATATTACCAAATGGTAAAGAACTTGTTTGTGACATGTCAGAAGGTATAGCTCGACCATATATACTTCACCAGCTCTGACAAACAATTTTCAACACAATGCACAATCTAGCACACCCTGGTATTCAAGCTACTATAAGCTTCATTTGGCCATCACTATAGAAGGACCTGAAGGACTGGACATCAGCATGTATACTGTGCCAACGAAGTAAAGTTCGGAAGCACACCAACAGTGCAGTAGGACGATATCCAGAAACTACCTCTAGATTCAATCATATTAATGTTGACATCATGGGACCCTTACCTCCATCATAAGGATATCGCTATTTACTAACAATTATTGATCGTTTCTCAAGATGGCCGGAAGCACTTCCACTAGCGGATATTACAGCAGAAACAGTTTCGTTTGCCATAATGTCAACATGGATATCTTGTTTTGGAGTGCCACAAATAATAACCACCGACCGAGGAAGACAATTTTAATCTGATTGTTCAAATGTCTAACCAGTGCACTGGGCATTGTCCATATCAAAACTACAGCATATCATCCTCAAGCAAATGGGAAAATTGAGCACTGGTATCGTCAGTTAAAGACTGCTTTAAAAGCACAGTTTTCTGACGATTGGGTTTTGAAGCTACCTTTAATCTTGTTAGGTCTTCGCTCATACGTCATTCCACAAGTTGACACCACACCAGCGGAAATGACCTACGGGTCAGCAATTCAATTACCAGGAGAATTCCTCAATGAACAAAAATTAGTAATTGACATTCCAGCCTTCGTATTCAAACTGAAAGAACAGATGAGGAATCTAAAGCCAGTTCCCATTGAACATCATGACAGCAAAAAGATATTCGTTCACCCAGAGCTCATGACAAGCAAATTTGTTTTCATTCGACATGATGCAGTTGGAACCCCTCTTCAGCCGACATATGATGGACCATATCAAGTTCTATCTCGCAATTACAAACACTTCAAAATAGAGACATCAAGTGGAAGACAAACAATTAGCATCGACAGATTAAAACCTGCTTTCATTCTAAAAGAGTATTCATCTCACAACATGGAAAGAACATCAGAAGGATCCACATTGGATATTCCCTCATCTTCTCCATCTAGCAATCAACTGTGTGCACCTTTACCACAAACTACCACATCAGGTCGACAAGTCACCTTCCCTCGAAAATACATGGACGCTGTCACTGTAGAGGGAGTGTGTGGCGGTTCCTAATGGAGAATTCCAGAAACTTTCGAGTGCAGTCGATGTTTTTTGTTGAACATCTTAGTTTTATTTTCTATGTTGCTATCTTTTGTTTTTCTTTGTTAAAAATCAGTAAAGAGTTTAGTAACATGCTCATTATCAAAAGGTTATTCAAAAAACCACATTAAAATCCATAAAGGCATAGTTAGGTACTTGAGTTATGCAACTTTCATCCAGGATTTGTGCGACCTGTTTTAGAATATATATCCATACATACACCTTTATTGAGTTCCTTTGATAGTTTTTCTAAATGTCCTCTCCATAAGGAGGCTATGGTCAACATTATGAAAGTTTTGTTTTGCTAAGTGCTCTGCGGAATTGGAGTTATTTAATGTTAATGCATTTAATTGATATCACAAGTGATAATATATTACAAGACATTTGTGTACAGACATACATGCAGGATTCAAGAAATTTCTACTAAATTGGAGAGGATAGAAGTCTCTTTCCTTCCACAGCCGCTGAATACAGGAGCCAAACCATGGACAGTAACACAAATGTTTTTAATTCTAGGTTAACCACTAATGAAGATACGTCTGCTGCCATAAATATGCCTGAATGGCAATGTGCTCATACTAAGAAGCATAAATCAATCCACAATCTCAATCTATGTTAAATACAGCCCAGCTGGTATCTATTCATACTAGCTTCCAGGCATTAGAGAACATTACTGAGGTCATTACAGAGGATTTAAATGGCACCCAGACATCTTCCAAAGTACCTGTGGTACAAAAACTACCACCAATTTTTATCCTTGATGTATTTAATGTTCCAAAATGTATTAGTTGCCTCAAAAAACATGTTTCTGAGCTAGATGTTTCATATAAGGTGTACAGAGATGAAATCAAACTGTTACCAATCACTGTGGATTCCTACAGAACCCTAGTTAGGCTACTAGACAGTAAAAATACAATGTATTATACTTACCAGCTGAAACAGGAAAGAGATTTTAGAGTGGTTCTTCGTAACATGCACCACTCTATAAAGTATTATCACAGAATTGCTTAATCTGGGCAGTAGGGTGTGCAATATACTTGATATTCTTCACAGAGTTTCAAAAGAGCCATTGCCCCTGTTTTATGTAGATCCCAAACCCCAAACTAATAACAAAGATATATACAAAATTAATTCAATGATGCATGCGAAGATAAGCTTTGAACCTCCTTACAAAAAATCTGATGTGTTGCACTCACATGACTTTCTCTACTTTTGTACTAACCATTCTTACAAACTCTTATTCCTGTATCTTCTTTGTGTTAGTTAAAATAAACATTAGTACAAATTATCTTATTGCTTATTTCCTTGTAGGTGCAAGGGGAATATTGGAATACAGTAGGTTTTGTGCGATAGTCAAATCTTTTAAAGCTTTGAGATTCCGTTCTCTTTGCACACGTAACATATAAAAACATGAATAACGATGACCCATTTCATGAAAGTTGTTTTCCGAAACTCACATACATAACAAGGAATATCTCCGAAATGGTTCACACTACAAGAAAATTTATTGAGACATAAATTGAGTATTTTAGAAAGATCTACATTTTTAGTATAGTATGATTTGGTCTATCTCTAACGGTTTAACAGTTATGCAAAAGTCGTCCAGAGTAAATACGACTACAGGGGCTATAGCCAGAAAATTCAAGATATACATTTCATTTGTCATCAAAATATCTCAAACATATGACATTTTAATAAAAATCGTTAGAGCCATTTTCAAGAAAATCAAAATTTTCGAAAAATGTTCCATGTAAAGGGTAGTTTAGGGTTGGGCTATTTTCTTCAAAATCTTCGTGTCACATCCTTGAAAGACATTAAACTTAAATACCACTTTGGTTTTTAACCGACTTTTCATTTTTGAGTTATGCTGTCCACAGACTGACAGACTGACACACAGACACATGCACACACGGACCTTTTTCTAAAATGCTTTTTTTGGATTCAGGGGGCCTTAAAACATGTATTTCCAGTGAAATCTCGACATAAAATTTTTGGGTGGAATACAATACTTCCTCTACTTACCAGTAGAGAAAGTAAAAAAGAGAATGTACTTTGTCAGATGTACAGCCATACAAGGAAATATTGTAAGCTATCACCTAGATGTGTTAAATGTGGGCAAAGTCATCTCTCTGAAACCTGCTGTAAGAACAGAGCGACACCTGCCACGTGTGTCCTCTGCTCCGGTAACCATCCAGCTAACTACAAGGGTTGTGCAGTGTATTGAGACATTGTAAGCCAGTATTATCCTACTGCTCCTAGAACCTTACCATTTTTACCTGCTCTAAACGCATCAACTTTTCCACCACTAAACTCCTCTCCAGTTCCTAATATACCCACTTCATCTTCAAGCTATGCTCAAATAACCAAACGTAATGAATCTGACATCAGCCAAATTATAAAATAATCCTTTCTCAGACTTGAAAACACCTTGAAACAGCAAGCAGAACAGATGTCTTCACTACTAAGTATCCTGTCTTGTCATTGTATCCAAACTCAAATAAAATAGATCTAAAGTGCAGAATAGCTCTCTGGAATGCTAATGGTTCAATTCAACATAGGCAAGAGCTAATATTATTTCTACATATACATAGCGCGCGCGTGCGCGTGGGTGTGTGTGGAGATCCAATTTTGAACAAATGTCCACTGAGACAATCGTGGCTTGAAATTAATCTGAACATTGCAACTGATGATTTTCTTGGTAGATCTGCAATTGTGTTAAGTTTATTTTGGAGATCCTTCCAATGAAGTTTTTCAGAAGAAGCAAGATATTCATCATATTTTTTTGTGAAGATGTTTTTGATTAACCTTTTAACTGTTTCATAGGGGATATTTTGTTTTGTTTGAGCAATTTTGGAACCCTTCTTGGCCAACATGTCTCCTTGATCATTTCCAGAAATTCCAGTGGGATGGAATCCATTGGAAAACAATACGTTTATTTAAATTTTGGAGATGTTTAATCATACTATGAATTTCCTTCATTTTACCCACTTTGGGGTAGTCAGTTGAAGTAATAGCTTGAATAGCCGCTTTGGTATCTGATAAGAAGACTATGTTGAAAAACTTATTTGTCCAGGTGAACAAACATATAGACGTAATTCTAAAGTAAGAACCACTTTGTTTGTGCAAAAAGAACTTGCAACATTACTAAGATAAGTAAAGTTTTTAGTTTCTAATTTGTTTTTACTTCAGAATCTTGTTGCTTCACTGTTAATAGCTTCAATTTTCCCTATATAGACGTAATGTTGGTTTTAGAATCATATTTCACAGAAAGAAGTTAATTGAACACACCAGGCTTCACTATTTATAATATCCAGCACCCCGATGGCACTGGTCTTGGAGGAAGCGCAGTCATTATACATAGTAAAATCAAACACCACATTTTACCTGAATTTAAAGCAGAACACATCCAAGTCACATCTATTATGCTAACAGATATTTTGGGTCAATTAGGATTCTCTACAGTTTACTGTCTACCTAAACACAAATAACTCAGCAATTATTTTCTGTCTTTATTGCAGGTCTTTATTGCATTTATTGCAGGTGGAATTTACAAGGCAAAGTATCACCAATGGGGTTGTCGCATTAATTCTCCAAGAGGCTCTGAACTTCTTAAGATCATAAAGGAACTCAGCCTTATACCAGCTCCCACTGGAGAACCAACTTATTGGCCAACAGATACATTAAAACGTCCAGATCTTCTAGACTTTTTCATTATGAAAGGAGTGCCCTTGGAAAAAATTGATTTAAGCAACAATTTTGATTTATCGTCAGATCATTCTCCTGTGCTCTTGACTATGAGCTCTCCTGTGATCAAATATTGTGAATTACCAAAGTTTTATAAATAAATTGACCAATTGGGAACATTTTCGTCTTAGAGTCCAGGAAAATCTATCAGCAAATTTACCTTTGAAAACCAGCAAGTACATGGATGAAGCTGTTGAACATTTAACATCTACTTTACAACAAGCGGCTTGGGATTCTACGCCTCTCATATATAATACTTTAAAACAATAGCCACAAGACATTATAGCAAAAATAGAAGAGAAAAGAAAGCTACGACAAGTATGGCAATGCACCCGACACCCTGAAGACAAAAATGCTTTTAACAAAACTTCCTGGTGATTACGAAGACAATTAATATTCTACAAAAATGAATCAGTTGCCAAGTATTTTCAGTCTTTGACCCCCAAATGCAACACCTGATAGTAAGCTCTCGCTTTGGAAAGCAACAAGAAGATTGCAACAACCTACAATCACATTTCACCAATAAGGAATAATGACAATAGCTGGGCTCGAGGTGAAAAGGAAAAGGCTGAATGATTTGCAGAACATTTGGTGTCTGTCTTTGAACCAGTGGGCCAGAGAAGCTTTTCTGAAGAAGAAATTAGTGAATACCTCTCTGCTCCAGTACAACTATCGCTTCCTATTCAGCCGTTCTCCTCAGATGAAGTAAAAATCACAATAAACAGACACATTAACTCCACAAAAGTCCCAGTTATGACCTTATCACTGGTAAAATTCTATCAGAATGTCCTAAAGTCTTGGGCATTTGTGACATCTATTTTTAATTCTGTTCTTTGTTGTGGCCATTTCCCCAGTCACTGGAAAGTGGCACAAATAATTAACATTCTGAAACCTGGGAAAGACCCAACTGAAACAGCATCATACCGACCAATAAGTTTATTGCCTGTTTTGTCCAAAGTATTTGAGAAGCACCTCCTTCAACGATTGAAATCTCTACTTTCTACAATAACACACAAATGCTAATGGCTTCATTGCCAGATGCAAGGCACTAGAAAACAACAACAATAACACACAATGTCCAGTTTGGTTTTTGAGAACACCATTGGACAATTGAACAAGCCCATTGAATTGTAAATATGATCACAGAATCATTTAAATCACGGTGCTACAGTACTACTGCCTTCCTTGATATACAACAGGCATTTGAAGGTATGGCATACTGGTGTTCTATACAAAGTAAAATTGTTAGTTCCTCACCCTTATTACAGTCTGTTACAATCTTATCTCAACATTAGGTATTTCCAAGTAAAATACAAGGATGAACTTTCAGCTTTCCATGGCATCAAATCCGGAGTACCCCAATTGGGCCGATTTTGTTCCTTCTTTATACTTATGATGTACTGACAACTGAACACACCAGAACAGCAATTTTTGCAGATGACACTGCCATTCTCACTTCACATGAAAATCCTTATATAGCCTAAGAATATCTTCAACACCATCTAGACTTGCTTCAACAATGGCTAATAAAATGGAGAATACAGGCAAACCCAATTAAATCTCATCATATCACATTTTCTTTGTCATAAAACATGCCTTAAAGTGTATTTAAATCAAGTAGAAATTCCAATAACATCTGTAAAATATCTTGCATTGCACTTAGATGAACATCTAACATGGAAACACCACATTGCAACAAAAACAAAAGAAGCACAATTCCAGTAGTTATATTGGATGCTGAACAATCTTATCTGTCTCTCTACAACAAAATACTAATATACAGGTGGAAGTGAAATGATCTGCCAGACTTTAACAGCGAATTTCTCATGTTGTGAATAACAAGAAAGTCTAATACCAAAATGTTGAAAAGTTTATAGTTTTCAACATTTTGGTGCTATTTTGAAAGAAAGAAAATGCCACTGATGGACTTAAAAAAATATTGCACCACATGTTGGTAAGTTGAGACGAATTGTGAATACTACATATTAATGTGACAACAGGGTACAAAGTATTCTTTTTAATGAAATTGTATATTAGTTTTTCTATAAATTCCAAATTTAAATTTGTCACGGTCTCTGAAAATCAGGTTCAAAAGTGGCAGGTTCTGTAAGAGTCATAAATTTAATATCTTTATCTTGTAAGTTCACCAAGTAATGTGTGGGGGAACTAGAGCAAAAATATGCACATACCTAATCCACAGTTTAAACACATGAGGAAAGGCTTTAGTTGTGTGCATTTCCATGTTGCTCATATAAAGATCAGCTAATATGTATATGAATTTATTGAATATCAAAGCATATACATCTTGGGCTGCCCATGAACTTGGGCCCTAGCCCCTCTGTCATGGGACAGCCCTCTGCGATTCTCTACATATAATTTTTGATGTGTGCTGTTTATTCTTTGACTATTACAGTTAATTAACCTTGCTTAAAGCTGTATTTTTATCTTTTGTCTTTTGATTCACTTATTTTTACCAAATTTTCTTATACTTTCCTTTTCCCTAAGATAATTACTATTTTAGTTTACCCATTTCATTCTAAAATTTATTTTCCTCCTCATTTTTCTTATGTTTCATGATCATTTCTTAATAATTTCCCACACCTCAGATTCACATTCTTCTTAACTCTATCACTTTCTTTCCTCACCTAACTTTTGCTTTTTTATAATACCTAATTGACTTTATCCCTAAACTTTAATTTCCATCCCTCCTACCAATCCTGAACACAGTTCACTTGATCACTTGTTGTTCCATGTCACAAGGCGTGGGGCACCATTTTCCTCCCTTTTTTCTTCAGCTTACTTAACACATGTTCATTATCTGATATCCACTTTTTTTAGTTAATATCTTTCCAAATATGAGCTGGTCTTTTCTGCTTGCCCTTATCCCATTTCAGTCTACCCACATACGTAATGCCTGTCTATCCTCCCATTCCACCTGGTCTTCTTGTTTACTCTTTTTATTTCTACTCAACTTTGGAATTGCACCTTTGTTGTAATTTGTACTAGCATCTTCACCTATGCAGCCAGTCTCTGTTCCTTGGTTGTCTGCTTGTAACATTTCCAATTCCCTGCTGCCATCTTCTTTCTCACTTGAATTATCACCAATTATTTCTTCTTCTTTCACCTTGGTACTTGCTAATTTCTGCTCTTTTTTCTTTCTCGCATCTGTCCCTTTCCCATCTCTGTGATTATTCTAAATGTGATACGGCTGACATTAATTTTCTGTATTTCCTAACTTGTCACTTCTTAAATTTCTGCTACTATGTCTGTTAATTCATTCCTTTCCTCTGCAATTTGCTCATAATTTTAAACCTCGTATGTATGCTTGTTTCCTCTCACTTTTTGCTCATCTTCTTTGCTCTATTAATTTCTTCGTTTGCAGCCTTTGGTCATACAATCAGCCTTTGTTGATAAAGATGTTTGTTCCTTTCAGTTTTTTTCTGTTTCAGTTGTAAGACGTATATTTACTTGTAAATTTTGGCAGAATGTTTCTTCTTCCATTCTTCTGAATCTAAATGCTTCACATATTTCACAGTTACTAATGGTCATCTGTGGCTTCTTCTCCAAAACTTCTTTTGCCTCTTGCCTTGGATCAAAGCCTGTCCTTTCGTCTATTCTGACAAATACCAAGTTATATTTCCTACTTCTGTCCTCCCATTTTTCCACTTTTTCTTTGATGTTTTGTAATTCTTCTATTATCATTTCTGTGTTTTTAAGTATTTCCTCTTCTTTCTCAACTAGTTCTCTTCTCTTATTTCCCTCTGTACTCTTTTCCATTGCTAGTATTTTTCCTGTTTCCCCCAACTCTGCTATCTCTTCGTAATATCTTTGCTGGCCATGTCCTTTGTGTCCTTTTTCCTCTTACTCAGGGGAGCATTATCGGTATGTGTCTGCTTTCTCTTCCTGCTTGCTCAGTATCTCCAGCAAATATGTGTGACAGGAGGTTACCCTTTGCCAAAGCTTATGCATCTTCGTTAGATTTTGTATTACGTTGTCAACTGTGTGATTTGCTCTATGTAGTACTCGTCTCAATTTACTTTGGCCACTATAAGAATCTCAATTTTATCAATAGAAATGCTCATGAATGGTGCTGTAACAACAAAGGATACTATAATATCACTATTTTGCATTTAAAATGTTCAATATTCCTGCTCGTTTTGGGTATTTTTGATTCCTAGAATTTTAATATTTGCTGAATGAGTTAAATTTCTTCACCAGCCATTTAGCTATGTAATAAGTTGGCAAGTTAATTTATTGACGATTAGGCTCGTACTGTTAAATGGTATATTTTTGGTAAACAGTGCATATACTCAGGGTAGGGCAGAACTAAGATTTCAACACGTTTAATTCTTCTTTAAGTATTATTTTATTCACTTAGGGAACTTCTTCACTGAATATTTAGGTGGACAAACACATTATTGTAAAATTAAATTATTTAAACCTTTCATGATCACAATAGAACTACTCATGTGAGAAAAGATCTTCATTTGTAAAAATTCCAGGTGATTGTTAAATGTTGCTATCGTGCTAGTCAGCAGGGTATTAGTTATCACTAGATGCCAGTAACTAGATGCTCAGGCTGAGGAAAGAGGAGGAAGAGATAAAGACCTTTAGTTGCCATCATTGCTGAGGAAGGAGATGAATGAATGCCTCCAAGATTTCACAACTAGACACAAGTGAAGTTTTACGTGTACATCGACTAAGTGATATTTTAAAATTCAAATGAAAATAATGTCACAGTTAATTGTGCTTCTGTTTTTAAATATTTATGATAAAATAAATTTATTTTCAGGCATATCGATGGATAATTGATTCAAGAGATGAGGCTACTGAGGAAAGGCTATCAAAGCTGAAGGATCCATACTCAGTGTATCGTTGTCATACAATTATGAACTGCACAAGGACTTGCCCTAAGGTGAGTGAATGCTTTTGCTCAGAGAGCAGTTGCCGTATGAATGAACAACTTAATGTCTTTAGTACTTATTTTATTGCACATGTGAAAGTTATTCTTACACACATTTCATTGTTAATTTCAATATCACTGGATGTCCAAAGAAAGCATTTAATTACCTCTGGATTACTTCAATTTTGCAAATGCTAACACGATGGTGAGCAGTGAAACAATTATACTCTGCCAAGGAAAAAAATATTGCTGTATTGTTACTCTAAAACCCTACAGGGTCTGTTATAAAATCATAAACAATGTCTTGACAGTGATAGGGTGTGCAAGTAACCATCCAGATCAATATTTACTGATAATGAATTATGCTGTGTATCAGCAGTCATTTGATCTCTCCATCCAAACTCAGATTTATGGACGGAACTTTTGAATGGCAGAGCCTTATGTGTTGAACCAGATGTAAAGACAATAGCATCCGATAAAATTTTGTTTTCTTTGTGATAATTCATAAAATCCTGCCCTGCTCATAAATGCAAGCACCAGGACATTATATCATTTACATCTCCACAAAGGATTTTAGAGCTTTCAATTAGGATATTGAACCTGAAGACCACAACCATACCTCTGCCTCATAACAAAAATTGTTGCCAAAATATAATTAATAATTTGTAGTTCAACTATTAGTTGGCGTAAAAAAAAATTGACAATGCAGCATTTCTTTCTGTTCTTCTTTTTAAACAGAATATTCTAAGAGAGGAAAACACAAATTTATGAACTGTTATCACTAATAACTAGTTGGTTTTTCATTTAAAATTGAATAGTATGCTTATTCCTGACTCATTCACTGCTGCTGTTATTTGAAATATCTTGAACTAAAATAAGGAATAGAATCCAAAGCAAGAAATAAAAATATTCCTAAAACTTCAAGAAAGGAAGAGAAACACTTTTGCTAATATTAAATTTATAAAATTGTGCCTACGGAAAAAAAAGTAATCCCAAAATTTGTCCGAAAGATAGTAAAACAGAATAACGGAAACGTACAACGCAGGGAAAAGCCTTACGACTAGAAATTAACAAACACTGCAAGCAGTTAGAAGATATAGAATTGAAACTATACAGATTACATTGAGGTTTAATGAAAGCACTGGGCAACATGATTTGGAAAAATCTTGACAATTATTTAGCAATCTTAAGTAGGAAAATGAAAGTGAAAGCTCTAAAACTAAAACACAAAGTGGAAAAATTATCCATTGTTTCTCCAAAATCTAAACAATAAGACTCTATTGGGAAAATATTGAGTTAAAAAACAAAACCAAAATCACAAAGGGAGTTCACCACCAAGCATTGTACATCCAAATACCACAGCAGAAAGAAATGATGGAAACGTGTTTACTAAGCTTTAAAAACGTAGTAAATCTGTCTGCTCAAGAATTCTCCATAAAAGAAATGAATCTTTTTAACCAAGGTCTCAAAACGTGTGTCCACTTTTCAATGAAAATTGAAGATTACATCGCAGATGTTAACATAGCTATGTAGTATTTACCGTTATCCAAACAAAACTTGGTGAAAAGCAAGTGTGAAAAGATTTTGGAGGGAATAAAAACCAGATTCATTCAAAAAAAACAAACAGAACACTATTGGTTTGCTAAAACAGAAAAATGTAATATACACCAAGGCAGACAAAGGGAACAAAATAGTGATAATGAAGAAATCAGATTACTTAGAAAAAATGGAAGAAATGCTAAAGGACAGTGAATACGAAGTGATCAATAAGAACTCCTAACCACTTGTGTGCAAACTTTCGAAAAAACCATACCAAACTCAAATGTAATGCCACACAAATATTTAGTTAAACCAGATAGCCCAACGTGAATGCGTAGACTTCCGCGGTCTGTGTCGTGGCGTAACAGACAGAATATCCAGTATTCTGAGAGACTACATCATCAGAACAAGATTCACGTCTAATAAGAAGATCAGATCATTCCTCCGTTCAGTTAAAGACACCAGTGACCATCTCCTTAACCCTGGAATCTACAGAATCACATGTGAATGTGGTAAAACATGTTGGCCAAACCGGCAGATCAGTATTAACACACAAGAAAGAACACATCCGAAGCTTCAAATCCGCCATAGCTGAACACGCCATCACAACCCGTCACCACATAGATTTTGATAACACCGAACTCATAGCAAGTTGCAACAAATTTACCCATAGATTGATAAGGGAAAGCATTGAAATTTTTAAAGATTAAGAACAACATGAACAGAGACGAGGGAAAACAGCTCCACGACACCTGGAAGAGCCTACTGAAAGAAAGATCTACAATTGGTCGAGCAAGCCCCAGACAACACCCACAACCAATGGTCGATGATCAGCCAATCAGAGAGGAGGGGTGGAGTCGCCCTCTCAACATGGTATATAAGCAACAGAAAACAGACAGTCAGCGCACTTGAGCCCAGAAGAAGCCCATGATAAGATGGGAGAAACGTCGGCAACAAACCACAAGAGAACACGGCCTTCACCGGAAGCCAAGAATAACCAGATAGCCCAACCTTACCCAGACTATATAGCACATTGAAAATACACAAACCAAGCATATCAATGAGACCTATAGTTAGCAGCATAGACTCACCAACTTATAAACTGGCAAAATGGCTAACCAACAACTTCAACTCATTCCCTAAATTCGACAGCCTGGGCATCAAAAATAATTATGAACTGATAAACACATAAAAGACTTCGAACTAACAAAAGAGGACACCCTTGTCTCATTTGATGTCAAATCAGTATTCCGCAGTATACCACTAAAACAACTCCCACCGTTGATGAAAAACTGGCTCAAATCAATTGGTATGTCATTACCAGAAATTACAGACTACATAGAACTCACCAAACTATGCACAGAACAAAATTTCTTCCAGTTCCAGACAAAATATTTCTGTCAAACCTCAGGTTTAGCAATGGGCAACCCACTCTCAACCTTCTTGGCAGATATTTACATGAGCCTATTAGAAATAAGGATCACCAAAGGTTTCCCATGGATGTTCAAACTCTGGTAGTGGTACGTAGATGACATATTTGCAATAGTCCCAAAAAAAGCACATTGGTGATGCTCCTAAACATCCAGGAGAAAAGCATGAAGTTCACTGTAGAATTGGAAAGTAATGAGAAACTACTATTTTTTGTTATATGTATTTAGGCTTTCATGGCCGGTGTCTTGACTTTCGAAATGTTTAGTTCTTCCGGGCTTGTAGGCTGTGGCCTAGAAGGCATGGTAGATACCGTTTTGCCAAGTACTGCTCTTGGCATTATCAGGGTAACACAATCCTCCGTCTGCACTGGTCAGAGTTTGAATGTGGAAGCAGAGAAGTTGTGGAAGTAATGACTGTTAACGTCTGTTACGGTTATTTATATGGGTGGGGGTGGGTGGGGCATTGTTGCGCTGGCTATGGCAGTGATTGGCCAGTTGTTGGTGGGGTTTTATTACAACTGTTGTGTGTGTCTGAAAGTTTATCTAAAACCGGTATCCATGCTTTATGTACACGTAGTATTTCTTCCTTGCAATTGAAGTTGTCTTTGTGTTTGTAGATTTCTATGGCTTGCCTTTGTAGTCGAGCATAGTAGTTAACTGTAGAAGACAGGACTCGGGTTTCTTTATACAACTGGCCAATCGCTACCGTAGCCAGCACAACAATGCCCTGCCCATCCCCACCCATATAAATAACCGTAATGGACGTTAACAGTCATTACTTCCACTACTTCACTGTTTCCACATTCAAACTCTGACCAGTGCAGACGGAGGATCAAGTTACTCTGATGATGCCAAGCGCCGTACTTGGCAAAACATTGGTATCTACCATGCCTTCTAGACCACGGCCTACAAGCCCGGAAGAACTAAACATTTGGAATAGTCATACCATTTTTTTATTTACAAATAATCAAAAATAGAATAAACTTCAACATTCACAGAAAACCAACGCAGATGGATAGTTACATGAAAGCTCATAGTTACAATCCAAGAAGTCACCAATCGGCAATCTTCAATAGCTTAACACATAGATTGGTAAATATCCCCCTTCCAACAGAAGAATACAAAGCAGAATATTGTAAAATAATTGAAATAGCACAGAAAAATGGCTTTCCCAAATCATTAGTAGACAAAAGAGTGAAACGAGCAGAAACAAAAAAGTTACTAAAAGAAACTACAACATCCACAGCAGCAGAAACAAAAGTGACATTCAACAAATTCACATTCCATCCTTGGGCTTTTGAAAAATTGAAAAAAGTTTTCAAAGAACAGAACATTCAGCTAGCACCAGTGAACCACTACTCTAAAACAATCTACTGAACTCAAGCATCAAAGATGCCATCCCACTCAATAAAAAATCTAGCATATACCAAATTGAATGCAGTGACTGTAATGAAGTGTATACAGGAAAAATCAAAAGAAATTTAAAAATAAGATCCAAGGAGCACTTTAGAAACGAAAAAAACAAACAGTTGAAAAAATCAGCAATTGACACTCACTTTTGGACATAAAGCCAGAATTAAAGCTGCTCAAACACGTAACGGGAAAACAAGAACTGTCCACATGGGAACAAATATTCATTTTAAAAAATAGAAACAGAGTATTCAATTTTGACATCCTTAGAAAGATATCTTCAGCAAGTTCCGTGAACCACCACCTGAGGAGACCTCAGAGAAAACATCGCCATCCACATCAGGGAGAACAAGTCGATGTCCGGTTGATAATGGAGGAAAGTCAAGCCTTTGGAACATGTTAATCTGGTAAATTACAAGTATTGTGTAGTGTTATTAATCAACTCACCTTTTTGGTTTAAATAGAATCCAAAGTTTCATTTATGAGATAGAAGGCCCTCCATCAAAAAAGTAGTAGCTCAAGAAGTAAACTTTCTGGAGTCTGTATAATGATTGGAGTTGCTGCTGATAGTGAAGAAGTAATGAATTTGCCTTTTTGGTAAATAAAATGCCTAAAAGGCATTTAGGCATGCCATATTATAGCATGCGACATTGTGACTTATGACAATGCAATACACAAGTTAAACCATGTCAAATCACACAAAATTTAACCTTCATGTCTCCGATTTCATTAATATTAAATTTAGTATTTTGTGAATGAAAAAAATGATACACATATTCTTTTGTTAGTCTGTAAATTATTTTGGTAAATACAAAAGATTAAATTTTTGTATATTTTATGCATACCGTTCTACATAAACATATCTCTGGTATTATTTTTCAGATAAATATCTGTAGCTCATTTTGAAGATTGAAATATGTGCTTCATTTATATGTGAGACAGAATATTGACTAATAGAAAATTGTTCATGTAAATATTTTTGTAAGAGTGTGTAAATTTTTAATTCATTTAATTTGGGTGTATCAGGGACTTATTTTTTTCAATATTCAAGATAGATAATGTCTTCTCGTCACTTTGAGTTCAACCAATGAGAACTGTTGCGCGGATGAATACATAAGAATGGCGGTGTTGCGTCATAGAGACGCCAAGCACTCTTTTCATTAGCGTCTGTGAGCTCAAAGTGAAAGGATGTATATTTGCTGATGGCGTGTGAACATGTAAATTACACCCAAACTTTTAACCAGTGTAGATTGTATCGAATTTTGAAAGTTGTTAACTAATTGGTATGGTGCTGAAAGTGTAGATGAACGAATAAATATGTTGTAATAAAGGAATGTTGATTTGTGCATTCCATTCTGTGACCGTCGACCCTGCAGATAAGAGTAGCGTCTGCTATAACAAACTTTCCACCTTTCAGTAAAAACATTATTCGCGCTGTTATATTCCTGCTGCTACGTAAAAAATATTTATAAAAACGGCACCAAAATGGCTTGCCCAACGTGGAGCGCAAATTTAGAATGGAATGCAAAATTACGAAGTGTTAACATCAAAAGGACGCCATCTCATCGTGCAGGAAAAAGACGCCATTGAACATCGTTTGATATCAACGATCCGTCAAAACATCGATACACGGAGAATCAACGTGGGAAAAACACCGGAGATCATCTGGCGAAGCCAACTACCCAGGAGACGTAAATAACTGGACGAAGAACCAACGGAAAAAAGAAAGTAGGATCCAAAATTTTTGTTTTTACATACATTTTATTTCCATTGTACATGATACTCAGAAGCAGCAAAGTAGTGGGACTTTCAACATTAAGTGAATTGGATAAAGGAATTAAAATGTCGCGAAAAGAGATAGAAACAGGAGTGGGGGAAGGGGCAGATAGGCCTAGTTATCAGATAGAATTAGAAGGTGAGGAACAGGCGGAAATAAGCAAAGACCAAAGGTTAATGATGATGATGTTTGAAAGACTAGAACAGAAAATGGAACAAAACAAGGCAGAATTGAGACAGGACATAGAACAAAGTTTAGGTCAGAAACTGGAACAAAATAAGGTAGAAATAGGTCAGAAAATGGAACAAAATAATGCAGAATTAAAACAGGATATAGAACAAAGTTTAGGTCAGAGTATAGGTCAGAAACTGGAACAGAATAAGGAAGAGATAGGTCAGAAAATGGAGGAAGTGAGAAAAGACTTAGAACAGAAAATGGAATTAGGTAGACAGAACTTAGAACAGAAAATGGAATTAGGTAGACAGAACCTAGAACAGAAAATAGAATTAGGAAGACAGGAGTGTAAAGAAAATATGAAAGTAATGGAAACTAATTTAAAATTAGTTCATAAAAACTTAAATGAAACAAAGGAAGCCTTAGAAGCTAGGATAGAAATTGTAGGAGATAGGATGGGAAAGATAGAATCAGAGATGAGAGAAAACAAAATTGTGTTAGAAGGAGAAATTGCTAGATGTAGGGATGAAATAACAGAATGTAATACAAGTGTAGACTGTAAGATAACAAATGTAAAAGCAGAAATAACTGAGGGATTAAGGAAAGAGATTGAGGTAGTAAAGAAAGACATTATTAATGAAACTGTAGAACAAATTGTAATTCCTAAAATTAAGACAATGAATGATGTGATGCTTTCACAACAGGATGCTATAAATGATATGAAACAAAGCCACTTAGAAATAAAGAATGATTTAAAATCAATTTGTGAAGAAATGAAAAAAGGGAAAGAAAGTTTGGCTAATGTAAATGATGTTGTGAAGGCATTACAAAGACAAGATGATATAGATGTAAGTAATGTACAAGATGAGAGTTATTTGAATAATGTACAAAATGTTGACTCACCATACAGAGAAAGAGGTTCACAACCAAACAATGACACAACACATAACACATGTTACACCAACAGCATATTACATGAAATCACACCACCTACATTTGACGAGGAGAAGGGAGACGATCCAAAACTCTTTGTTAAAGAGATGGAAGAATATTTTAAAGTGAAAAGGATACCAAACGAGCTTAGGATGATGATAGTTAAGAAAAGCTTAAAAAACAAGGCATTAGAATGGCTCAGGTTAACACTAGCTGGTCATGAGTCGTATAGCTCATTCAGAAATTTATTCCTATCAAGGTATTGGGGCCCAGCTAAACAAAACCAAACTAGAGTAGAGCTAGCGACAGGTAGATACGATCCAACCAAAGGGTTGTCGTTAGTCGATTACTTTATGAAAGTAGCCAACAAAGGAAAGCTATTAGACCCCAACTTGTCGGAGGCAGAACTAATTGCCAGTATAACAAGACATTTCCCAGACACAGTGAGAACAGGATTAATTGTTGCGAGGCCAGTAGATTTTGCAGATATGATAGAACTGCTGACAGCCTTCGAAACACAAAATGGTCGGCCTAATGAGCATAGACATAGGAACGGTCACCCAAACTCACCCATCCTAAACCGGAACACGGCTACGAACAACCAGAGTGAGGGAGAACATATAAATACTAGGAGTACCCATGAAAGGGGGAGAGGGGCACACCATTTCCCACAACCACATAATCATGGCGAGAGGATGGAGAACACAAGACAGCGGTACCATGACACGATACCGAGGGGTGAATCGAGACACCAAACATATAGATATGATCGTGGAAGACCAGGAGACCGTACCCATCAAGTGAATCATATACGATTCTGTAGGGAACACCTGAACAACCACAGACCATCATACGACAGAGGTTCACGCCAAAGGGGCAGAGACCAATGGTACACTAACAACATAAGACAGCAGGAAGTAGATGAAAATGTGCCAAATAGGGCAGATGCTGCACAGAATACAGAAACGACAACCACCACCAACACTCAGGGAAATTACAACAACTAAGTTCGTCCCAACCGAGCGGATGACAAACAACGAAATCTCAGCAACTTACAATTGACATCGACACCATGATGGCTACATGAAGAGAAAGATGGAACCACTGGTCATAACAAAACAGCTGGGTGACCACACGTATGAGCTACTGAATACAAATGGCAAGTTGGTAGGAAGATACCATAAAAATAAATTGAAGCCATACAAAGAAAGGACCAAATAGTCTTTGTCAACGAATGTGTAAGGCAGGAGTAGTGGAAATGAAGGAAGATAACAATTTTTAATGGGTTACTTATAGAAAATTATGTTCAGATTAGGAATTACAACAAGGAAGAAAATCAACATAGTCATTGGCTATATCGACCACAAAGAGCATTGTCAACAAAAACAGACGAGGACACTGATTGTCATTAAAGAAATGAATCATAGCGACGAAAGATAATATGTTTTTGACATAAGGATGTCAGGGACAAAAATAAAAATGAATCAATTATGATGAAAAAGATATGATATTTCGACACAAAGATGTCGAGGGTAAATTGAGAAGAAAAATAATACAATTACAGAATAATTGTAAGTATAGAAGTTTTCTCTTATAGAAATAAGAGACAAAGAAATGACAATTAGTGAAGTGAGGAAAACCATAACCAGAAAAACAATGCCCATGAATTGAGATGAATATAGCCAATGCTAAGCTCGAAGAAATGTTGAACCAAACAACAATGAATAATAACCCAATTAAGAAAATTAGTATCATAAGTAACATCAGAGTTTAAGAACCGACTCAACAACCTGCCTATACATAATAAGCTTATAAGACAAAGAAGGCAAAGAACTGAATAAAATATTGCCATAAACATGATCATAATCATTAGCTCAAAATTTGTATCCTGTTTTTCTCTCCTCATAGCAATGAATACAAGTCAAAAACCACATGAAACACTTAAATTATATTTGTGTCAATGTCAAATGTACAATAACTAAGTATGTGTTGTATAAGAACTGAATATGTTGTACAATAACTGAATATGTATTGTATGATAACTGGATATATTGTGTAATAACTGAATATGTTGAGTAATAACTAAATGCGTTATGCAAAAACTGAATGTGTATTGTGTAATAACTGAATATGTATTGCATAATAACAGAACACATATGTGTTATGATAGCAGGATATATTGTACAATAACTGAATATGTATTGTGTAATAATTGGACATGTTGTGTAGTAATCAAATGTGTTGTACAATAACTGAATATGTATTGTATGATAACTGGATATATTGTGTAATAACTGGATATGTATTGCATAATAACAGAACATATATGATATGATAACTGGGTATATTGTACAATGACTGAATATGTATTGTGTAATAATTGGATATGTATTGTATAATAACTGAATGTATTGTGTAGTAACCGAATATGTGAAACTTATAAAGACATGTTGTATTATGTCAAAACGAAGGACAAAGACAAACAGTGAAGAAGACTGTAAAGAAAAAAAAAAAAATATTGTACAAAGTGATTGAATCATAGGAGTAGGGAGAAGTATTGTATTGTGTTTCAAGATTGTAAATAAGGTGACAACTTGAAAAACAAAACAAGGGGCATATGAGACAGAATATTGACTAATAGAAAATTGTTCATGTAAATATTTTTGTAAGAGTGTGTAAATTTTTAATTCTTTTAATTTGGGTGTATCAGGGACTTATTTTTTTCAATATTCAAGATAGATAATGTCTTCTCGTCACTTTGAGTTCAACCAATGAGAACTGTTGCGCGGATGAATACATAAGAATGGCGGTGTTGCGTCATAGAGACGCCAAGCACTCTTTTCATTAGCGTCTGTGAGCTCAAAGTGAAAGGATGTATATTTGCTGATGGCGTGTGAACATGTAAATTACACCCAAACTTTTAACCAGTGTAGATTGTATCGAATTTTGAAAGTTGTTAACTAATTGGTATGGTGCTGAAAGTGTAGATGAACGAATAAATATGTTGTAATAAAGGAACGTTGATTTGTGCATTCCATTCTGTGACCGTCGACCCTGCAGATAAGAGTAGCATCTGCTATAACAAACTTTCCACCTTTCAGTAAAAACATTATTCCCGCTGTTATATTCCTGCTGCTACGTAAAAAATATTTATAAAAACGGCACCATATGTTAAACAAAAAATAATTAATGTAATGTTTTTGCCACACTAGCCATGTGTAGGATGTAATTGGAAAGGTTAGAGTGAGGGTGAAATATTTAATGCCATGACCGGGATTTGAACCATGGATCTACCGGTTACGGTCCGGCTGCTCTAACCACTAAGCTATCATGGCCAACATGCCAATATGACATTAAATTCTCCAACCTGCTTGCATTATTCCCAGTATACCACACAAGGAGATCCCAATTTACTTTGAGATAACATACCTTAATGACGACTTACAGTGCTGTAAGTACTTATGTCCCAGGCTTCCAGTATAACCAACTATAAGGTCAATTAATGTGGTGCTGTTTTTATAAGTATTGTCGGTGATGGAGATGAGCTTTTGACTCTTTCGTTATCTCAGGTCGTGGTACTGGATGGAATGAACATACACTCGGGGTTAACTTTAGTGAAATATTTTATTCGCACCTTCTTGTTCACAGTATTTAAATCGTATCACAGTAGTAACTCTTTTATTTCAGTGGATCGACTTCCCTAGCATCGCCGAGATTTAATGTCTGAAAATTTAGCGATATTTCACTAAATGTGTTTTCTATCACTTTACACTTCGTCTATTTTACGCCCTTTCATTTAATTGCACACTTCGTATTAACTAACTTGTTAAAGTTAGCTAATGTTTCACTTATTCTATTCAAATTAACAGTCTTTAAACACTTAGTAAATTTACTTTCACTATTTTATGACGCTCACACATAAAAATGCTTCCATCTATACCAAAGACATGGACGCTATTATCAAATTCTTTTGGTTGCGAGTCTAGGATTCCGACTGCCATGTGTACATCCACGTATGCGTTCATCAAATAGTTCCTGCATTGTTAGGGAAGCAATCCTTAGCCATTCTCCCTTCGCTTTCAATATTGAACACAAATAATTCTTTTATTTATACATATGTATTAAAATTAAATATGGAAATATTTATGACGTCTTTAAACAAACTTAATTGTTTGTAACAATGAACATTAGTAACACGTTTTCATCATTTAACCAACTCATACCAACACCAAAAACAAATTACACTCTTAACAAATATTCACATAAACGATTTTCTTTTGGGGTCTTACAATATCCTGTCTCAAATGTAATTAATGTTTTTTCTACACTAGGCATATGTAGGACATAATTGCGAGTGGGTTGGAGAATTTGTCATATCGACACATTGGCCATGATAGCTTAGTGGTTAGAGCAGCCGGAGGGTAACTGTTAGATCCGTGGTTCAAATCCCAGTCATATTCAATTTTTCAGTCTCACTCTAACCTTTCCAAAAAATAGTTTAATATTTCCTATTTTTACAAAGCCATTAATGTTGCAAACATCATTAACAATACTAACCTTTTACTTTAAATTTTAAAATGTAGCTTGATGATGCCATGTAATCCTAGAAAAAGTTCAGATTGGAATTCCAAATATACAGAGAAGTTAAATAAGTTATCAAGTCGTACAGACGCTGCTTTACACTGCATGCAGCATGATTGCATATGATGCGTTATCATTATGTCAAGGTCAAACCGTTAGTATAAACACTGAAATAGCAGTAACGAATACTTTGGTCTATCAATTTCTTCATGAGGCACAAAGTTAACATTCCATGATTTAAAATTTCAATAGTAGATTTACTATTATTTATTTATGCCAACAAATTTACTGTTGGTGTTTTTAAACACACACGCCGTGTGTGGACAAAGTTTAAGAGGTAGAACTGGAACTTCACAACTGGGATTTGAACCACAGACCTTCCGCTTGCCGGGCGGACGCTCTAACCACTGAGCTATTGTGACAAACTGCCAGAATGGCATTAAATTCTCAAGTCAGTTCGTATTTCTCCTGGTAAACCACAAAGGCAGTCTCACATCAGAGACAATTACCCCAATGGTGACTTACTATTGCAAGTACTTTATATGCCAGGATTAAATAACCTTCACATGGTAATTATTATTTATTTAAGCCAACAAACTTACTGTTGGTGTTTTTAAACACACAAGCCGTGCAGTCATTATACTTGTCACCCTGAATTTTAAATATTCACCACTTTCTATAGTGGTCACTAGAGGATGAGGAGCTATCACTATCATGTTCTTCTACCAAACTTTCACTAGCACTAGACACATATAACTCGATGGTGGTTTGTTCCTTTGGAACTTTTGGAATTTTCATGCGGCAATTATCACTAACTTTCATAGCGCGAGATAAGTTTGTCTTCTAATTTAAGTTTAATCAGTGTTGCTGACGTCACTGGTCTTAGCTTTTTATAAAGAACTGTGTGATTAACTAATTTGAATGGGTTAAAGCAGTAGGTGTAACTCCAGTGTACCAAATCAGCCATGATTACACAAAAGTTCAGTTGAAACCACAGCTCATACTAAAGGTCAACTGGCGATAAAATTATACTATACAAATAATAAACACCGGATGTACAATGACACTTCGCCCACGTGTTCACATCATTTTCCTCAATCGATCAAAGTTACTCACCACACACACATAATTAGTAAAGTACTTATACTATCTCTTCTTATTCGAATCCCATTCTGAAGCCAGCATAGTTCATTGCTCAATATTTCTGATTATATTATATTTTTTCAGTTTTTTAAAAGTAAGCATTTAGTAATTAGAATATATTTTAAAAATACTACCACCTAAAAAAATGGTATGTGAAACTGCCATTCGTTTTACTGCAGAGTGCTGCAAGCACGAAAATTTTAAAATTCAAATAATATCCAATATAATGATTTTTTATATAACATAATACAGCATGCGAATATACAGTAAAAATAATATTCAGTAAAGTGCAAAATAAGCGTGTCACACCAAAAAGAAAACATACAGCTTATTTAATCTCATATACTCATAACGTTAAAAAATTGGAGAAAATAGTATGCCAGGTTTCAGAAGTGTTCAATTAGACGTGGAATGCTCCATTTCAGTGTTTATGCTAATAGTTTGACCTTGACAGAATGATAATACATGATACGCGATTAGCTGCACGTGGTGTGTGTACCTCTTGACCATAAGGTAGCGTCTGCACGGCTTGATAACTTAACTCTGTATGTATTTGGAATTCTAATCTGAACTTTTTCTAGGATTACATGGCATCGTCAGTAAGGGGTAGTGATGCGCCTCCTATAGCCTCTCCTACCCAATTCCCATCCTCATCCTGCCCGTGGTGCACCCTGCTTTTAACAGATGAGGCTCTGGGGACCGAATCACAGCGGTATAACTGTTTCATCTAAAATGGAGGAAATGTCATTTACATATGTGCTGGCCTATCACAGCACAACAGCGTCCCTCAGAGGCACATGAGGGGAAGGTCGGTGGATCTAAATATCATCTATTTAGTCCTCCCGTTGACCAACGATAGGTGTGGTCCCCCTTGCAAAATGGGGGTTTAAGTCGGGTGATGTAACTGCCACATTGTAAAACTGGTGCCCATTAAGAAAACAGTTACATGAAAGCCACATACATGAATATGAGTCCTAAAGATAAACATTCCGGAGTTAAAACTGTCCCCCAATCGGATCTCCGGGTGGGGACATCTTTAGGCAAATTTCATCACAACAATTCCAATACTTTAAGAATTCTACAATGGAATGCAGGAGGCATGTCCCAGCCTAAAAAACAAGAGCTAATGAAAATATTAAAAGACCAAGATATAGATGTTTTCACAGTACAAGAAGCCAATATATCACAAGAACAGGAAATATACTTTGAAATGGATCAGTACACTACACATATACTTCCAAAGGCTCGTCAAATAGCAAGTGGTATTCTTACAGGAATTAAAAGAAATATGAAAGCTACTATCCAAATCCAAAAAACAATGGAAGAACAAGATAAATCAGAAATAGTTAAAATTGAAGTATGGAAAAGTAACTACCACTATAGAATTTACAGTATCTACAATCCTCCAGACAATACACTAGATCTAAATTCTATTCCCATAGAACCCAAAAGTATTTTAATAGGTGATTTTAATGCACACTCCCCTAGGTGGGGCTACAGAGATATAAATTCAGCAGGAAGAGTCATAGAAGACTTATTAAACTCGTCAACAATGGAATTAATATTTAATCCAAATGATCCACCCACTTACCTTCATTATAATGGTTCGGGTACAAATCCTGACCTTCTGATGGTGTCATCTGACATAATTGACAATACAAAAAGAGAAATAATAGAAGACCCAGGTTCAGGCCACAGAATCACCATAAACTCCATAAGAGGTCTAATAAATAAAAGTAACAAACCAAAAGTTAAAACTTCTTGGAATTTTAAAAAAGCAGATTGGTCCAGTTTCCAAAATGAGATAGAAGGGAAGTGTAATATACTGTTAGAATCAGAGTTCAAGTCAACAGATGAAATGAATAAAAAAATCTGTGAAATATTATTGACAGCAGCCAAAACACATATCCCCATAGGAAAGTTAAAGAAATATAGCTACTTTTGGTCTCCATCTTTATCTAAGTTAAAACACGAAAGAAATATAGCAAGAGTCAAAGCCGAAAGAACCAAGTGTCCAGAAGATGTACAAAACTGGAGAAGAAAAGCAGCCATTTTTAAGAAAGAATTAATTACAGCAAAAAGGGCCAGTTTCACAAATTTTGTAGAACATATGGACTATAGGAAAGATGGAAATAAAATATACAAATTCCTTAATAAAACAAAATTATCAAAAAATACAACTGAACCATTAAAATATAATAACAAAAACTTAACTACAGATAGGGAAATAGCAGAATCCCTTAACAAGTTTTATGCTCAGTCACAAAGAATACCCCAAGCGTTTAAAAAACAAGATAAGGCTATCCAAAAAACTATCAGAGAAACTAGTAAGCCAAAAGGTATACGAAATGATATTTTTATTCAGGATTTTAATGAAACAGAACTGGATTTAGCAATAGAACAATTACAGAACAAAAAATCTCCTGGACCTGACAAGATCCACCCAGAGTTTATTAAACACCTTGGCAGGAAAGGAAAAGAAATCCTACTTAAACTGTATAACACGTGTTGGAGAATGACTGTACCTTCCGAATGGAAAAAAGCCATTATCATCCCGATTTTAAAGAAAAACAAACCCTCAAACAATATTAATAGTTTCAGACCAATATCTTTGACCAGTGTTATTGCAAAAGTGATGGAAAGAATGGTGGCATCTAGACTTAACTGGTTCCTAGAATATTACAACTTAATTAATAGTTCACAGACCGGCTTCAGACAGAATCATAGTACAAGTGAAAATGTACTCCTACTAAGCCAAGACATCAAGGAAGCTTTCAATAGAAAGGAGGATACCTTGGCAGTATTCATTGATTTTAAATCAGCATATGACTCAGTCTGGAGAAATAAATTAGTTGAGAAGTTGCAATCAATAGGTGTGAAAAGTAACATGCTTAAGTGGATAACTCAGTTTATTTCACAAAGATTTTGTGCCACAAAATATAATACATACATTTCCAAATATAAACAAACACACCGAGGACTTCCACAAGGTGCTGTTCTGAGCACAACACTCTTTAACATATATATAAATGACCTTCCATCAATAATAAAAACTTTAGAAACCAAAATTGCTTTATTTGCTGACGATGTAGTCATTTGGACTTCAGGCTCTTCAAAAAAACCTGAATTAATTAAAGACAGAATAGAAACAGCCCTAAACAAAGTACATGAATGGAGCTCCAAAAACCTCATGACTATCAATGTGGAAAAAACAAATTATGAATTATTTACACTAAAATACAAACCAGTTAATATTAGCATAAATTATAATGGTAAACCACTCAAAGCAGTTGATGATGCCAAATACTTAGGCATCACTTTCGACAGAAAGCTAAGTTGGAAAAAACATATAACAAACATCTCAGAAAAGTATTATTTATTTATGCCAACAAACTTACTGTTGGTGTTTTTAAACACACAAGCCGTGTGTGGGCAAAGTTTAAGAGGTAGAACTGGAACTTAAAAATTCAATGCCACAACTGGGATTTGAACCACAGACCTTCCGCTTGCCGGGCGGACGCTCTAACCACTGAGCTATTGTGACAAACTGCCAGAATGGCATTAAATTCTCAAGCCAGCTCGTATTTCTCCTGGTAAACCACAAAGGCAGTCTCATATCAGAGACAATTACCCCAATGGTGACTTACTATTGCAAGTACTTTATATCCCAGGATTAAATAACCTTCACATGGTAAATATTATTTATTTATGCCAACAAACTTACTGTTGGTGTTTTTAAACACACAAGCCGTGTGTGGGCAAACTTTAAGAGGTAGAACTGGAACTTAAAAATTCAATGCCACAACTGGGATTTGAACCACAGACCTTCCGCTTGCCGGGCGGACGCTCTAACCACTGAGCTATTGTGACAACAGTAAGTTTGTTGGCATAAATAAATAATATTTACCATGTGAAGGTTATTTAATCCTGGGATATAAAGTACTTGCAATAGTAAGTCACCATTGGGGTAATTGTCTCTGATGTGAGACTGCCTTTGTGGTTTACCAGGAGAAATACGAGCTGGCTTGAGAATTTAATGCCATTCTGGCAGTTTGTCACAATAGCTCAGTGGTTAGAGCGTCCGCCCGGCAAGCGGAAGGTCTGTGGTTCAAATCCCAGTTGTGGCATTGAATTTTTAAGTTCCAGTTCTACCTCTTAATCTCAGAAAGGGTTGAAAAGAAATTGCAAATCCTGAAAAGGTTAGCTGGTGCTAAATGGGGCTGCTCAAGGAGAGTCCTTAACACAACATACAAAATGTATATTAAACCAAACCTCTTGTACTGTTCTGAAGCTTTAATAACAGCAGCTAATGCTAACATCAATAAACTTGAACAAATACAAAATCGGGCTCTTCGCCTGATCACTGGAGCAGTTAAATCCACACCTATTGATGCCATGCTTGCCTTAACACGGACCCCATCAATAACAACCAAAATAGAAGAACAAGCATTGCTCCAACACGAGAAAATGTTACGATTGGACAGAAGAGAACCTCCCTCCTTCAATCCTTAAAACTCATAGTAGTTTCCTTGAAAAGGTAACACAGATTAAATCCAAATTGAACATTCCTAACACCAGAGAAGATCTACTTATAAGAGAAAATCCATTGGAATTATTGCAACCTACCTTCAATTTGGAATTAATAGAGGAAATAAGTAAATCAGACACACCAAAAGAAATACAAAAACTTCTAGCTCTGGAAACAATCAATACTAGGTATCCCACAGAAGAATGGCTGCACATATATACTGATGGATCCTCCAAGGAAAACCTTACTGGAGCTGGAGTTACATGTTCACATTTTTCCTTTTATCATTCTGTTGGCAGAGACACAACAAATTATGATGGAGAAATAGAGGCTATATACATTGCTCTCCGAGAATTATTAAATCTTCCCTTAAATAAGTTTAACAAGGCAGTAATTCTTTCAGATTCTAAAGCTGCAATTCAGGGAATATGTTCAAATACTACAAAGAAGTCAACAAAAATTAGAGAATGCTACAAAATGTTAACACAACTCCAAAAAGTTAATAAGACTGTTCATCTCCAATGGATTCCAGGACACTGTGGAGTAATGGGGAACGAAGCTGCAGACTCACTTGCAAAGAAAGGCACAACAATAAAACAAAAGTCTAAATTCAATTTCTCATATTCCTCAATAAAACACTTTATCATTAAAAATTTTTGTCATTCATACCTACAAGAAATAGAAACAAATGCCAAAGATTAAAAATGGATTACACTACTTTCCAATCCAGATATAATCCCCCAGAGACCAAGGAAAACAGCTGTTGCAGCCTTCCGACTATTGACAAATCATGACTGCTTGGCAAGTCATCTCTACAGAATAGGTATCTCAGCCTCACCAATATGTGTCCTGTGTAACGATCCAGCAGAAATGAATGAAGAACACTTGAAGACCTGTGAAGCATTAAGATCAGAAGAAACTACAGTTCAAAAGTATTGGAAAGCACGAATGCTAATGGCTTCATTGCCAGATGCAAGGCACTAGAAAACAACAACAACATTTTAAAATTTTTTCAGGAAAGTTAAAGTAAAACGTTAGTATTGCTAATGATGTTTGTAACATTAATGGCTTTGTAAAAATAGGAAATATTAAACTAATTATTTTTTGTTTAACGTATAAATGAAGTACATATTTCAATCTTCAAAATGAGCTACAGATCACATTTATCTGAAAAATAATACCAGAGATATTTATGTAGAACGGTGTGCTAAAATATTAAAAAATTTAATGTTTTATATTTACCAATATAATTAATTTAGACTAACAAAAGAATAGGTATATCATTTTTTTTATTCACAGAACATGTAAATTTAATATTAATGAAATCAGAGAAATGAAGGTCAAATTTTGTGCGATTTGACATGAAATGATTCACATGTAGTATTCATAAATAATCTGTCTAAAACAGAAATACTTTATGGTCCTGTGAACTTAGGGTTGAAAAACATGTCAGATTCCCTTTATTAAACCGAAACTGTCTTACAGGGACAACAGAAATCATAGTATGTCTTTTAACAGCATTTCCAGTTTCGCAATATAGAGTTCAGAAAATTTTCAGGCACAAAACTACATCAATGAGGATGCTTTCAATTGTAGCGCCATGGAATATGTCAACATAGACAGCAATGAGCAAACTGAAATAGATACAATTGATATAGATGTCTTAATTGAGAATATGTAAAGTCAGATAGAAGAGAAGGCGGAGGAAGATGAAGAATATGTCTCTTAGTTGGAAGAAGAGTGTAGGCTCAACACTTCTTGGGATGCTGTTGAAAGCTTAAAGGAACTGCAACAATTTGTCCTATGGCCAAATGACTTGCATATGTTTGGTGTGATTTCTCAGGCCAGAGTGTTTGTGGAAGTCGAGGAGCTAAGCAGGAATGTGTCCAGAAAGCTCTCCTTAACTACTGGAAAAAATAAATGAATTGTATATGTAGCTATTTTTGGTTCATTATGGTTTGGTGTGTATTACCAGTATGTATTGCAGCAGAAATATCTAAATACACACAGTAGAATAATGTACGTACATTTTTTACCTCATACTGTTCATTTATGTATGTTAATGGTTTAATTTTCTAAAATAGCCTAGGCCTATCTTTGTTAGGCAGAAATCTGTCTTTAACGGAAATGTTAGAGAGTTCCGTTTGATTTCGCTGAAGACAGGTTTTACTTTTTTAATAGGAACAAAATATGTTTTTATCGTAATGCTGTTTTAAGAACGATATTTGTAGTTAATCTTTGAGGGGTATAAACAAACAAACTTGGTTTGCCAACCCTTGAACATGCAACATATAATTGGCTATGCGAAAAGCATGGATTTTCTAGATCCAACCTACACATAAACATAAACATTGTTTGACCTTGTGACTTATTAATAGTCATTGCGAATGCCATGTGAATTGGTAATTGCAAATGTTTGGATAGAACGGGCGAATCTGAAAGGATCATTGGGATCCATGGTAGAACAACTTCACCTTGAAATTTTCCGTTTAAAATGGTAGCTTTAAGAACATTTTCCATGACTTTATGACCAATCGCATGCCATTGTATAGCTTTGGTGCATTCAAATTTTGAAGGAAATTGATTGGTGACCAAACTTCAATTGCAAGTTATATGGTGATATTCCAGGTAAATCCAGTGAATTCAAGAATTCAACAGGAGAGTTGACAACTTCCTCAGAATCGACAAGTGTTGATGGATTTCAATATTTCATTGCCAGGCAATGACTGTTGTATTTTAAAATTAATTGTGTCGACATCTACATTCTTTACAGCAAAATAACTCATTCACGTAGCCACGTGTAATTAGCTTGTAAATTTGGAAATATAATTTCAATCAAAGCATTGGTATCCACCATGTTGCAAAAATTGTCTGAAAACTGGATTGCATTTTAATGCAATTTAAATTTTCCTTTGTCAATGTAACAGGAATAATTTTTTTTTATTTAACTTAATGCTATTTCGTGAACAATATTTTCAGTTAATCTTTGAGGGGTATAAACAAACTTGGTCTGCCAACCCTTGAACATGCAACATATAATTGTCCAAGCGGAAAGCACAGGTTTTCTAGATCCAAATTGACATTGTTTGGTCTTGTGACTTATTAATAGTCATTGCGAATGCCAAGCAAATTGGTAATTGCAAACATTTGAATAGAATGGGTGAGTCTGAAGAGATCATTGGGATCCATGGTAGAACAACTTCACCTTGAAATTTTCCATTTAAAATGGTAACTTTAAGAACATTGCCCATGATTTCTTATGACCAATTGCGTGCTATTGCATAGCTTTGTTGCATTCAAACTTCGAAGTAAAATGGTTGGTGAACCAGTCACCAATCGCAGGTTACGTGTTGGCATTCCAGGTAAATCCAGTAATTCTAGTGAATTCAAGAATTCAACGAGATAGTTGACAACTTCCTCAGGATCAACATCAGTGTCGATGGATTTGAATAATGTTTAATTTTCAGGCAATGACGTATTTTAAAACTAATTGCGTCAACATCTGTATTTTTTGTGGCCAAAATAACGCTCTTACGTAGCCTCGTGTGATTAGAGTCATTATCTCGTCAATTTGGAAATCAAATTTCAATTAAAGCATTGGTATCCACCATTTTGCAAAAATTGTCTGGGAGTTTGATTGCATTTTAATGCAATTTAAATTTTCCTGTTTCAATGTTGAGCAATTGCTCGGAGAATGCCAATGCTAATGGATCATTTTGAATTTGAAGGCATATGTTTATGGTAAGGCATAATTTACTGACACTTTGTCATAGGTATGATTCTTTCAAACGTGCTAATTTCGTCCACATATGTAGCACATGGAATTATTGGCAATGTCTGTCTGAAATCACCTGACAGCAGCAGTAGAGCATCGCCGAAAAGACTGGTATTATTATTGAGATCTTTCAGCATTCTACTGAGATCAAGTGAATGCTTGTGGACCATAGTGCATTCATCCCAGACAATTTTGCATTTTCTTAAAATTTCAGACATACCTGAATGCTTATGTTACACATTGCATCTGGATTTGTGTGAATGTTCAATGGCAATTTTAGTGCTGATTGCGCCATCTGCCTACCATCAAGCATGATCTCTGCAATGCCTGATGAAGCAATTGCCAACCGAAAATGATTGTGGTCTAATGCACACAAGTATCAGTGAGATGAATGTTTTGCCGCCTGGTGTGTCCAAAAAGAAAAATTGCCTTGTGCTGCAATAGACAAAGTAATTTGATCATATTTATTCTGTTGTTCAGGAGTGAGCAGTTGTTAATTATTAGCAACAAAAGTAGCCAAAGATTTGTATCGAACTGTTTATGGTGCTGAACATCGCTCTTAACTATTTATGCTGCTGGGCGGTAGGTGATGGTATGCCAAAGTGAATGAGTGCTATATTCAAAATGAGAATACAAATGTCCTTAATCTTTATTAACGCCTCGTTATATATTTCCAGCGATGCACAATCCATTATAGGCTATTTTCTGTGGCTTAATACAATATCAGCATTTCGCTGTAAAAGAAAAAAAGTCGAAACATCGCTAATACCACAAATTGCGCTTCTCTTTTGGGTTAGAACAGGCCATTGCACATGCACTGTAGCGATAAGGTGGCTATGTTTGTTGTATTTACCTGATTTTATTACTGTATAAGAAAACATACTACAAAGGCTCTAGCACAATTTGCACAATGTGTACTTTTTAACTACACTTTAAAATCTTATATAGATAAATAATAATATATGTAATTTGAGGGTTAATATAGTGGGAAGATGGCCATGTTTGTTGTATTTATGTGATTTTATTGCTGTGTAAGAAAATGTACTACAGAGCTCTAGCACAATTTGCACACTGTGTATTTTTTAATTACACTTCAAAATCTTATGGAAATAAGTAATTATGAAATTTGTAGGTTAAGCTGACTGCGATATAATGCACGTAATTATAGTAAAATATTCACCTCTACTGCACCTTACACATTTGTACGGTGTATATGTTTTAATTACACTTTAAGACCTTCCTTCAATAAATATTAATATATTACATTTGTAGGTTAAGCTAAAAGTTAAGGGATGCACATGTAGGAACTAAGCAGTGTTCAGTTAAATACTGCAACAGTTGGTAGTATTGCATTTTCTAGTTTTGTAAACAATGTAACTTTCATTTGTTATTATTATTATTTTTGTGTAAAAAAGGTAACTATAAATAAACAACTATGTTAAAACCATAAAATGAGAGTTTGTATTAAAAGTAAATGAATAGCCAGAGAATCCAACAACTGGTGACCTCGACATAATAAGAAGCAGAAACCGATGTAGTTTAAAGTGTACGTAATAAGCAGAAGGTGACATGAGCATGGAGAAGAAATATGGAAGTAATGGCAAAAACGAAGTATAACAAATAACTCCGAGTACTATAGGTAACCTCAAGGAGTGTAAAATTACCTCCTTTTTGGCTGGAAAAGTCAGAAATTTGGTTTTGTCAGGTTGAGGCTCAATTTCTAATCGCCGGCATAACTACCGAAGAAACTAAACTCAACTACCTTCTTGCACAGTTAGAGCAGAGATTTATTGAAAATATGTGGGACTTAGTTACAAGCATCGAGAAGAATAGATATTCCCTTGCTAAAGAAAGACCTTTAATGATATTTAAAGAAAGCGAGGAACGCCAAATAAAAAAATTGGTAAGCGAAATTGAACTCGGTGACATGAAGCCCAGCCAGCAATTACTGAAGATGAAAGGGTATGGCGGAACAGATGTTTCTGAAAAGATTTTAAAAACTCTCTGGCCATATAAACTCCCTAATAATATCAAGAGCATTCTTAGCATTTCAGACGAGAATGTAGATAAAATCGTGCAAATAGTGGATTGCATATTTGAAATGCAAAGCGTTAATGAGGTGCAATTAACTGTACCACAACCTTCAATAGCAGCAGTGGCATTACCAAAAGCACCACCATCTTGTTTGTCGGTCCAAGACCTCACTAGAATTGAACGAATTGGAGAGTTTTGTTAGAAGAAACCAGAATCATACCACACGACGATCTTGCAGTCGAAGTAGAAGCCAGTCCAGATTCGATAAGAACGGAAAATACTGTTATAATTTTCGGTTTGGTTCATGATGCCTATCTGAAGAATGTGTCCAACCTTGTCAATGGAACAACAAGGAAAACTAGGAGTGGCAGACAGTGAAGCAGCCCAATGTTCTGCTACTGAAGGTCAATCAGGTTGCCAGTTTAGATTATTTGTTAAAGATCAGAATTCAGAACAAAGGTTTTTGGTTGATAGCAGAGCAGATATCTCCGTTATACCAACACAATTTAATAATAAGCCAAAACCCAGTAATTTTAAACTGTATGCAGCCAATGACTCAGAAATTAATACTTATGTCTTCAAGGTATTAAATGTGACTAGGACTAAGGCATTGCTTCGAATGGTCATTTATTATTGCTGATATGTCCAAAGGCATATTAGGTGCTGATTTTTTGCATCATTTTGGCTTAGTTATTGATTTAAAGAGCAAAAGATTGATAGTAGTACTATGTTGAAGGTGTCTGTCTGCAGAAGTAATGGTATTCGAGGACATTGATTCCGTGAGTTCACTTCACTCCACTTGTGAATTTTCTAAGCTTTTGGAAGATTTTCCTGGCATAACTAAACCACCAGTTACACCGAAGGAAGTAAAACATGATGTTCAACACTAATTTTGACATCTGCTGGACCACCCGTATATAGTAAAGCTAGGTGGTTAGACCCAAATAAGCTAAACATTGCAAAAACAGAATTTCTGTTTTTGTTAAATAACATATTCAGAGCTTCTAAGTCACAATGGGCTAGTCCGCTACATTTGACTTCAAAGTCAAATGGAGAACGGAGAGTCTGTGGAGATTATCGCTGTCTGAATCAGAGGACCCTTCCAGATCGATATCCAATTGCAAGAATAGTTGACGTGAACTGTATTCTTCAAAACAAGAATATATTTTCCATAGTTGGTCTTTTAAAAGCCTACTAACAGATTCCAGTTGCGGAAGCAGACAAAGTAAAAACAGCAGTCAGTAGTCACTCCGTTTGGACTCTATGAATTCAACTTTATGCCATTTGGTCTACGTAATACACTAAGTACATTCCAAAGGTTTACCAATGAAGTGTTAAGGAGATTAGATTTCTGTTTTGCTTATTTGGATGACATCCTAGTAGCATCCACCTCACCAGAAGAACACAAACATCACTTAAACTTGCTATTCAAACAGCTTGACAAATTTGGTCTCAGAATTAACATTCAGAAATCAATATTCGGTGTAAAAGAAATAGTTTTCTTTTACACCTTCAGCTAATAACTGTTGGTTATTCTGTAATCGTTTATACAACTTTTGTGTTTTGTTTTTGTAGCTTGGCAACTCTGTTTATTCTTCTGATAGCTTGCCCATGTAACGGTGAAAGTGTTAAAATAAATATCCAATTATCTTAATTGTGTCGTATCTTTTATACATATTAAAGCTTCCAGTCCGAGAGAATACAAACAACAATAATAGCAGAAGGTGTTAAGTTAATGCGTTGAAAGAAATGTGCCCAGATATTCCATTGCCACCAAAACCAATTTTAACTTGATGGGGCACTTGGCTGAAAGTGGTTGAATATTATGTCGAACAGATAGACTGTATTAAGAATGTTCTACTTGTATTGGATTCTGAAGATGCAGTCTCAATTGATACTGCGAAAACAGTAGCCTGTGACACAAGTGTGAGGAATGACTTAACTTACATTGACATAGAAATCCAAAAACTGTTTGGTGGTATAATGGAAAAAAGGTCCCTGGTAGATTACAAAACAATGAAGGAAACGTTGGAAAGGGAAACATGTTGATAAGGTAAACAAAGAACAAAGGGAGGCAATAGCATGACTAAGAACTGGTGTTTGGAAGTTGAGAGGACTAAGAAAGGGTATCCTTCAGAGTCTGTGTCCTATTTGCAGGGGGGGGAGAAAGACCTGGAGCACATAGTCTTTGAGTGCCAAGGAACGGACGTATGGAGGAAAGAACTTCTGGGGCCGAAAAGGGAGAAGGGATATAGGATAACAGCATTTAAGAGGATTTTTAGAAAGGAGGTCAGGAACTTAGGTCAATTTTTAAGTAGAATTAAGAAAAAATGGAATTGGTGTGTACAAAGAGAACAGAATTAAAAATTTTGTTTTATAAAGTGTTAAATAGCAATAGAGAAGCAAAATGTATGATAAGAAATTTTGTTGGGTGGATATGACAGGCTTAGAGCCTGGGCTGAATGTCTATCATATTCAAATATGTTGTTAGATAATGCTGGATTTCTGACAATGAAGTCATTAATCCTCTTGCTCTCCAATATTTTTCACAATGATATTGAAGAGAGCAATAGCAGTAATAGTAACCGCTTGTTAGAGAGCACCATATTTTTATGTTTTGGCAGTCACATCGCTCTCTCACAACCCCCAGAATGTCTGGAGGACCACACCTGTCTTTGGTTTACGGGTCTCACTGACCTGACCGGGAGAGTTATCAAAATAAATTCACCGACCATGTCCTCTGATTACCAATCAGAGGATGTATTACATTCCATGACAGGTCAGCATGTTGAGTATTAAATGTAACTCCTAAATACTTTGCTTCCTTTGTTTCTGGTAATTGTTGACCCTCAAAATTTAGTTTTATTTTTAGTGTTTTTTTTTTTTTTCTTCTTTTCTTTTCTTTGCTTTTCTTAGTGAAAAGATTTGGTAGTTTGATTTTGTTGTATTAAGTCATTAAATTTTCTTTGTTCCACTTTTGTAGGTTGTTTAAGGATTCTTGCATGGTTTTTTCTAGTTCTGTACTTTTGCTTTTTGGTTTTGAAGTCCACGTTACTATGTCATCAGCAAATAATGCACACTTCACACTTGATTCTTGTATTTGTTGCAGCAGATCATTAATAAATATATTAAAAAGTGTAGTGCTGAGTACTGCACCTTGTGGTAAGCCACAGTGTACTTGTTTATAATTAGATATATTTCTTCCATATCTGGTAGCAATAAAGCATTCTGTTAGGAAATGACATAGCCATTAAAACATTGGACCTTGTATCCCTATTTTTTTTACTTTCTTTAGCAGTTTTATTCTGCATATAGAATCATATGCACTTTAGAAATCAATAAAAACTGATACATTATCTTCTTTTCTATTGAAGGTGTCTTTGATTTCTTGACTGAGAAGTAAGACTTGTTCATTTGTAGAGTGGAACTCTCTGAATCCAGCTTGACATGGGGAAATTAAATTTTGTGATTCTTGAAACGAATCTAACCTATTTGACACCATTCTTTCCATCACTTTTGCTATTATGCTAGTAAGAGCTATTGGTCTATAATTTTTTATTTCTGATGCTGTTTTATCTTTCTTCAAGAGTGGGACAATTATTGTTTTTCGCCATTCAGCAGGTACAGTGGTATTCCAGGATATAGATTGTAGAGTTTTAATAGTTGTTTTGTTGTTTTTCCAAGGTTTTTTATGAACTCTGGATGTGTGTGATCTGGTCCAGGAGACTTTTTGTTTTTTAGATTATTTATTGCAATGTGCAATTCTTGCATATTAAAATTTTGAAATAAGATTGTATTGAGTGTTAGGACCACATTCTCTTTCTTGTTTCAAATCATTCTTAAATTGTTTAGGTTCCTTTTTATAATTTCTTGTTACTTTATGTGAATTATGTATTAATTTGTTTTAAATAAATAAAGAACACTCTTTCATGTATCATAAAAACACTCAAAAGTCTTCCAAATAGGCACCTTTCACTTCCTAAAAGCTTTGGAATTATAAATAGCACTGTGGAACAATTGAATTGTGGTAGAGCTGAAGTTGCAGATGCAGTAAGAACTAAGGTTGACACTATACTTTCAAAAAACCTGGATATGAAGAGCTACAAAAGGTTTTTGCTGTGATGAGTGGTGATTCAACAGTGAAGGCAAACTTGAACTTATCCCCAGCAGACATTGTGAAATTGAAGAATGCACCGGTTACTTCTACTGATGTTGAATGCAGTTTCAGTCAGTATAAATCTGTCCTCAGAGACAATATAAGATTCATTTTTCAGAACTTGAAAGAAATGTTTGTAACCCATTGCTATTATAACAGACAATGGAAATTGTGTTTTGTTTGAAGTTCACATTATAATTTAAAGACGAAGTATGTCCACTATTATATTCTTTGGTTAGTTTTATTAAAATACATCAATATTTAGTATAGATAGTCATTTGTTTTATAATTATAAGTTCATATTTAATTCCATATTTTGGTAAAAATAACTATATATATATTTACATATTTCATACATTTTTGGTCCATATAATTCCTTTCCTTGCTCATCACTCTTATTTATAAAGAATAAGAAAATAACTAGCTACTTCGGGAATTGAACAAGTAGAGAATTTTGCCTGAGAGCAATTCTTAGCAAGACTGAATTAGAAACAACTTTAAAAATGGCCATTGCAGACATAAACATGAAAGCTTTTAGAAAACGAACTTCTGCATTTGTATAAGTTTAAGATGTTATATTTTGAGTAACATCACCCAGTGTGAATGTGTGCATAAGAAAACATAGCGACGTTGAAAAACAGAGGGAACCATCTTGCAGTGATATTTTACCAATTATTTTTACTTGGTTTGTATCTGGTTGAAGGACACAAAAAATTATAATTTGCCTCTTCAGTACTGTAATATAAAGGGTTACCTTTGTAATGTGAACGTGCTGGGTTCAGGATCTTGGAAAGAAATTAAGAATCAAAGTGGGCAAGGTTAGGTTGATTTTTATTTAAACAACAAGAAATAACAAAATATAAATATAACAAACTTGAATTTAACTTGCCTTGAAAAACTTGTAAACTCACTTGACAGATTCACATAATATTAGAAATGTCACAAAGTTGTATTTTAAATGAAATGAAAGTTTTGCGAATAAACTTCTGCCATCCAAACCTTGTTCAAGCCATTATCTAACGCAAAACACCAATCAAACGAAGTTAGGTAAACCAGAAAGGCATTTAGAATGAATTTAGAAGAAGTTACAGACAACGCGAGCACATGTTAATGCCTCCGTACGAAGCCACGAAGAGCCGGCTTCCTCTCACTGCGAGAGCTCAATCCAAAAGAACAGGCATTTCCCACGGCAGTCCAAGTCTGGTTGAAAGTAGCCCTGCACATGCGCGACTCATTTGCTCACTGTAGTCTAGGTGTACTAAATTTGGAGTATACATGGTTCCCTCTCTGATGCTCTGCTTACAACGTCCTCGAGTGAGGGCGGGCAGTTTAACTTATTCCAGAGGAAGCACTGAATGATTTACGTCCTCTATGAATATTGATTAAAATATCAGCTCAATGCCCCCCCCCCCTCCCCCCCTGCCAGGAAAACTGGCCAGCAGGACAACCAAACCATGACGACATTAGCATGCATGCAGGTAGAAGCATACCGCCACTCTTGAAGACCAGGCTCGGACATGAAAAAGATGACAAACACACTACTTAGAAAGGCATTAGCAATGCAAGATCTACACAATTAACACACTAACCTGGAGGCAGAAATTTGTACATTTATAACCTTTTCAATGATTGCTAAGCACAATTAAATCTTGAATGATGCAGAGAAAATTAAAGGCAATTGTTAAATACTTTCCAATATAAATTATTACAAGGATATATGTAAAAGAGATAAATGCATGTAAAATAAGCATTGATATCAAAATAGAATGAATATAAGATATATATATATATAATCTCTTACAAAAACATAAAATGACTGACAGTGGGCCCACACAATACAGGACAAACACATACACAGCACAACACATAGATGAATAATGTAAACAAACATTGTGAAACACGAGCATTCATTCTGTGCACCATTCACACGATGAGTGATTATGAAATGATGATAAAGAAGGGTGAAAAGAAGTAAATGAGTGATAAAGGCAAGAGAACGATGCACTGGGTAACCACTCGACTTCTGTCTTCAGCTTGAACGAGAAGCCAAGAGTTTAAAGCTAAAGTAAAAAAACCATAACCCCAGTGCGAGACGAGCTTGCCAAGTAAAAAAACTACCACTTTAAAATTTTGGTAAAAGGAAGAAATGCAATTGGATTGAGGTCTCACCTAAACGAGTGAGGTAGGAGACATAACTGTGAAGCATGAGCAGAGGTAATTTGCCTGGTAACGCAATGCTGTAAACGAACTGAAATGCCGTTTCTTATCTCACAGATTTTATATGGTCCAGAAAACGTGGTGCTAATTTGGCGGTAAATTGGTTCAATGCTCTGCTTATTGCGTGATTCCGAAGGAGTACTAAATCACCCACTTTAAATGACACAGGAATCCTCGAAGTATCATAACAGGACTGCCGACGAGCCCGATCACGATGCAAAGCCTGCATTGTACGTAACCAGACATCCTTTATCTGCTGTGTGTTGAATTGATCTGGTAGAAGCTCCTGTAATTTCCATAAATTTGTTATTGGACACGCTGGATGAAAACAATACATGAGTAACACTGGAAATTGAGTATGTGCCTCATGTTGGGCCAGATTAAAGACCAATTGTAATGCTGTGAGGCGAGTGTCCCACAGACGATGATCCTGTGAATGAAAGACTTTGAGTGCACTCCTAAGATTGAGATTCACTCTTTCTGCCAACGAAAGCTGTGGATAATATGGTGAAGTATGCGTCAATTGAACTCCATGTTCGAACAGAAATGTGTGAAAAGCTCATGATTTAAAGTATGAAGCATTATCAGCAACTACAACCACCAAAAAAGCGAATGAAGCAAAAATAGATGATAAAACTGCAATAGTGGCATATGCTGTTGAAGCTCATACCGAGAATATGACTGGTACTATGTGTATGAACAGTGTTTATGCTAAATAAGTGAATATTGTCCCTTATAAAACAAACAGTTTCTAAAATATACAGACTTGGCAGCGTAAGAATGTGATTTTTCCTCATACCGAGGAAATGGGCGCCCGCGTCAAGATCAGTACCTAACCCCACTCTCTGTCTGTCTACTCTCTTGTAGGCAGGCGCTCTTTTTAGTAATCACCCACTAACATCAGGTTTGCTTTGGCGGTACCTGACTCCACTTTACCCACTCCTCCCTTCCCCATTGTAGCGTAGTTAGTGCATGGTAGGGGAGGCGATGTATATCCCTTTCGGATGATCGTCACCAGGTGTGGCGGAGGCGGGGCCACACCTATAAAAAAAAATTTAAAAAAAAAGAAAAAAAAAACACAAATAAAATTATTCAGAGAGTGAATCAAATAATATATATATACAGAGACAGTGTTACAGTAATATAGTGTTACAATAATACAGATAAAATTATTCAGAGAATGAGTCAAAGAACTCCTGCACACTGTAGTAGGTTTGCTCAATTAGAAAATTTCTAACTTCTTTCCTAAACTTAGTTTGACTGCTACTGTGGATTCTATTTGCGATTTTATTATACATGTGTATGCCTCTATGCAGTATGGAATTTACCTTTTTTGTTGTTCTGGCAGTCTGTATGTGTATTTTATTACTATTTCTGGTACTATGTGTATGAACAGTGTTGTTTATGCTAAATAAGTGAATATTGTCCCTTATAAAACAAACAGTTTCTAAAATATACAGACTTGGCAGCGTAAGAATGTGATTTTGCCGAAAGTATGGTTTACATGATGTTGTCCTGTGCAAATTTAGCATTAGTCTAAGTATTTTCTTTTGCATTATGAATAGCGCACTTATTTCGCTACTGGATCCCCATATAAATATACCATAAGCAAGCACAGATTGTACATAAGAGAAGTAAACCATTTTTAGTGTTTGTAGGTTACTGATGCTCTTTAGGACATTACATAATGAGCTCGATTTATTCTTGCTGTAACATTCTTAATATGACTTTTCCAATCTAAGTGTTTATCAATTATGATTCCCAAAAATTTTGTTTCAGAGACATATTGTATGGTTTCTTTGCTATATAAAATTTTTGGTCCTAGTGATTTAGTACTTCTATTAGAGTTTGTGATGCACATGCAGTGTGACTTTTTTCCATTTAGCACTAGTTTATTTGCTGCTAACCATTTCTCCATATTGATGAAATAGAACTGAAAACTTGAGGAAAATCCTTTGATAGAAGGTTCACCAATCTGACATGAGCAGCTAACTCATTTTTCGACGGTTCAGGTTCCTGAAATAAACGAGACAAAGCGTCTGCCAAACAATTATCAACCCCTTTAATATGCTTTACATCAAATTGAAAGGCAGTCGGTCGTACTGCCCAATGTGCCAATTTTCCAGTTTTACATGAATGAGAAAGAACCCAAGAAATAGCTTGGTTATCACACTCGAGTTGAAACCGTCGATGTTCTAAAAATGAACGAAATTTTTCACATGCCGTTAATACTGCCAAAGCTTTCAACTCATTAACCGACAAATTACGTTCTGTACATGATAATGTACGAGAATAATACACAATAGGCTGACGTCCCCGACCTAAACCTTGAAGCAAGACTGTAGAAATTGCAAACCTAGATGCATCGTTTATAGTATAATGGTCTTTTCAAAATCGGGTATAGCCAAGACTGCTGGATTTGTAACTGCATGTTTAAGTTGGTCAAAAGCTAATTGCTGTTGTGGGGTCCATACAAACTGCGCCTTTACGCTTAAGTGCATACAATGGTTCAGTAATCTCTGCAAATTTATGTATGAATTTTGAAAAGAAGGCAACCATACCCAAAAATGATGGCAACTGTTTCTGATTGGTGGATGGACGAAATTTTGACACTGCGACTGTACGAGTCGGATCAATTGAAATTCCGGAAGGAGAAATCAAATGACCTAGAAAAGAAATCTGATTAGTGGAAAATCAAACTTTAGATGGTCGAACAGTGAGACTGGCCTTATGCAAACGAGTAAAAACCTAAGAGTTTAAGAGGTAGAACTGGAACTTAAACTTTGCCCACACACGGCTTGTATGTTTAAAAACACCAACAGTAAGTTTGTTGGCATAAATAAATAATAATTAGAGTAAAAACCTGATGCAAATGTTCCAAATGTGATTCAAAATCAGGACTATAAGTCGTTCAAATAGTTAAACACGAAACGAAACTTACAATCGTGTAAAACTGTGTAACAAATGTGATAATACTTGGGATCCCGTAGATAAACCAAACGGAAGTCTGCAAAATTGATACAAATTCCAAGGTGTGGAAAATGAAGTTAATGGACGTGATTTTGCATCTAAAGGTATTTGGTAATAAGCCTGATTTAAATCAAGAGTAGTGAAAACTTTTGCATTACAAAAATAATGTGCGGCTGTATGCAAGTCTGGCAAGGGCATACTATCAAGCTGAATGTTTTTATTTAATTTACAGTAATCAACTACCAAGCAAAAATCGCCATCTCCTTTCGGAACTAAGAAACACGAGCAGGAATATGGACTATTAGAGGGCTCAATAATCCCTTGATCTAACATCTTTTGGATCTCAAAATATCTACTTTGGGCAGTGTAAGTTTATATGCTGGTGAACAAACCAGTGTAGCATTCAGCAATTTGATAAAATATTTCAAGTTATTTACTGTTCCCAACTCATCTGTGAGAACATCAGAATATTCTTTAAGAAAACGCATAATATGTTCCTGTTGTTCCTTTTGCAAGTGTAACAAATTAATCGAAAAGGAGGCACTGAACCAAGCACAGCCGAATTTAATGTATTAGAACCAATGGAAAATGAAATATATTTATGAGGTGCTAATGCAAAGGTCAACGTAAAGTTTGCAAAATCTAAGTTAGCACCTGTAAAACGAAGAAATGCTTTGCCTAAAAGTACTTCATACGGTAAATGTTCCACAATGGCGAAAGGTAATATCCAAGAAAAATCTTGCAACTTAATGTGTAATTTAACTGTGCCCAATATTGGAAATTCCTCTTATGACACTGATGTACATAAGTATGTAGATGAACTAACTTGAAAGGTATGACCTCGAGGTGAAGTCTGGAAAAATTTCCACTGAATAAAATTCAACGAACTGCCCGAGTCTAATAATGCAAACGTCTGCTTGTTGGTACACATTATATTAATTACTGGTAAGGAATGAAACGGTAAAGCATAGACCTTAGATGTTGCTGAAGGTGTAAACAAAAAATTCACACACCGTCATAATTGTTTCCTTGTCGAATTATTTAACTTCTTATGCCTGAAACAAAACTCAGTGTGCCCTGCAGGATCACAAAACGTGCAATGACGAGTAAATCGTTGATTTTCCCTCTCAGTGTGATTACAAGTTTGTCGCCCCATTCTATTCTGTGTCCCAGTTGACTGTTGTAAATTTTTTTATGTCTGCGGCAAAGTTACTGATGTTGAAATAGGCAGTTTGGAATTCTGTTGCACCCAATAAGCCAAGGATTCTAATTCCCGAGAAAACGACGGTCGAGAATGTAAAACACTCTTTAAACGTATACTGTCATTCAAGCCTGAAATAATCTGCAATCTGCAAATCTGTGCTCTGTATCAGGAACTTGAAAAACTGCCGAGAATTTACATACATGTGCAATGAAATCAAATAATTGTTCCTTTTCCCCTTGAACTGCAAATAATAGCATACTAATAGCTCTGATCTTACGTGAGGAGGCAGAAAGAAATTTAATATTGAAGTAGGAAATTGCAAAAGTCTTAAATTTTCCTCTAAAGTCGTTTGCAACAAAAATTTTTAATTACCGTCGACTATTGGCAATAACAAACGATATATCTCACTATCTCGAACTTCTGTTCCATTTAACTGTTGTTGTACCCAAATGAATGTTTGCAAAAATTTTAGAGCCTGTTCCGTACTATTTACAACAAAATACGCATTCTTCAATAATTTCTGGACGATATGTGCTACCTCTACAGATTTAAAGTATAATAAGATTGACTTTGTAACTTGGAAATTCCAATATTAGCTGTTTCTATCGGTATATGTGTTTCAAAGGCACCGTTGACTCGAGCATCTATCATATCGGACATGCCCTTGTTAAATACCGTTGTCATAGAAAACGTGCAGCTATCAGAAATTTCTAATAATTCTTTAAACTGTTGCTTTAACTGAGTTAAATCTGGTACTTGTTGCGACAGGAATGGAAATGAAATTAACAGCTCTATCTGATCTATATAATGGCCGACACGTGCCTTGTAACGACGTAGGATGGCAGAAGACATAGAACCTTGTTCTAATTTGAAGTTCATAAATTCTTGTAGTTGAAAATGAAGATCCTGTAAAACAATTTCCAACTCCCCTGGCAAAAATTTAGAAAGCGATGGTTCTATATCCGATTGACTTTTAAGTAGACGTACCATGTCCGCATGTGTTTTAGAAACATCAAATGGAATATTCCTAGCTTTCAATAAGAATTCCAGCTCGGATTTTCGTAATAATTCCAAATTAGATAGTGACATTTTGTAAACGTAGTTAAATTATGACCAAAGAATTATAAATATAAAGTGAAATTCGAATACGTTTCCAAGTATTCACTTATAAAAGTAAAGGCAAGTTAACTCAATAAACTTACATGCTTATGTAATTTACAATTTCTTTCCCACGCAATTCTGCTACCATTTTGTAACATAAAGGGTTACTTTTGTAATCTGAACGTGCTGGGTTCAGGATCTTGGAAAGAAATTAAGAATTAAAGTGGGCAAGATTATCTTGCCTTTATTTGAACAACAAGAAATAACAAAATATAATTATAACAAACTTGAATTTAACTTGCCTTGAAAAACTTGCAAACTCACTTGACAGATTCACATAATATTAGAAATGTCACAAAGTTGTATTTTAAATGAAATGAAGGTCTTGCGAATAAACTTCTGCCATCCAAATCTTGTTCAAGCCATTATCTAATGCAAAACACCAATCAAACGAAGTTAGGTAAACCACAAAAGGCATTTAGAATGAATTTAGAAAAAGTTACAGACAATGTGAGCACATGTTAATGCCTCCTTACGAAGCCACGAAGAGCCGACTTCCTCTCACTGTGAGAGCTCATTCCAGAAGAATAGGCGTTTCCCACAGCGGTCCAAGCCTGGTTGAAAGTAGCCCTGCACATGCACGACTCATTTGCTCACTGTAGTCTAAGGGTGCTAAATTCGGAGTATACGTGGCTCCCTCTCTGATGCTCTGCTTACAACATCCTTGAGTGAAGGTGGGCAGTTTAACTTATTCCAGAGGGAGCACTGGATGATTATCATCCTCTATGAATTATTATTTATTTATGCCAACAAACTTACTGTTGGTGTTTTTAAACACACAAGCCGTGTGTGGGCAAAGTTTAAGAGGTAGAACTGGAACTTAATAGTAAGTCACCATTGGGGTAATTGTTTCTGATGTGAGACTGCCTTTGTGGTTTACCAGGAGAAATACGAACTGGCTTGAGAATTTAATGCCATTCTGGCAGTTTGTCACAATAGCTCAGTGGTTAGAGCGTCCGCCCGGCAAGCGGAAGGTCTGTGGTTCAAATCCCAGTTGTGGCATTGAATTTTTAAGTTCCAGTTCTACCTCTTATCCTCTATGAATATTGATTGAAATATCGGCTCAGTACTGGCACCTTGCACAGTATTAGCCATTCATAATCATGTGTCATTGTCTCATTTAGGACTTTTATAACAGTAATAAGTAACAGAACATATTGGTCATTTTTGAGTTTAGCCTGTTCCACAGAGAGAGAACACGGTTATTCTGAAACGATTAACAAATTCAGAATAAATTATTAGTTTTGTGTAACACCATTTACATATAGAGACAACCTAGTGGTACTTTCTGTAATCAAGAGAGGTGGTAAACTGCCACTCAGAAGAGAACTAAAATATTAGTTTTATCATTTTATTTATGCCAACAAACTTACTGTTGGTGTTTTTTTTAAACACACAAACCGTGTGTGGGTAAAGTTTGAGAGGTAGAACTGGAACTTCTATGAACACCACTATCAGTATAAGCACCACTATCATCATGATCGTTACTATCAACATGAACACCACTATCAGTATCAGCACAAAATTCAATGCCACAACTGGGATTTGAACCACAGACCTTCCGCTTACCAGGCGGACGCTCTAATCACTGAGCTATTGTGACAAACTGCCAGAATGGCATTATCATTATCATTTTAAACACACAAAGAATACACCTGGATAATGTATTATAAACCACATTCACATTTTCATCAATGCCTTAGATGTAAGTATCAGGTATTAAGATTTGGAAAAGTCGCTTTTGGAATTGGATTTTCAAAAACGTAATTACATCACTGAAAAGATGGTTCTTCAGAAAAATGTATCGATACATGAGATACAGGTATCCAAGCATGTTTTATCTTTTGTACCTATAATTAAACTGTTCAAAAGTATTCATTTCTGTTTTCCCTTGTATTTTAGGGCCTAAATCCTGGGAAAGCAATTGCAGAAATAAAAAGATTATTGTCCGGTATAGCCAAGAAGGATGCTCCAGGACTTGAGACTGCAGCACTACAGAAATAAATTACTAGAAAGTAAATAATTTCTTGCCTATTTATTGAGCACAATGCCTATGAAGTATTATATTTAAAATAACAAAACCTGTGATCAGCACTCAATTTGGCTTCTTTTTTTAAAGTGTAGATTACTGTAAAATATTATGAGCTGTACAGAAGCATTAAGTAGTTTCCAAGAATTACCATCCTGATATATATTTCATGCTCATTACTTTCCTTTCAGATATTAATTGCACATGTTAAAGCAAGATCAAAGAGGTTTATTTTACATTTCAGTTTTGAAAATTGAGTTATTAACAAAGTAATAGTAATTTATGTATGTTGTATCAGTTGGTATTATAGCTTAAGGTAATAATGTGGCAAAGCATTCACAAAGATGCATAGGGAGGAACCTTCACCATAAAATTAGTGAATTTAATTTGTTATTTCCTTTAGAAAGAATGTTCTGTAATATGCAAAGTACAGCACCACAACTTGATAAACCTACCATTTGCTGTCAACTATTGCAAAGACCAGTTTTAGGATTGGTTCCTAAGTATACACACAAGGTAGATGGTATGGATATTGAGGGCCAACTCGACAAATCTAGCATTATAAACTGAATGTTTACATTAAATATTAAAAACAGAAGCACTATTAACAGTGTATTATTCATGTTTCTTTTCTTTTTTATTATTATTATTATTATTATTATTATTATTATTATTATTATTATTATTATTATTATTATTATTATTATTATTATTATTAAAGGAAACTCTTCTGTACAATTAGGTACAATATGGTTGAGCTAAGCTATACACAGAACAACATGAAACGTGTAATTGGGGTGCCATCCAGCGATAGTCCCAACAATATAACACAGAATAGGGAAAAAAACAGTTACAGAAAAAGCATTTGTATAGAACTAGATGTTCATTCGCAAATCAGAATGCCAACGGCGCTTCAGTCTTCGTCGTAGAGGTTCAGGAGGAAGATAAATATGGCGGAGCAGAGGATTGTCATGGCGCAGACAGGATTGATGCAGTCTTCTGTAGCAGATGCGGAGGATACACATCACCTCCGGTAGACCTAAATCAGCATGCAGCGTAGAGTTGCGCACGTACCAGGGAGCGCCTGTCATGAGGCGTAGAAAACGATTCTGCGTACGCTGGATCCTCAGGATCTGCGATGGAGCTGCAGAACCCCAAATGGCACAGCTATACTGCCACATGGGTCGAATTAGGGAAGTATATACCAGGCGCTTGTACCGCAAAGGCTAGGGCGAGGAACCAGACACAAGATGATGGACTTCGCGGATACGGTGACGAATCCTCTGCACTAGACTACAGAGATGGGGACATTATTCATGTTTGGGTTTGGTTTTTGAGTCACTTTTTTACACTCAGCTTCACTTTTCGTAACATCAGATAACAGGATCATCACAGCAGAGGGATGGAGCAAGAGGGAGAGCGCTTCAGTCACCCAGCACCTGAGGAGAATGACTTCGAATGAACTCAAAAAGTTACAGTATTTTCAACATTTTGAAGTAAGCGTAAGTGTAAAAAAGTCTCAAAAATAGAACTCAGACATGAATGTTAACAGTTCGAATTTCTACATTATCATATTGCAGAAAACTTTACAACAGTTGTTACATTCGGTTATCATCTGAGGTTAAGAACAGCAAACATGTGTTAGGTGTAATAATCTAAAAAGTTGAAGTATGCCTGTAAACTTTTTCAATTGAAAATGTTGAGTAATTACTTCACTGTGCTGTTTCCAGATGTGTTTAATTGATGAAACGAACCTTTTTTGTGCTCTAGTTTAAAGGAGTAGTATTGGAATACTTTTTATTTCATGTGTACATAATGAAGAAACAGTGATTTAAAAAGTAAGAGCAAGGGTTATAAAGGTCATCAGTGAGCAGAATTAAAGAGCAATTCTCTCTTAACATTAGTAGCACATGTTGTGTGAGTAGTAGCAAACAATTTAGGAATGGGGAAAACAGATTTTTCTGTTCAATATGTTGAAGTGTTTGAGTTGACCTCTACACACTTAGTTTCACTTACTTTTTTTTACCTGAACACATTTTGGAGAACTTGGTTTCTCTGTTATCCATACTGTTTGTGTGATGGTCCATGCAATATATTTTTTTTTCCGCTTCATAATGCAAAAGTCTTTGTATTTCTATTATTGAGAAGAGCAGGTCACTTTTTCAGAATCTGTGCATAAGTCCTTTTTACCCTAATGTTCCAAATTGGTGTGGTCCAACTAAAAGATTTCCCTTGTTAGGAGTTTTTACAATTTTCACTACTCACCATACAAACCCCATATTGGATATTTCAAAAGCTCTTAACATTTTTAAATTAATAGCAATAAAATAGACAACACAGGAAGGTGATTAAATGGTTAAGCTACTTAATACGTTTAAGAAAGCAACTATATGAAGCTATCTGTCTTGCTGCAAGTGCTGAATGGAAGAACCATAACAGTATGATCTGACTTATTTTAAATAAATGGGGGAAGGTTACAGTTGCTTACCAAGACCTCCAGAATGTGTAATCTATGGTGAATAAGCAAAGAAATTTGAAACCTTAGTTTACCTCCAGTACTTAATATGTATTCTATATTAAGGACAGGCTTTATGAATTAAATGATACTTTTATAAAGTGTGGTGGATCTGTATCCATCTCATACCCTTCAGATAACCAGATGTTGCTGATCAGTGACACATAAAGCACAGCAAGTCTTAACCAATTACCTCTGCATTAAGTTGTCAGTGAAAATGCATCATAGTGAAGCCTATGTGATAGTTGTAAGATCAGAGAGAAATTAAAATGATGCTATTGATGATAACAGTTCAGCAAATTATATCTACTAATAACAAAATAAAATACTACATGCATTGCCTAGTCATTTGTTGATTAGTATTTCATGCTTTACTCATACATACTGGTGAAGTTGCTCCTTGTATACAGTTAAACTAGCAAAATTTGAAGAGAACTCTTCAAAGTAAGAAACAAAATATCAATTGCCAGCCCATTTACCTTTCTTAATACAGTAAGACAATCTGTTTGTTTTCTAAAACTGACTGTAGAGAATTAGTCACCCTTTCCAGGTGTAAAATGTCTTAGCTGTTTTAGTTGAAAATCATTACAAAATGCATATACAATACGTTTACTATGAAACCTGGCTGGCAGGTGAACGGCCTCTGTGACCTTCACTACATTTCCCTGTGCATGCATTCTAATTGGCACACGTGTGTCAGTCTTACTTCTCTTACATAGCTGTTCTGTGCTGTTCTAGTCCAGTTCACACATGAATAACATTAGGAGTATTCAGAAGTGTTTAGTTTTGCTTGAAGTGTTTTCACAATGAATAGATTGCAGTGTGCAATACAACAAAGTGTGCTTATGTACATACGCATGTATGTGCTTACATCATCTGGTAGGGAAGTTGTAAGGCAATTTGAAGCTATATTTCCTGGCATGCGTGTTGCAAGTAGAGACACTGTTCGTTTGCTTGTAAATAAATTTAGGGAAACGGGATCAGTCCATGATAGGAAAAGAAATGTGAAACGGTGTGTGCTTTCGGAACAGAAATTAGATGAAATTGGAGAAAGGTTAGAACAATCATCTTGAAAATCTCTTAGGTGCCTTGCAGGAGATAAAATTTTTAAAAAATCAGAAAGAAATTAACATTATAATGGAAGCTGAACTAATGCATGTGAATGAAAATTTCCTTAGAAGATGTCATATCTGTATTGTTGCACATGGACAGCATTTCCAACATCTCCTTTGATAAGTAGATCTTATATTTTTAGGCTGTTAGTAATGATCATTTAGGCACCTAAAAGGGTTTAAAAACATCAAAATAGGTCCTAAACTGCAATTTTAGGTTCTTTAAATTTTGTAGAACTTGGAAAGATAATTAAGTCTGTAAGATTAATAAGTAACAACATCAGAATTCACCTATTTGTTTAATTAAATAACAAAAATTAACAATAGGGATAGAAAGTTTCAATTACAGCAACCAGTAAGTGTTCATTGTCCTTAAAAGAACATACATTTGCGAAGTGTACATCAATACTTTCTTTTCTGTGTAAGAGAAATCCCAAATAAAATGACAGTCCAAGGTTTTAAATTTATAGCAGAATACAATGGGAAAAAGAAATTTGTTATACAAATATAATGTTTTGTTTTTTATTTCAGCTTCCGATTTTTTAAAATCTCAATTATTAATGCTTACAGCATCTTCTGTCCTGTTTATAATGGCATTACAATATATCACTTAATTTTTCCAAATTTTCCAGTGTTAAACTGCATCTTTTGTCTGATAGAATTCCATATTTTCCATCCGTACCTTCCACTTTCCAAATCGCCTTTCATATTTGTTTCCTCTGCCGCATTCCGGAATTCATTTCATTTCCCATTACGTTCATCTTGGCTAACATCTGTTTCATCAACTATTCTATATCGTGGTTTTCGTCACACTCCTGACACCAGTTGTGACAACTTTACTTTTTAACTACTTCTTTATTTTTAATATAACACTGGAACGACACTAAGCAAAAGCACTGTTGAGCAATAACAAATGCTACAGGAAGAAAAGATAGTTTACAAAGCTGTGTGAATGTAATAATCATTTCTGTTTCAATCATATAGAAAGTTGTAGGATGAATTGTTTGTCGAAGAGGAAGCAGTGAAAGAAATGTGATTATGTTCAGTAAAAGAAGAATGGGTAGAAAACCCGCGTGAATGTTATATGTTGCACTTATATTTCAAAGGTGTGGATTGTTTGTAGAAGAAGGCATAGTGTATTACATAAAAGAAAAGGGAGTAGAGAAAACCATGTAAACGTAATACGTTGCATGGTAAAATCGATTACATAAAAACCTTCTCCGTGGAAAAACTCTGATGTGCCAATTTTGATTGATCGGTCAACTGGTTTTGCAGTTTACTTACTCTTCAACATATAATATATAGGCTTTGGTGTGTACGAAGTTGATAAACTATAGATAATGACATGTGAATTGTTACATAAACAAAAGTGAGTAGAGAAAATTGCATGAATGTAATACGTTGTATTTCTATTTCAAACATATAGACAGGACGAGCTGTAATTAAACTAAGTCCGAGCACTACAGCCCATGAAGAGCCAAGCCTTACCACCCAGCCGCTGCGTCCCCCACCTCGGCCCACTACAGGCGTCATTTGTTCAGTGCAGTATTGGAGGGTGTTACATGATCAGCGTCCCGGTCAGTTATGTGGGCTGCTACTTTTCTATCAAGTAGTTCTTCAATTGGTCCCCCCGAGACCTAAGGAGGCTGAGTGCACCCCGTGACAGACCTCCCAGTGGGGATAAAATCTCTATGCTGGTACCGGGGATCAAACCCGGGTCCTCCGCACAAGAGGCAAGCGTGCTGCCAACTGCGCTACGGAGATGGTCGACGAGCTGTAACACATAAACTAAAGCGCGTTCCACCCTTAGAAGACAGTACACGTTAAATGGAGCACAGTGTTGCAACATGTACTAGTTGAGAATCTTTCTCCGCGAGCGACTCCGAGGTGGCCGGTGTCCTGTATTTGGTCCTTCAATTGCTGCTTGACAGACACTTTTAACTTTGGTATCCCTCCATTCCTTTGTTACTGTATGACCTAAATTTACAAATGACTCGTCTGTATAAACAACTGATTTCCCCTGGTCCCTAAACCTTTTTACATCTTTTAGATATTTATGTCATCTGATGATATCGATATCGTCTCTTTCTATTAATATGTATTTGTTACCCCTTCTTTCATATTCGAACCCCAAATCAGAGTGGCCCTTGAGAAATATGGTAGGGTCTCATCACTGTTTAATCGTGACAAAATTATATTAAGCGTGGGTGGAATATTTGCAAACTGTAAAGAATGAACAATTTGCCGCACTCCACCTTGCACTATTCAATCATATTGCGTTAACCTAGCGCTTTGTGTAGTCCCGCCCTTTTTGCTTTCTTTTTCGATGGCGTTCTTAGAGGTCCTTTCATTAGTTCCTTTTTAATCATACACACTACTGCTTCTGAACACCCGATAGCCTTAGCTGTTTCTTTTACTGCCTTACACGCATTTTGCTTCAAAAATAATCTAACACATTCATAATTATTTGGCACTCCTTACTTCTTAATTTACCAATATATCGTCTCTTCCTAGCTTCCCCCTCCATAACTACAAATATTTACAAAAATATTAAACAAATAACGCAATAACAGCTCACAGTTACACACACGGCTTCTTTCGAACTAATGTTAGTGCTGCTCCTTATACTATCTTCTGTGTCAGGCCTGACGCTGAATAGATGAATACCTTTCGTTTGCCTTACTGGATAAAAGAAAGAGGTTACTGCCTTTTGGTTTATTTTAAAAACTTTCTCCAACCTTCCTCAACATTTGTTCTCGCTGGTTCCCTGATGTAAACTCAATAACAAAAAAGTTTCACACTGCGTAACTTTTGCAGTGCACAGATATAACATTTTCCGAAAACATTTAATTTTAAAAATTATAACACTTAACTGGGTAAACATACAGAATTCAAAGTGGGCAGGTAGTAGCACTATGGTTTACTCTACCTAAGAAAAAAATATAGATGCATTCTAGCAGTTAGTTAGTTTGTTAGTTAGTGCGTGATGAGTATAGAAACAGCAAATATCAGACTTCTATTGAAAAAATGTTTTCTGAAGAAATTTGGGCCTATAGAAATGTATAATGACTCTAAAAAGGATATAACCTGATAGAGAAAAAAATTCTGCATAGGATAATGTGTTCAAATCTGAAATTTATAATAAATGAATATTTATACCATGCTATTAGGAATCTGGCAACAGCGCGAGGTTAGAATAGGACTCGGCTAATGGCAATGCGCTAGATAGAGACAGAGATATCCCATTTAACTCCATACTGTCTTCTAAGAGTGGAACGCTATATAATAGAGCTAGGTCAACTTTCTTACTGTAGTGTGATAGCCCTGGAGGAGGACTTTAAAACGATACCTCATTTGCAGAAATCAATTTACAGAGAAATTGTGGCCAAAATAAGGTTTAGACTAATTGTTACTGTTACGCGTAGACTAAGATAGCTAAGTCAACTTTCTTTGGGTTTTCTGAAAGCTCTTGACAAGGCCTTTTATATCCTGGCCTGTTTGTTGAAATTGGCCCATTAACAGAGAAATAAGGGTTAGAGTAATTGTGGCTGTTATGCATCGACTAATATAGCTAGATGTATTTTCTTACTGTATTCTGATAGCCCTAGAAGAGGACTTTAAAATGCTACTTTGTTTGTTGAAATCGGTCCATTAGAAAAGAAGAAAAACCCAAAATAAGGTTCAATTGCTCTGTAGAAGCGGAATAAATTTGTTTTATATAAAATCACATTTTTCAGGAATTGCGCCTATGTAGATTAACTTAAAAAGCAAAATCCTATCTGAATACAACAGTTGATCGAAATCGTAGGAGCCGTTTCCAAGTTGCACGGAATATATTTATATATATTGCTCGTTTAAATATATAAGATTAGATGAAACTTCTGATATTGATAGTGAGGAGCAACTCTCTACTCTTTGTTACAGAAATGTTCAAGAGAGGTTTACTTTCCTTAAGCCTTGCTTTCCTCCAATCTGGGAACTGAACTAGAACTTAAACTGAAAAGTTAAGTTTGGTTCAGTTGGAGGAAAGCAAGGTTTTACAGATATAGGTTCTGATAGAGAAGCATATTCTCTAGTCTGATAATCCGGCCACACCACTGCAGATAAAATATAGCAACTCAAATACATTATTTACGAACAGATAATAAACATTACACTGGAGATTCTTGTATTAAATTAATTCCCATTAAATGCTATACAAATTAAAATTACTCTCCTAGCTAAAATACCTTGACTGACTCATGAATCTACTAAGATGAGAGAAACTGTCACCAGTACTAATAATAATCATCATGTCCAAAATCTCAAAGTGCAAGCAGCTCTAGCTTGTCAAAATGGTAGATCTCGTAAGTCAATAACATATACTTCAGTCAGTGTATTTATTAATCCAGTTCCACAGCAGAAAATGGTAAATCCTATTGACAGACAGATTAAAAAGGTTTTCCTTTTAGGTGCAAAATATACTGTTTTATTTAAAACATCTACCTGACTATATAAAATGAAAAAGAATAATTAAAAAACAAAAGTAATTAAAATCACAAAGAATTTAACTAAATTGTATCTCAAAACTTAGAATTGTATGAGAATAGTGGTAGTAATAATAATAATAGAGATTCAGATAATGCTAAAAACGTATTGAGGCCCGGCTCATTAAATTATAATGTTGGAAGTTCAAGTCAATTCAACTTATTTAATATAAAAATGTGAACATTTTGAATTGAATTGCTGAAAGTTTCAGAAAGAAGAAAGATAATTTTTAGTATATATTACAAATAAAGATCTTGGTCTTTATTTTATTTCTGAAACATGGCACACAGAACATCAATATATGTATCATAAGATCTGATAGACGTACCACCGCTTGAGGAGTATTGGCAGGAGTTAAAAAGCAAATTATTGTAACTTCATACAAAATTATCAGAATATGTTAATCATTCAATTCAAGAAATAATGCGAATATGCTTGCTTGAGGTCTATAATTGTGTTTGGGTTAACCGTAATGTTCCATAACACCAGGAGAGACCACCGTTATCCTCATTTTGAAAGCTGGAAAGGGTCATCTTCCTTCCAGCTACAGTCCTGTTTCCCTCACCACTTGCCTTTGCAAGGTGATGGAATGCAGGTTAATGAACGGTTGGTATGGTGGTTAGAAACTCGTAACCTACTGGCTAACATCCATTGTGGTGTCAGTGGCGGCTATTCAGGTGAAGAGGTTTTCACCTGAAAATGGCAGTATTCTATTTTTGTTAATGTTGGCATTATTACTGCCATTATAACAGTTTAGTCACAAATTTCAACTGCTAGCAGCTGTAGCAGGGTCAGTGACCAACCCTTCTTTTGTTTGGAACTTACAGCCTGGCAGCCGGCAGGGAAAATTGGTGGGAACGCGCCCTCTGATCGGTTACAAGGACAAGTGCAGCAATCAGGATTACGGAAGAAACTGCTGCACTAAACAGCTTGGTTGCCATGGCAACATGACGTCACGAAACGATGAACTACGGGAAAATAACACGGGCATGCACATGTTTCAGGCAAACAAGAAATATTTTCACTTGGGTAGAGTCACAGAACACGGTAGAGGGGATGGCTTCTGTTTTCGCGCGCTTAGAAGATATTCGTTTACCTCGAGGAAAAGCTGGTGGTAAACTTAAAAAGTGGTGTTTTAGATAACTGAACGGTAGGTATAATTTACGAGTTTGCTTCACTCCAGTGCTTTTAATATTTTAATTACGGGATATAAGTATTTTGTTATGTTTCCAGTGAACGATATAGTTTGCAATTTGCTAGAGACCCCATTTTTCAAGTGGAAAGATGAAGACAAGAAGGATATTTTAAACTTTGGGCGGCCCACTGATATCATTGATATTGTCCTTAAAAGAGAGGATAAGAAAATAGGGAGACTTATAACATTAAATTCGAAAGCTCTTGGCTCGATAACTATTTTTGGTTTTGCAGTAGCCGTAGTTTGCAATCGCTATTCTGTTGGCCTTGTTCATTTTTTAGCAACAAAAGTAACGTGTGGGACAAAGAGAGATTCATAGATTTCATTAATATAACCCGTTCCCTTCACATGCACAATGATTCGGCAGGACATTTAAAATGTAAATTACAACTAAACGCTTTTGAAAAATAAAAATAGAAAAACAATGGCTGACGTTCTTCAAGAAAACAGCAGACATTTGCATGTGCGTTTCAACGGAAACGTGACATTAAATAGGCTTTTCCTGTAGTTGATCATTAAACCAACATTGCATTTAGGTAAACAAGAGCTTGCATTCTGAGGTCATGATGAGAGTGCGTTTTCGCTAAATCGGGGAAATTTCAAGGAGCTTGTGTACTGAAAGTCCATTAGAAATCCAAAACCACTATAATAAAATTAAAAGTATATTCAGCGGTGATTCTAAATCTGTACAAAATGAGGTGATTGGATGTATTTCGGAATACTTACAGACCTGAAATTAATGTCTCAGATTTTTTTTCTTCTGAAGTTGACATATATCTGTCAACAGTCTCAGTGCTCTATCATTGTAAGGTACGTGAATACAGAGAGCACATTGGTTGAACGATTTTTCGGCTTTCATGATGTGAGTGTTGACAGGTCCGCAGAAACCAGGGGCGGTTCTACCCTTAGGTCACAAGGTCACGTGCCCCTCCAATCATGTTCTGGTGATCTAGACAAAACTGTAATACGTTTTATTTTTCTTTAAATGTGTTATTTGCATTCATTTTTGTTTGATATTCACGTTGTAAGCTTTACGAAATTTGGATACCCGGCGCGGTCATAGTCTCCGTGCGGACTTCCAACTTCTTGTATTTAACGTCATCCCCATCACTCTTAGCTGCGGGAAGTGACAGGGGGGTTATGAAGAATTCACTTGCATATGGTCTGATATAGTCACAATAGTGATGAGACCTGACACTATGTGGCGCTGTCACTAAAACTTGTGAATGTTTTCCTTCCTTCACCGGCTTGTTTCGTTTAAAACTTTAAAACGTTACAAGCGCCATTGTTCAGTTTGCTGCAGTAGTGTCCGTTGTAGAGCAGTGTCGATTATATATTTTTCAGTTTTAACTATGCATAAAATTGTGTATAACAGTTTTCTTATTCAACTGCTAAGCTTATATCATTTAACATAATTAATGTATAGTGAGCGAAACTATTAAAATGAACCAGGTGAAGTTCTTACAAACTAAATCCTTAAGTTTCGAGGACCGATTGCTAGAAAAAGAATTAGGACCTCCTAGGCCAGACCTTTGCATAAACCATGTTTTTAAAGATAAAAGCAGAATATAGAACAGACATTTTAATAAAGCTCTACATGAAAAATGGGAATGGATGTGCGGGTGTTCTGTAGATAATGCACTGTTTTGCTTTCCTTGTGTGTTATTTGGCGGGGAGGACACGTGGACTAAAACCGGCGTAAAAGACTTGAAACATTTGCCGGAAAAAAGCAAGAAAGGTACACCAAAAATAGATCAGAATGCCATTTAACGCAATTTTATAAGTTTGCAGAAATTATATCTTATCTGAGCTAGGCGATGTAGAGTTTCTATCCCTTCAGGTTGATGAAACAACAGACAATTCATATAAAACTTCACTGTCCTTAATTGTAAGATATCAAATTGAAGGGAAAACATTTGAGAGATTTTGGGGATATTTCGAAGTGACTGACAGGAGTGCCACTGATTTAACAGGATTTATTGTAGAACAGTTACGTCAAATAGGAGTAGAGAAAAATCCAGCGAAACTTATGTACCAAACTTATAATGGAGCTTCTGTTATGAGTGGGCAGAAGGGTGGGGTGCAATGTTTGATAAAAGAAAGGCACCCTAATGCAAACTACATTCACTGCTATGCACATCAAGGAAATCTTATCCTTCAGAGTGCAACTCAGCTTCATCTCTCAGCAGAACATTTTTCCAAGACAGGGGATAGGGACATTCTTTTCGAGGTCTCCAACAAGGATCGATTATGTAACTGAATTTGTTCAGAAAAAACTTGGCAGTGTCCCACCGACAAGGTGGTATTTTCAGTATCGCACTGTTTATACCGTTTTCGAGCAGAAAGATAATCCACTAAAATGTTTCGAACATGTAAGAGACAACGAATTAAGTATTAAAAAGGGTCTAGTGAAGCAACAGGATTTGTACGAACATTGAGAGACTCTGAATTCAATTTTTGGCTTGAATTCTATCACAAAATTGTGCCTCATGTAGCAGTATTCTTTGATTGTATCCAGAAAAAAGACATCGATGCTGTTAAAGTTAGTGAGTTTGTCAAGCATTTAGTTAATGCTATAGCGAACGTTAGGAAAATGTATGAACATGAAGAACTGTCTGTATACGAACCCCCAGGTAGAGGCAACGGTACCAGGGATCGAACCCGAGTCTCCCGTTTGATAAGCAGCAGCGCTACCACCACGCTAGGAAGATGACCATTTCATATATAGGGGCATTAATTTATCATATACCATTTACTACCTAGCATTATTCTGTTTTGTACCATTTAGCACTGGTTCATTCACTTGTTCAGCCATAAATCGCCGAAAAACAGTTTATTATACTTTAAAATCGATTAACGATCAAAACACAAAGGGAGGACAATTCATTATGAGTTGGCGATACATCAACTACTAAAATTGAAACAATAATTCAAAGTTCTTCACCAAGTAATACAATAAACAGCACCTCTCAGGGTGCATGTACTAATGAATTGCTCGGCACAAGGGTACAAAATGCAGCTACGAAAAGTTGACCTTGGTGCATACTTCCACTCACTCTCATCTTGCGCTTGTCTCGCTCGGTTTACCATTTTCCTCTTCCACACTTTCAGCGCTGTTTCTTCCTCACTGCGTAATGTTTTAAGTACGGTACGCGGTAGGTTAATCTTTTTTTAATGAACAACAGTGGTCTTTTGTTTTAATGATCCACAAAGCACTTGTACAAATCTCATTTTTACTTTCTCTACTGGTAAGTAGAGGAAGTATTGCATTTCATCCAAAAACTTGATGTCCAGATTTCACCGGAAATATATGTTTTGAGACCTAAATCCAAAAAAGCACTTTTAGAAAAAGGTCCATGACAAGCATAACTCCAACATGAAAAGTCGGTTAAAAACCAAAGTTGATATTTAAGTTTGATGTGTTTCAAGGATGCGACACGAAGATTTTGAAGAAAATAGTCTCACCCTAAACGACCCTTTATATGAAAAATTGTTCGAACATTTTGATTTTCTTGAAAGTGACTAACGATTTTGATTAAAGTGCCATATGCTTAAGGTATTTTTATGACAAGTGAAATGTGTTTTGAATTTTGTGGCTTATAGCCTATATAGTCCTGTTTACTCTAGATAACTTTTGAATAACTCGTAGACCATAAGAGATAGACAAAATCTTACTAAAGCCACACAATTTATGTCTAAGTAAGTTTTTTTTGTAGAGCGAACCATTTCGGATGTATTCCTTGTTATTTGTGTCAGTTTTGGAAATCTTAAAGCTTTCTTGAAATGGAACATCGTTGTTCATTTTTTTATATCTTAAGCGTACAAAAAGAACGTGATCTCAAAGCTTTCAAAGATTTGACTATCCCTCAGAGCTTACTGTATTCTGATATTCCGCTTGCACCTACAAGGACATAAGCAATAGGATAATTTGTGCAAATATTTATCTCAACACGAAGAAGATATAGGAATAAGAGTTTGTAAGAATGGTTAGTACAAGAGTAGAGAAAGTCATGTGGTTGCAACACATCAGATGTTTTTAATAAAGAATGTTCTTCTGCAATATATAGCCACTTCTGATTGTTCCACTCTAGCGTCCCCTGTTCTATGATTCACCATATCTCTGCGTGTCTTGGTATCACGTTCTTCGGTGAAATACAATACTTCCCTTACTTATCACATGTAGTAACGAAAATAAGAATCTGCGTAACCAAAATGCAAGAACAGCATATTTGCCTACTTTGACTCCCTCTTGTGATATAAAATTATTATTTGGGGTAATTCTGAGTTCAGCTCAGAGCAAGCATTTTTATTACAAAAAAGGCCATACGCATTATTTGACACCTGGCCCATCATTTCTGTAGATATTTATTTAAAGATTTAAAAAAATGCGTTACTCTTGCTGGTGAGAACATTGTTCTCTCTTGAGCTATCTTACAAATATAACTTCACAGCAAACGTTGCTCTGTATGACTACAGTACGAGGCACGCAGGAAATTTGTGTGGACTAGGAAAAAGCTTAAGACTCTTCCAAAAATGTATCAGTATTCCGCAATAAAAATGTGTAATGTCCTTCCGTATTATCCAAAACTATTAGGCAACCCCAATAAACAAAATATTTAAAAAATTTTTGAACCCATTCCTATACAGTCTCTGTTATGGGTGCAAGTGCAGATACTTTTATAATTGGTATCTTAGTATGTATCCACTTTGGTGTGTTCGATCCTTTTTTTCTCTTCGTCGAAGTTTTTCCACAAACCAATCACAGAGTTTACTACCTTATGTTTTTGAATGGTCTTAATTGAGCCGCGAAATGAACAACGCTTGCAGTGTATATTATTCGTTTTGCTTCACACCTCAATGAGCTATGCGTGACCCTGGCTTAGCTAGCGGAGGTCACTGACCTTGTAGAAAGGGCTGGAACTCGGCTCCCTGACAACTTTCGCTATCTCGAAACCGGTCCACCCTGTGCTCTTTTTTTTTTTTTTTTTTTTTTGTGGTGGGGAAAAAGGCTACTTACGCCTTAACGCATGCAATCATGCGAGTGTAAGACTCCTACCCTGGGTTCGAACCCGGGCAGCCTATTCACAAAAAAAAAAAAAACCCACCGGCAGCAATTTCATTCGAGACCTCAATGCTGCAGTACCACATTAAGCACCAGCGCATTCAGTGGTGAAAGATGGAAGCTGCCTGCCAGTGGCAGTAAAAGCGAGTATTACTGATGTGCCCGAGGACAAACATGACATAAGCCCTGAGTGCCCCCTGGTAGTAATTAATGGTGATGTGTTTGATAGTAGATGGTGATATTTTGTGTCAGCCATTTGTCATCTTTAAGTGTTACATATAGTGTAGATGGGTGTGAGAGATGACTGGAATGAAAATGTTTAGTTCATTCTCCACCCGAAGGTTTCGTTTCTTGTCCTTAAAGTATGTTTTTTTATTTTATTTTAAATAGCATATGATCTATACTAGATGTATTTAAGTTGCGCTTACATATCTAGGTGCAGTGTATGGTGGCATAATTTGAAATGTTCTAACTCTATCCTATCTATTATGCTTACTTGCTATGTTGATATCAAGCCGGAGGCTTCGTCATTGATCGTGTACCTGTTCGTACCTGGTCATATATAGTGCACACATGGCGGGCTGTCTGCCTGAGGTGCAGGAGCGAGCCTGTGCCATTCCCGGGGAGGCCCTCGTCTCCCGGGGTCTGCCTTGGCTAGGTAGATCAAGGACTTGTGAAGGCTAGACAGTGTGGATGTGTATTGCAGTGTTTTGTGTTTGTTGTGTGCTTCCCTTTGTCCCCTAACCAGCAATTTCATTGTTCTAAATTATGCAGGTATTCCTGGATGTTAGGTTCAGGTTCGCCTATGTTTATAGTACGATCGAACAATGACAGAGGGTGGAGGTGTTTGTCGCGTGCCATATCATACTCCCCGAGCATTCTTATTTGCTCGTTATGGTTCTTGTTCTTTTTGGCGTACAGGTTGCATTCCAGGTGTTTAATAAACTGCTCGATTGTGAGAATTTTTAGCTCTTCGTGTAGCTGGTACGAAGCAGCCTCTGGTGGTAGTTTTGCAATAATTTGCTGTATTCTATTTTGCATCATTTGGAGGCGCTTTATGCGCGTTTTTGCCGCATATCCCCATACCGGGGCGGCGTAAGCTAAGCTGGATCGAATCAGCGTCTTATAGAGCGTAAGTCCCCTGCGTAGCTTAAGGCTGCTGCTCAGCTTAACCAGCGTGTACAGTCTGTTGAGTTGGTCATTGGCCTTTGCTCTGGCCGCATTAATATGTTCACTCCATGTGAGATATTCATCCATCCTAACCCCGAGGTACGTGACGGATGTCTACCACCCGATTGGTTCCTGAGTTCGGGTGAGGGATGGGAGGGCTCATCTCCTTTGTCTATGCAATTTTCGTCTGGTAAAATTGATTGCTTGGCTTTTTCTAGCATTCAGTTTTACCCACCATTTGGCTCCAGAGCGTTTAGAGCATTCTGAAGCCGTAGGTGTGTAATGCGTCCCTGTGTGGATTGTGTGGCCAGGGCCGTGTCGTCCGCGTATATGTATTTATCTATCCTGACTAGTGGTGGTAGATCGTTGGTGTATATATTAAATAACGTAGGCCCAAGTAAACTTCCTTTTGTGACTCCCGCGTTTATTGGGTGCAAAGAGGATTCGGTATTCGCAATTGAGATTCTGAAGCTCCTTCCGCTGAAGTAATATTTTATTAGGGCAACCATTGAATCTTGTACCCCTATGCGGATGAGTTTGTGGAGTAATCCTGTATGTCACACTTTATCGAAGGCGCGTTCAATGTCCAATAGGACCACGCCTGTCGATCGTTTAGTGCTAAATCCTTTGGTGACACTTTCTGTTAGCCTAAGGATCTGTAGTGTTGTAGAGTGGTTGGCCCTGAAGCCGAACTGATCGTCAGTTATCACGTTTTTTTTATTAGAAATGAGTTCAGGTGTTTGAGTATGATCTTTTCTAGTAGTTTACTTAGTGTACTTAATGGGCTAATTGGCCTGTGATTAGTGGGAATGGAAGGATCTTTATGTTGCTTAGGAAACATTAGGATTCGTGCTTCCTTCCAGCGCTTTGGAAATTTTCCGTGTTCCAACGCGTAGTTGAATATGTCCGCCAGCACTTTTAAGGCTTTAGGCGGAAGACGTTTCAGGACTATATTGGGAATATTGTCGGTTTCTGGAGCCTTACGTGTAGGCAAGTGTGCAATTAGCCACTTAATTTCGCCTGCACTGGTCTTTTGAAGTTTGTTCTGTGTTGGAACATTCCCTATTTCAGCGATTTGGTCTACCGTTGCTGCTGCGAAATGTCTGTCGCACGAGTCAGCATTCGGTTTGAATACCTGCTCTAGTGTGTCCGCGAAAGCTTCTGCTTTTTCAGCCGGCGTTTCGGCTATTTGCCCTTCAATATATAGGGGCGGTATGTTTGTGCGAGTGCGCGTCAGTCACTTCGCTATTCGCCATACTGTTCGATTTTTGAGATCAAGTCCTCCAGTGTGGCGTTCCATTGTCCCCTTATGTGTTCGGCCATTAGTATATTGGCCGTGACTCTGAGGTTGTCATATTCGTTTCGATGTATTTGGTTTCGTGTACGCTGCCATTTACGCCTGGTCCTGTTCCGGTCCTGCATCGCCTGGAGGATCTGAGGGAACTGTGTGGTTGTCCTATTCGTTAGCCTAGTTAAAGGAACATGTTTTTCGGTCGCATGGTGAATAGTTCTGGTGATTATTTCTATGGCTTGCTCTTGGGTATCTTGTGAGCTTATGATAGGGTTGTTTTGTTCGATTTGCATTTCAACTAGCGCTTCGAACTCGGGCCAGTTTGCGTGATTGTAGTTGCGCCTAGGCTGTCCTGGTTTGAACATTACCGGCGCCGCAACCTCCATTATTACTGGTAAATGGTCTGATGTGAGGTCGTTTAATACCGTAGTTTCGGTGTCAAATGGTATTCCTTTTAGTAGGGCGATATCGAGGATATCGGGCGACTAATTGGACCCTCGCGGGATAAAGGTGTGCTCGTCTGGGCCAATTAGGAGGATGTTTACCCGGTTGATGAAATTTAGAAGTTCTGTGCCCTGGGCATTCGTTGTTCGACAGTTCCATAGATAATGCTTGGCATTAAAGTCGCCAGCCGCAATTACCTTGGTGTCTATTCGCATTATTTTGTGGACATCCTGCATATCAATATTCAGCGGAGGGTTATATACGCTACGGCTACTACCGTTCCAGCGGCACGGTGCAATTGCACATTTGCCGCTGTGGCCTCCAACCGGGCACTTGTTTATGGTAGTGATTGATAGTATTTAGTATTATTACTACTGTGCCTTCGCCTCTTCGATTTTGGTCATTGCGGTATATACAGTAACCCGGAATGGAGAAGCGGTTCATTGGTCCTAAATGTGTTTCGTTCAGAAGCACGGAAAACAGCTTCTCTTCTAAGAATAAACCCCAAATATTATCTCTTCCAGTTTCGCCATGTTATTCATTTCCACACTTTCATATATTCAAATTTCCCGCTATGTGCAGACACAACTGCATACAACTTGCTGCCAGAACACAAACATAACAAACAGTAATTAAGACTGTAACAAAATAACCATTCCAAACTGAAGTATTGGCCTTAGTAAATTACGACATGAAGAGCAATTATATGCATTTATAATGGCTTAATAACACTAGATGTAATGGTGTTTATAACATTAATATTGTCACGTATGTGATTGAGAAGTACGTATTTTATATTAAGTTATAACATTTTATTAAGCTTCTAAATTTGTGATAAATCACATTTTACAATTCTTGTAACTTGTTACACATGTCTTGAGATGGATTCGTAACCGGACGTAAATGGTTTACCACTTCCTTTGGTAGTTCCTATGGACTTTTCTATGATGTCACCCTTCCGCATAGTAACTGGTGGAAGTATGTTGCATCATGCAACATGAGATGGCACGTGTCTTAAGAATTTTCTAGAACATCCTGTTCACCAGGACGTTGGCATACCAAATATGGTAAAAGCGCCATTACAATTGCAAGACCCCCATAGAGGACAGCATCCGATATAAAACGGGCTCTTAGAGCTCGCTCGGGGGAGTCTTTTTCAGAAATTGCTGCGCTCTGCTCCAGACCGCTTAGGTGGCGGTCGCCATCCGACGGGTCAACCATGTTGATCGGTCTCGGCTTAGACATCCTCTGTACTTCATTATCGACATCTTGACATCGCCCGTAACGGTAAGCCTATTCAACCCTAGATTGTAATTCTAAACGATAATTGACAGAACCCCCTAAATTGTAAACCAGCGCTGCCTTATTGTTGTTTTAATATTAATAACAAATAGAGATCATCCAAGCCAAACAGTGTCTTTTGCTCTACCATCTGATTACCAAAGCTATGTACCCCAGTTACAACCTAGTTGTGACATATTGGTGGAGGCGCCGCTTCTCTAAATTTTCTTGGGAACTAAGGTTTTAATCTTTGGTACTCTCTAAATGTCTGTATTTCTTCTGACATATTGTTGGAGGCGCCGACTTCTCTTTTTGAGAAGTACTGTTTCGTCATGTACCTGTTGAATTGCTATAGTTCTCCTTTGTCATATGGCGGAGGCACGGCCTCCCCAATACTTTTGAGGGGCATGGTTTCCGACCCAAGTCTCTTCATTATTAACATCAGACTTATTGTATGATTTAATGTATGCTTTGTAAAATATTGATATGCGTGACGCGATTATCTTCCTTTTCTAAATTTATATCTCCTGTTTTCAATGTTAAGATCACCTATGCAGAGGCATCCACATTTTATTTCAAATCGCCATCAAATGAACGATTCTTCCCCTTACCGTTTCCTTAATATTGCCGGCTAAATTCATGGGTTATTTAAGGGTTTATTATAACCTAAAAGTATGAATTTCTTACATATGTGATGTAATATTCAATCAGAATGTTAATATCCCCCGCCCACCCTTCCCACTGTTGACACGAATGTCTCACATTCATTGTGGGGTTGGTTTATTTTTGGACATCTTGAAACTGTGTTATTCATATAAATTCTCATTATCTAGGTGTATGAACACGGAATGGCAAACGTTATTGAAAGTCAAAGTAAATGCAGTAGAGCAATGAAAAAAAGAAACAAGGAAATAAAAATTAAAATACAAAAAATTAAAAACTTATGTTATTCCCTAAACACGGGTGATGACTGTTGGCTTGAGAGATCATACTCATTAAGTTGTTTCATATTGTTGACATACTCAATTTATTTTATTTCGCTCTAATACATTTTAAGTCTGAGTTTGTTTATCCAACATTTTAATGTCTTGAACTTTGAATTAATTTTAATTATACTTTTTGAGGTTACTGTACTCTGTTCAGGAAGTATTTATATACATAGCGATCAAGCTTCTGCTCTAATTTTTCTGCAGTAGAATAAGTGCTTAGTAATTAAAGTTTCACAAATACTTCTGGCTCAGAGTTATGTTAAACATATATGAACCTACGCTTAATAAGAATGAAAATGTGTTAAAGTTAAGAAACTATGGGCTTACGCAGTTTTTATTAAATAATTGTTAGACGAACGTCAACCAAACACAGACGAGGTTTCACTAAGTATCCTCTCACTAAATATTTGGCGTATAACAATGCTTTCTTTGCTATCACTGGTAATAAGTATTGATTTTTATAGAACTATGGCTTTTCAGCTGTCTGTTTCTGTGTTATTCATCATTGGGTTGAATATAAGTGAAAACAACATTTCTCTACAGAACCTCCAAAACTTTCTGTTGTAACGCGAAGAATACTTTTTCCCCTTTGTAATTATCAATTTGGTATATTAATTTTGTTTGTCGCAGCAATATTTTCTTACAACACAATCATTATGAGATTTTCTAGTATCCCGCTATCCTTATATTACAATTATGTCTCTGGGTGTATTTAATATTCAAATACTAGAAATAACATAAGTAGTATTTAAAATAGAGCTTATTTATCTATTTTTGAATCCTATTTTGGTGTTAAACCCCAACCATTCAGCCAACTTTTAATTAAATTTAATTTCCTATAACAAGATTCACGTAATAGTTGTGAATTTCATGGTATAGAAATTGTCAAGAATGATCTATACATAAATTAATCAGCAAAAAATAATAGAATTCAAACCTACAAGGTAACACAAATAAGAACAATAGTAACGACCAAGAAAGAAAGATACACACACACGCACACACATATTCAGTTTTATTGTTTTTGCGAACTATAAACCTGTGCATAAGGCTATGTAATTTTTCCAAACTTGGAGAATAATTTGTTCAGTACTTACTGAAAGAACCTAAAGGAAAGTGAAAAATGAACAACATATTAAAACGAAAACACAAAAGGTGACTTTCGAAATACTGCATTACTATCCTAGACTGTTAACTTAATCCTCTCCATATTAACAGTTCTGCAGATCTTGCTGAACATATGAATAGTTTTCAGTTTAATCATATTGTAATTACCTCACTTTTCGATTCCTATTTATTCTAACAATTTTAAATTACAAGCAAGTTCATATATCAATTATTAAACTTGTATGTATAAAATACAGGTTATATCACTAAAAAGTATTTTACAATTGTTTAAATTATCGCTTTTCTTTGAAAAAAAAATAAGCGTGCTTAATTTTAAGTACTGTAAATAGCATAAAACGAAGCCAAATCTCGCAGAAGAAAAATATTGTTTTCTTTGCTTTCCATTTATAAGGAGATAAATAATTGCATTAATTTTTAGTCTAGGATAATAGAAATGATTTTTCTTTCAAAGTAGATACATTATTTTCGCTTAATGTATACACGCTTCTGCACTTTGAACCTACACATATAAATTTTAACATATGGATTATACAAATTAACTACATTAATAGTACTCTTGATACCTAATGTTCGCTACCCCTTTCATTTACTTTTAGGGTGTATTACTAACAGCTAATAACCTGATGTGTTCTACTCGTACGTTTCATGAGTTACATCTATTTCTAAAACTATTTACGAAGTTCGTCTGTTTTTCTACTCATGCTTTTGACGAATTTATTAATATAAAGGGAAAAGTCTGCAATAGAATGGCGAAATATTAAGTTTATTAATAGTTAACTGAGATAATTTTATTTTAACGTTTCATTAGGATTTTCCTTAGATAGATTTCTAATGGACTGCGGTAATCTGTCACGCAATTTTGAGATTTAAGTGAAATTTATTTTGGAGTTACAAATTTTGAAAGTTAAAGCCACCACGGTGACAAGAATTGTATGCATCAATATTCGGTTACAATCTGAAAGTATGTAGCACAATAAATATTTAACTGTCAGATATATGTGGAATCATTAGTTTTATGTTACACATCTGTCAATTTCCATATTAGTAATTCTGATTTTTCTATTTACTTTTTTGAAGATTACGTGTGAACACGATGCATATACACAAGAATTGACTACATGAAACACCATTGAGTCAAAATTAGCCTGCCTCTTTTTCTTTCTAAAATAATACATTTACGGAAAATAAAAGACTGAATCCTGCCTTGGATTAGATAAAAGATGCATTTATATTAGAACATTTTAATTCCTTCCTTACATAAATCTTGTATTCTAAACACTATATCTGTATAACTTGACCATAATATTATCTCATTCCGGCTATGTACCTTCCGGAAGTATGCAAATGCACATTCCTGCAAGGTCAAGTACAAATGATAAGCGTGATAGAGTAGTTATTTCACTGAGTCGTCTTCCTCCACTATTTTCGTAAAACACTTACATACGCGATGATATGATAGCGTGACATTAAAGGGTGTTACTTATTTTTCACATTAGTCTGACAAAACATTCATTTGATCCTATTTTCTTCCTCACTTATGTAAGAGACATTTGGTATTAAAGCGATATTTGTACAAATATAACATTGAGGTTTTTATCGTGATGTTTTGATGTCAAAGGTTCAAAACTAGGTACGTGTATAATTTACCCACCTTAGACAAGATGAAAGTAACTTCGTTCTAGTATATGACTGACCTAAAATACATAAGCTTTTCGTCATGTTCTGATTACCAAGTTAGTTGCCTAGATCGATACCATCACTCATGTACTTATAATTAAAATATTTGAATTTGCTATGTTTGTCACCCAGCTCATCTTACGCTGTGTCAGGTTTCACTTTTGACAACTTTACGTTGTATTTCACCTTCTCAGAAGCTCAACTTACCTCCAACATGTGTTTTTCCCCTCCGTTTTCACAGAATTGCATATATCCTGGCGCACATTGAACACTAATGTGTTTGTGTTATTCCTGGTTACTTGTGCACTTAGTTTCTTATTAACCGAAATACAATTTTACGATAACCAATACTCAACCAGCCACGGTTCACCTCATTAAAATTGTTGTATATACATTTTCCTAATTTCATGCTATTTGTTGTATTTGCCCCCTTTTTTCCCCCTTCTAACTACAGACACATATTTACGCACGTTTTTGTTTTCACATTAACAATTATTTTGGTATAGCGAACTAGTTGTGTTACCATTTCTTTGCAATTCTACTAGACACTGTGTCCTTCACTGGCAATATTGCTTTCACAATTACACAGCCAGAGTAACTGTTTGCACAATTTTCTTATTTCCCCTTCCTGTTAGTTATTATTGTATTTCACATTAATATTACAGGTGTAATTCCGGCTAATGTTACAGTTTGAACTTTCATTTTTTCTAGTAATAGTATATACGATAATGATTTTCTGGTATTCATTAAGAGAAGTAGAGCACTTTGAAATACAATCGCTATGTTGTATTTCTATATATTGCTATAAAGCTGCTTAGATTTTTCACACTTACAAACATTTACACAATTATCTTTCTGCCATGTGTTAGTGTTGATTCTTAATGAAATCAGAGATAATACTGAACGACTGAAACACAGTATTGCAAGTCTCTTTAATTTTTTTGTTTCATGAAGTCTCATTGTGTTTTCCTGAGTTATGTTTTTGCAGGCATATTGTTCAATTGTTAACAAGGAAACAAACGTTGTTCTTCTGTTGACCATGCCATCAAGAGCTACCTGTTGGAAGTACTCCGCACCTTCGTGATGATACCGTCTTATTTATTTATTTATTTATTTATTTATTTGTTTGTTTGTTTGTTTGTTTGTTTGTTTGTTTGTTTGTTTGTTTGTTTGTTTGTTTGTTTGTTTGTTTGTTTGTTTGTTTGTTTGTTTGTTTGTTTGTTTGTTTGTTTGTTTGTTTGTTTGTTTGTTTGTTTGTTTGTTTGTTTGTTTGTTTGTTTGTTTGTTTGTTTGTTTGTTTGTTTGTTTGTTTGTTTGTTTGTTTGTTTGTTTGTTTGTTTATTTATTTATTTATTTATTTATTTATTTATTTATTTATTTATTTATTTATTTATTTATTTATTTATTTATTTATTTCACTAGGTACTATTATTTTTTTTCATACTTACATAGGCAGTCACTAAAACGCATCAGTTGAGTTTATGGTATTTGTCTGGATGTAGTTCAGCCACCCTTTTAATTATTTTGTAATTAAAATAAACTAATTTCGTCAACTAGGGTCACATTTATTATTCTTTTTTCTCTTCTTTTGTAAAGAGATATATGAATATTGTAATTATACTGTTAGTACACAGGGGATGTCAGAGTACTTTTTATTTGTTGTTTTAAGATTATCAGATTTATGAGGTACAACTTTTTCAGCGGGAGTGCCGCAGGGCCCCAGAGGAAAGGAGTTGGTGACGCGATATTTATGGAAGTATTGCGTTATTTCATAGCTATATCGCAAGATTCCATAAAATGTGGTTATTAAAGAATATAACGAGGTGATGAAACAAAATGGTTCTTATATTTGGCAGGTAAACCGCGAGGTCCTGAGAGATTAAGATCCTGAGAGATAATTGATGAGATACAAAGATTATTTCATCTTGTCGGGTAAGCCGCGAGGCCTCACCAAATGGTAATTTTGAGAGATTATAGTTCAAGGAACTATTGAGAGTTAATTTTTCCTGTGCACAGAGGCCGATGAATTTTGTTTTATGTAGTTGATAAGTGGGTCGCTACCATAGGGATATTGTTGAGAGATATTAATATGTGAATTTGCGGAAGGGTACCGCATCTGTTATAATATGTATTATATGGACTCTGACAACTCCTATTATATTTTGAGATTCCTTAAAAATCATTCAATGTGATGACAGCCAATGAATTTGTCATATACTAGTTATTACGCCCTTTTAGATGAACTCAGCTCAAATATGTATTCCTACCCCTATTGCTGCTTATGACGAGTTATTACGAGCTGCTCCTTACTTTTGTAACGCATTTATACTTGATACCACATTGCATAATGTATTTTAGAAAGCTCGTCAAATTGTTCAGTCTGTTCTGATCAATTATATAGTTTCCTTAGGGATTCAGTCTGTAGTCTTAAGGATGCCATAATTCACCATTAGTTAGTCGATAAGACCTCTAAATTTTAGATATTAGACTCACATACTACTCGTACTCATAGGAGCGAGTGCTATGATGGCCGAATCTCCCATAATTCATTCTGAATAAATACAACAAATAGGGAATGTTACAATGCCCATGTAAGCATTATTTGACTGACTTGGAGGGACGACCATTTGACAATATAGCCAACCAGAACTACGCAGGCTATTTATTGGCGAACCTTTAGGTTTAGCGGTATGCTTTCATTTTCAGATATTTATGCCATCATAGGGCCATGTTTGTATTTTTCTCCTCCATTGCGTACAAGTTCTGGTTGGTATTTTTTCTGTACATTATGGTCACCTGGGTATCCTAGAAGATTACACCACTATATTCCTATTACTGGTAAAATTCTTGTTTATACCAGCTAGTAGCTTTAACCGTATTAGTTACATTCCTATGACGATGCAATAGAATTCTTTGTTGCCTTGTTTAATTTTGATTATAACACTATTATGTTAACAAGAGGAAACTCCATTTTATAACACACTGAAAGTTTCAATTGTAATTTAGTTCACTATATTCTTGTGTAACATTCATCTATCTTATTCAAGTTGATTTTTCGTTATGTAATATTTTCTAATTTCGGTGAAACATTTGTGTAAACTGCAACGTATACTAGTAATGAGCAGACTGGTTTGAAGCCTTCCCTATGTGACTTATTATTAGGGCTCGAAAGTTCATGCCCTAAAAATCACTGAAATATGCATGCAAATATGCTCTTAAAAACTTCAAAATGTGCCAAGAAATATGCACTATTTCATTAGAACAGTTCATGTCCCTTTGCAGTAGATGAGTTACTGTAAATAATAAAGTTACCTTATTCCTTAGAGATTGAAGCAGAAGTGGTTCCGCTGCTAGTATTAACTGCTAAATTGCAGTTCACAACCAACACTACACAAATTTTCAACAGTAAAACGTCGTCTATTGTATGGAAAAACACTTTTGTAAAGTGAAAAACTTCTTTACACGTCACAAGATGTTATAGGGGCATATTTAAATTATGTTAACTGCTTCACAGAGAGAGTGAACTCTCTTGGTGTGACAGATGGTTTTCTCTCGAGGATGTCTCGAATATCGCACATCTGTTTATAACCAGAATTTTTTGAAATTACATAACTCACTTTCTCTTTCACTTTTTGTCTTATGCTACCAGGAACCGAACTTAGATCACATATTGTTTTTTCAAGCACAGTAAGTGATTCATGCAAAGGAAATCCTACAGCTTCCAATGCCGTTATGGCTGTTGGTAAGAAAGAAAAATGGGCAGATATGAGACTAAGATCCTTCTTTAACCCAGTGCCTGACAGAATATTTTGCACACTTTGTATTGATGAAGCATCGTTCGAATCCAATGAATTAACAACCTCTTCGATTATTTCTATGTGCTCAGCATAACATAAAGCTGCATCGACCCATGTTCCGCATCGAGTTAACACCGGTGCAGGAGGAAGTTGGATATTAGGTGCTGTTGATCTAAACAACTTAACTCTTTTAGGAGATTTAATACAAAATCCTCTTTGTACTGGACACAAATCTATCTACCAGTGGGAAAGAATCGCATATTGTCTCAGAAATTCGATGAAGAGCGTGTGCCTAACAAGTTATACGAATTAAGTTAGGAAAAATACCTTTCAGAGTTTTTCCTGATTTTACCATATAAGGTAACAAATGAAAGCAACCAGTTGTATTCGATTCCAAATGGGCATTGTAATTTCAAAGAGCCCATCACAAACTGTGTCACAGTTACATTGTCAGTGGCCGACAATTTGCACATATTAAGGAGATAAGCTGTAGTCTTTTGTTCATTATTTAAGGCACCCACGATTATATTAGCAATAGAACGGCGTTCAGAATCAGAGGTTTCATCAACAATCACACAAACTGATCCGCTAAATTTTGTATATTTGACAATACGTTATTGTAACAATGCCCTACATAAGTCTTACGCAGTGTACTTTCTTCAGGCACATGTTGTTGAGTACACTTGGCAAGAAAGTTTTTAAATATCGGATTATTAATTTTGTACAAGGGAATATCAGCAGCTAAAAATACTTGGCACAAGTCATAGGAAAATTCAGTAACCTTACTTCCTAAACACTCTACTAATTGTTTTAGAACAGGTTATTTGTTTGCGAGTTTTCTGATTAAATTCTCCTTATGTTTTGCTGTGTTTATGTGCTGAACTATTTGAAATCTTTTCTCACTCCCTATATTTTTGTCACACGCTCCACAAAACAGTACCCTATTATCTGTAGATATTAAATCACCCGAAAACTCTTTCTGTAAATTAATTAATCTAGCACTCTAAATTGGTTTTATTTTCGGCATTTGAAGAGCGTTTTAACATTTCATACGCCTAATTTAATTTGGAGGGAACCAGTTCACAACACTGTTACGTTTGAAGACCACGCAGAGGCAAGCGTTGCTATAATTGTGCTGCTCAAAACGTTGACCTGCACTTTATCTTTGTTAATGTAAACCTCTCAGATAACGCACTGATTATTCTCTAAGTACAAACATATAATGAAAGGATTGAAATAGGGGATTCACTACATAACAACATGACTCAGCATTGCTTCTCGCCACCTGGCGAGTTACATCATATGCAACACTACCAATATGAAAAATATTATCCAGGTGAAAAAAAAACCCATAAAAATCATTAAAATATTCTACTTAGAGGCTATAGTATTGAAATAATATGCATTTATCAAAATCAAGAAAATATGCAGTTATATGCACCATAAAACCAGGTCCAAATAACTGAAAATTCCATAATTCATGCACATAATGTAAAAGCATACATTTTAACCCCTATAAAAACATGCAAATGCATGAACTTCCTAGCCCTACTTATTATTCTTCACTGAATTTTTTTTCTCTCATTACATACCTTGTAATATACAAACTACAAGTATAACTTGTGATATGGAATTTTATTTCCCTTTTATTGTTTTCGATTTCATTACCTAGATGTTTCACTTAATGTGTATCATAACTTAACTCATTACGTACATTATGTTTGCATTGTTTCATTAGGCTCAGTTGTAGTACCTTTGCTATAAAACTTTTCTCCCTTTTCCTCTCCTATATTACTTTACGTACCTTTTCTTGTTTTATTACACTCCCACTTATTCTTTTTCGTACTCCCTCCTTTCGCACATTATACTCTTTGATTCCCTCTGCCTTTCTATACCCTACATAGATACTGTGTCCCCTTATATTGTTTATCTTCGTAGTTCCTTTGTATTTTTGTGTTCTTTTGTCCCGCACGGCCTACGCCTAAACGTCTGAGACACACCACTCTGCAATAAGGACTTTGGAGGCACGCACACACTTCCTCTTGGATGAACTGTGACACTGCGTTTCCCAGATGGAATATTGAACTTCGAGTATTGAGCATGTATTTAAAAGCCTGTAAACTACTCTTAAATATCTCTGTGTGTAACGCCGGATTTCCTACAAGGATCACATTCTTCTGCGAGAAGGTGCAGGAAATAAGTGTACTTATCGTGACTGAGTAGCAGATTATGTGCCAAAGATTATCCTCATGGTCTGCGTTCAGCGGCACAAACCTGCATGGCAATCTGTAGTGTGTTCTAAAGGTGTCCCAAAACTAAAAACAGTTTCCATACTGCTGTTACAGCGTGTTTATAAGGACTTTGACCTCGTTCAACGTCGGACCAGTGATGTAACTTCTGGTTTTCCTTCCCTGTTAGTTTTTTTCCACTCCCCCTCCTATAAATCCCTCTTACTCTTTTATTTTGCAGGTGCTACACTTTTTTGTTTTTTTATTTCTGTGTATGTAAGGAAATACTTCAGTTTTATATTTGTTCTTTGATTTTGCACCACGCAAATATGCTTGGTTGACTATGTACACACAATAATATTTGTAATTAGGCTAGTTTGCAGTGTTTGGTCCCTCCTTTTCATTATATAGGAGGATCATTTAATGTTTCATTCTTGTTCGTTTTTAGCCGGCGCCAGGCGTCGCCTTTCTAAACTTTTTGGGATATGTCACTATGTGATTGAGAAGTACCTATTTTATATTAAGTTATAACATTTTATTAAGCTTCTAAATTTGTGATAAATCACATTTTACAATTCTTGTAACTTGTTACACATGTCTTGAGCTGGATACGTAACCGGACGTAAACGGTTTACCACTTCCTATGGTAGATCCTATGGAGTTTTCTATGATGTCACCCTTCCGCATAGTAACTGGTGGAAGTATGTTGTATCTTGCAACATGAGATGGCACGTGTCTTAAGAATTTTCTAGAACATCCTGTTCACCAGGACGTTGGCATACCAAATATGGTAAAAGCACCATTACAATTGCAAGACTCCCATGGAGAACAGCATCCGATATAAAACGGGCTCTTAGAGCTCGCTCTGGGGAATCTTTTTCAGAAATTGCTGCGCTCTGCTCCAGACCGCTTAGGTGGCGGTCGCCTTCCGACGGGTCAACTATGTTGATCGGTCTCGGCTTAGACATCCTCTGTGCTTCATTATCGACATCTTGACATCGCCCGTAACGGTAAGCCTATTCAACCCTAGATTGTAAGTTAAACGATAATTGACAGAACTCCCTAAATTGTAAACCAACACTGCTTTATTGTTGTTTTAATACTAATGACAAATAGAGATCATCCAAGCCAAACAGTGTCTTTTGCTCTACCATCTGATTACCAAAGCTATGTACCCCAGTTACAATCTAGTTGTGACAATATAACTGTCATTTTAATATAGAAGATGGCTACACTATATTTAGAACCGTCACGTTGGCTGCCTACTATAGTAGGTTCTGCTAAACAACCGGAGGAAAATACTCGTAGCAAGGAAAACGGAGGGACTTGTAGGAGAACGTATGGTGTTTGCGCGGTAAGAATCGCATGTGTTGGTCGTGTCGATTATGCTTCCTTAACTCGCCGTACTCCTAAATGCAAGGTTTGCACCACTCCCCGCGTACCCCTCGCCAAAAACTACCTTCGCCAGTCACAAAATCGGGTTTATGCGTCTCAGCTTTTTGACTGAATGCGCTGACATTTGGTGAAGAGGGCGCGACGAAATTAAACGAGCAAGTTCATACAGAAGAAAGTTAGACGTTCCACTTTCTGATACACATATCTACAAAGGCAAATACACATTCACACGCGGAAAAAAAAATTACTGTTGTGCAGTTGCGAGTGTGCGATTACCCAGGAACCGCCACTGCTTGGCATCTTCTAGCATTCAGTTTTACGCTCCAATTGGTGAACTAAGGTTTCAGTGCATGTAGAGCGTTTTGAAGCCTTAAGTATATAATGCGTGGATGTATGGCTTAGGCCGTGTCGTCAGCATATGTGTTTATCTACTCTGGCTAATGAGGGAAGATCACGAATATAAATGGTAAATAGCGTAGGCCCAAATAAACTTCCGTGGGATAGTCCTGCTCTTATTGGGCGCAATATGGATTCGGTATTTTCTGTTGATATTCTAAGGCTCCTTCCGCTGAGATAATAATTTATCAGTGACATCATGAAACGCAGATTCAGATCAAATTGAATCTTAGATGCGATTGTCTTAGAAAATGTGATCGGATCGAAATTATGTTGCATGGAAACACCTACCGTTTTCAATCCTTGTGAAGCCGCCAAAGATGCTAACTTTCGCAGTTCTCGTTGCAACACGTTGCAGGCTCGTAATTTTTTCTTATCGAAAGGGGTGTAATAAAACGTAACAATGGAGCCACTTTTATTGCTTGTATATTCTCGCAAGGTATTCTCTTAAAAAGTATTCACTAACCCCACCACCATCTAAAATATGTAGAAAACGTATTTTTATAGTTTCGCCAACATAAAAGCTTTAAATATTTTTGGTTGTGCCTTGCGTACCAAAACAATCTCAGTACGAATTTTTCCTTTCTGTATCAGCTAATAGTCCATTTCCTTTTGCTTAATGATGACTCACCAACCCGATTTGCTCCTGCTCATCAACATCCCTCATATCCAGATCTATCACTAATATCATCATCGCTATGGCAAAATACCCATTGGAGAGTAAGACTTGATTCTATGGGAAGTGATCACTTTCCCATATTTATAAACATAGACAAACCACCTAGTTTAGATGCTCGTCGACCTTCCATCCCTCGTCAACAAATACTGGATTGGAATGATTTTACCAACAGGCTAACAGCAACTTCGTTAACATCTAACAAATCGTACACAACACAACATCCTATGGATCACGTGTCTTACATTGTAGCGACAGTACTATCGCATATATCTCCAACTCGGATACAATCTTCCAATACAACTAGGTACAAACCCATTTGCTGGTCTCCGGAATGTTCCGAGGCCGTTGCTAAACGTAGATTAGCATTAAACCAATACCGTCAAACACCAACCTGTAACCAATTTATAGTTTTAAAAGCACAATTCGCATCCACTCGACGCATCATCCGATACCATAAACGCAAAGGTTGGCGTAAATTTTGTACGGAATTGTCGCTATCAATTACTACCTCCACAATGTGGCGTAAACTACGTTGGTTCACACGACATACCGGACACCCTACTAATCCCACAGTCATGGACATACATCTTCAACAACAGTTTCTAGAACAACACACTCCAGACTCGGTACGAAACAATCCTCTTTTTCTGAATTCCACGACACAGGAAGAACCTTTATTTGAGGGTGCACTAGCACTCATGTCACCAATTTCAACACACGAACTATCTAATGCACTTAATACACATCATAAATCCATCGCTTCAAGACCAGATAGAATATCATACGAAATGATCATACACTTTCCACATACCTTAAATCTTTTGATTACGCATGGGTATTCATACATTCTTTACACAGGTCATATCCCAGATTCATGGCAACACTTCTACATCATACCACTTCTGAAACCAAATAAAACAGGAAGGGCAGCAACTCACTATAGACCGATTGTCCTAGCCAACACACTAAGGAAACTATTTGAACAAATTCTAAAAACCCGCATCGCGTTTTATATGGAACGTTGTGGTTTTTGGCCCAAAGGACAACACGGATTCAGAAAACTATTCTCCACACATCACAACCTACTTCAACTAACGCATGGCATACACGTCAATTGGACTCACAAACGAGGACTTCTAGCCCACTTCTTAGAAATTTCCCACGCATACGATTCTGTACAGTTGGACATCCTCATCCCTATTTTAAGGAAACTTTCCATTCCAGCACCTATAGTACGATGTATTTACCACCTGTTTATTGACCGTAAAATACAATTAACTCTACACTACTCCTACACCCAAATTTGCTACAGTTCTCTAGGATTACCCTAGGGTACTCCTCTAAGTCCGCTACTATTTATTATGTATATCCAGGAACTTAGTACTCTTCCTTTTAAACAGAGTCAACTGCTCCCTTTTGCTGATGATATCCTCCTTTACTCTCCGGCAACGATTCAGGAAATCCGTTTATCGACACATAAGTTACAACATGACTTAGACTTGTTAGTGCAAACCCTCATACGACTAGGGTTACAACTCAATGTTAGTAAAAGTCATTCTATTTTCTTTAAACGCGGCACACCAATTTTACAATCACCGATACATATTGACGGACATCCTATACCTCTCACGCAGTCAACCAAATTCCTAGGCTTATATTTTGACCATAAACTATCCTGGAAAAATCATGCTGTATATCTTCACTCCACCCTTAGATCAACCCTTCCCATATTTAAATACATACAAGGTCGACATTGGGGAGCCCACCCACGATACCTCTATATCATATTTAAAGCCCTATGCCAATCGAAATTAGATTACGGAGCCATCACTATTGCTGCATATCCAGTTGGATTGCAAAATAAAATTACATCCATACTTTATCAAATTGGTAAACTCATTTTAGGGATTGGCGGTAAACCGGCTACTCAAAAAGTTTTTGCCGAATTAGCACTACAAAATTTCGCCGAACGGCAGATAGCCCTAACTATTCCTTTTATAGCGAAACTCTTTCTCTTCACAGAGACACCGATATTCTCTAAATTGCAACTAGGCCTTAATCTCCGTTTACAGTGCAAAATAGGATCACGGAAGCAGACACCGATATATTTAAAAATATTTAAAGCTTTCAAATCATTCCAGGGAGGGATGTCCCATAGGAGACCTCCCTTATATTATCTCAAATATGATCAGCTGATCCCTAAAATCAAATTTGTTCTGTCTAACTGGCAAAAACGTGATGTTACTACCCCTAAACAGTTTGCATACTTCCTAGACCACTTTTCTCAATCTTTACAACCCCCCCCCCCCCCCGATTATATATACTGATGGATCACTATCTGATCATGGGGTGGGAGCTGCATATTTCAACCACACCACGGATACCAGAGACTTATTCACTCTTCCACGTTATTTTTCTAACTATTCAACAGAAATGTACGCAATATACCAAGCTCTATATTCTTTACGCCATATGCATAATTCCACAATCCTATTCTGTATCGACTCCTACAGTGCTATACAAACTCTAAATAGATTCCAAATAAAACCTTCTCTTGATTGGTGGGAAATATTATGTTTCCACGAACTAGATTCTTTAGATCAACGACATAACATGACACATATGATATGGATACCTGGCCATTTCAATATAATAGGTAATGAATACGTAGATAAACTGGCCAAAGCAGCTGCCAATAATTCTCCCCCAAATCGATCAACAGGAATACACATCCAGGACGTCCGACAACATATTACTCATCATACCGATACTTATTTCCATCTACCTAGACCACCTAAAACACCATGGTTTTCAGTGGGAAATATAGATAAAGAGGCTATATCTCTGGCAGCAAAATTGAAATTAGGCGTAGCACCCACCCCGGCTTATTTATTTAAGATCGGAAAACGCGATACAGCTTGCTGTGAGTGTGGTCAGTTTGGCGATGCAGATCATATATTCTTTCAATGCCCTAGAAATTACCAACATTCAACATCTCTATATTCACACATATGTGCACGTATTGGAAACGGTCCTTGGAATATTTCCTCACTTCTAAATTGGAACATGCGTTATATAGCACCACTTCTTCTTCGTTTCCTCAGAAAATGTAAAATGAAAGTATAATACTAAGAGCATAATAAGAACATATATTCAAATTACATCTTATGATACATCTTATCGGGCTTGAACCGATACTACATCAATTAAATCGGACTTCAGCAATCAGTGGGCACACTGCATATGCAGATGATGTTGCCATCATCATTACTGGTAATTCTAGGACAGTATTAGAACGTCGCGCTGCAGATGCCCTGGATGTCTTTCATCGGGAATGTATGGAGCGCAAGCTCACAATCTCCCCGGTAAAGACTAAATATGTACTTTTGAAAGGCAAGCTAAAAAGAGATCCAGCAATATCCCTTAATGGAATAAGAATACAAAGGCGTCACCATACAAGACATCTGGGTGTTAACTTGGAAGAGGGCCTGTTGTTTAGGCAGCATATAACTGAAACAGCAAAAAAGGCACTTGCCATAATGGGTAAACTTGGGCGTCTAGCACGCAACTTTGGGACAATCCCTTATGGAGCTATTCGCTTATATAATAATGCAATCCTGGCTTCTGTGATGGGCCATGCTGCAAGTACCTGGGCACATAGACTGTATTTAGTCACTGCCAAGCGAGAAGTGCGCAGCCTTCAACGAAAAACACTGATTTGCTTGAGTGGGGCTTCTTCAACAACCCCAACAGATGAACTATTAGTCACCTTAGGTATCCTACCGCTCGACTGGGAAATTAGAAGACGTGCCGCCTGCTACTGGCTTCGCCATCACACCCGGTGCGAGCTGCACAAATTGCAGGAGCTCCAGTTCAAGATGAATTAGATATTAGAGAACGACTTATCAGTGAATGGCAACATGAATGGGAGACGAGCACCACGGGTAGGAGAACCTATGACATTTTCCCAGATGTTGATGAGCGACTCCGCATGAGATACTGCAAGCCTTCAAAAGGATTAATCCACTACATCACGGGACATGGACCCTATGGTGCGTATCTCATGCGGTTTGGTCTGAGGGAGAGCGGTAATTGTTGCTGTGATGCCGTAGACACGCCCGAACATGCGCTATGGGAATGTCCGCTGCGGACGTCTGGGAGGGCTACAGCCCTCTCATACCTATAGGACAGAACTATCTACTCGGTGGTACGTCGCCGAAGACTGTGGACGTGGCTGGATAAACTAGCGAACTCCGTATCCACAAGAGAGGCAGCTAAATTTAGAAGAAATCCATGACCACAGAGAAGACAATACCGGATTTGACATTCACCTGATTGGATCTACTGGACATGACATTCGTAGTTATAAACTTAGTTAGGACGTAGGTTAAACATTAGTTTAGATTAATAATTGTATAAATTGTGTTATTGTTCAATAAAGATAAATCAACTGGGGCATAACATGTAGCTATATAAATGGGATAACATATAATAAGTTATGTGAAATGTAATTAGGTTGTATATCCTTAATATGTAAATTGGTAATGTAATTATATTGCATATTTAAAACTGTATGTAGCACTGAATTCGTGGAATAAATATGAAATTAACTGGGGGGGGGGGATAACATTTAATTAGGTTATGTGTAGACATGTATTAGTATATTCATTTCTGTCATATAAATTATTGCAGCATTGTAATTGAGGAGCCAATAAAGATGCGCAAATAGTTCGGAATATAAAAAAGACACCGAACTAAATAGATACAGGAGCCCTCTAGCCTGCGGTTGCGCAATGCGGAAATCCAGAATCCACTGGATACAGCGTCAATAAATAAACCAACAACAACAACAACAACAATCTCGTGTTTAACGCCCGCTTTTACTACTACGGCACCGCAGGCGGTGACACTGATGATGCATGAAGATGGAGCACCGGTGGAATGAGATGGCGGGGGAAACCGGAGTACCCGGAGAAAACCCGCCCTGACGCCGCTTCGTCCACCACGAATACCACATGCGGGTCCCTGGGATCGAACCCGGGCCGCCTAGGTGGTAGGCGAGCGCGCTAACTACAACAACAATCTCAATACGAATTGAAATCAACTTTGAAATTTGGATCGAATTGAGAATGGGATTGAACTTAAATCGATTTCATTTCCCTGTGTAACCATAGTGAACCTTTACGTTGGTTAGAAGTTAATAAATATTTATAATCGTAAAAATAATAGTCGGAAAATGTCTTGTCAAATTCATGTTTGGGTAAACAGAAAAAGTTTAATGTAAGATTTGAAGCTTTCACGGCGAACGTTAGTGATCAGAGCTTCACGGGTGATCAGCCGTGTTAAATTTAAGAAGGTTGAGCTTTCGGCCATTATACTCTCCATGGCCATCTTCAGGACTAAAATGATGAAAAAGTTTAAACGATAATTAGCAAAATACACGACAACTAACTCTCAAAACATTATAAAGTAGCTGTCAAATGTAAACATGTAATGTGATTGGTTTTTAGAAATACTGCATTCTAATTTATAAAAATTGTCAGTGTGACCATCAAATGGATCACAGATTATAGCAATTGCAGGCTTGACCACACAGAGTTCACGTTACCATACCTAGTTTGTGATGTCAGTTCCTGTTGAAAGTGATTTCATCTCAGCAACTCATAGAGTAGTGAAGTTTTCCTTTTTTGGTTAAGAAGCTGTGTTAAGAAGGAGGAGAGTGACTGTGGGCTGTGTATGGTATTTTAGGGTGGAACTGAGGAAAATTGGAGTAAACTTAATGCTTTGATGCGGTAAGTTGAAAAGAAGGATATTTGTAGAAGAGGCTGTTTGTAAAACTAAATGGGGAAAACAATAATTACTTGTAGGAGTGGCTGTTGTGATGTTTGACGAAAATTATGAGAACTTGACAAGTTTCATTAAATGAGAATACTAAATTTGGAAATCCCAGCTGTATGGAATGCTTAAAAGTAGCTTTATTTCTTGTTCATATATTTTTTCCCTGTCTTTTATGCATGTAAACAGAATTTTCTTTTTTCCTGTTTAAACAAAACCTATATTTTCACTGTATTGGTTTTTGCATTGTTAAAAGAGTACTGGCATGTATGTTATTGTACGCTAACGCTACAATCATAGTAGTGGAGAATCTGGCATAAGTGACGAGCCAATTTCTCCTGTGTACTAATTTGTGGAATCAATTAAGTTCATTTTTGACGTGGTGGGTCTGCGGAGGTTTGGCCTAAAAGTTCTGTATACAGCATTAATGTATATTATTACACGTAGTGTAAATGTATTTGACGTTTGCACCACGGATATTTTGCTGTTTTCTATAATAACTAATAATAGGATGATAATTTGGAAATTATATTAATACAGTGGAAGTTCTGTATTGAGTATCTGATTGGTATTATCCTCAACAGTTTTTCCTACATGAAATACATTTAATGATTACATGGTTACGATATTTGGATAGTTCAATTCATAAACGTGCTACCTATTTGGACATTCTGAGGAAAGAAAAACATTTTTAAACTTGAAACGAAATGATTTTGGCTGAAAAAAAAAAAGAAATCGTTACCTCATATTTAAACTTAATACTACCCATCATTTCACAAAATTAGTATTTGTTTAATAATGATTTTCAAAAAGTATTAAAATGTTAGGTTTCTGCAATAAAATACTTTTCATTTCTTAAATGCATGTTTTTTAGTTAATTTTGATATGCTTTGATATTAATAAATTTTGTAACAAAAGAAAACAAATCTGATCTGAAGCTTTCTGGCAATGAACATATTCAAGACATTCTCGGGCTTTGAGACAGGTGTAGTGATAAGCCATCGACGTTTTGGGAATGTGTATCTCTCCCATCATCAGAGGACCAATCATCCTTATGATGGGAGAAATGCACACTCCCGAAACGTCGATGGCTCTTCATCACTAGTTTTGGCTCAAAGCCCGAGAACATCTTGAAAGCAAATCTGATCTATAATTAGTTTTGGTTTTGTTTTATTAGCCTAACCTCAATTAATGTTTGCAAATGTGTAACGAGCATTTTTAGTGACTAATGAATAAAAATAATTCCAATTTTGGGTTTTTATTTCATATTTAATTTTCAAGCTGCATTTCCCTTTGATCCACACATAGTTCGTTGTGCTCTTTGCAGCTAATACTAGTGTGCTTATATCTGAAAAGTTGCCTCAGCAATTGAGAGATTCTATTAATAAGGCATCTGAACAGCTCAATATTTGTTATGGAGCAAATAAGCTATGATTAATTTGGGTATGATAAAGTAAGCTAATGCTAGTATGAACCAGGCTCAAGGATATAGAGCACATCATACAACCTTGTAATGTTTGTAATTTGTCAGTTTTTGTCTTGCTTTGTTTTTGTGTATTTATGGTTTCCTTATTTTACTGCCACCTAAACACAATCATAGTAAAGGAAGTGTAGCACTTATTGGAAAAGGAGCTGTATATAACAGTACCCTTTATGTTCTGAATAGTATGCATGAGCAAGACTTTCTCAATTCTTTTTTGAATCATAAATGTCTTTTGGGTTACTCAGCAGTTTCAAGGCTAAAGGAAGACCATTATTTACTTGTAGGTGGAGCAGTAGGGACCTCTTGGATAAAGTCACAAGGACTTACCTGGCATGGGAAAAAATTTCTGTGCTTGGTATTGTGGCTGTGTACAGGAGATTAAATGTAAAGAAGTTATAGCTATTACTACATAAGTGAATGCACATATTGACTTGTGTCAAAATACCCATTGTCTTGAACAATGGTCTGCGTGAATGAGGTTCAACAGACCTTAAAATTTGTAGTGCTCTTTTTTGTAAGATGAGGATCCTCTTACTGTGTACTGAATTACCCCAGAAAAGAACACCATAGCTCTCAACAGAATGAAGATAAGCAAAGTAGAATGTTCTCGAATATTTTGATGTAGGAAGTCACACATGGATCTTAAGACAAAACAGGCCGACCTAAGTTTAGGAAATAAGCTGAGTATATGCTTGCTTGCTTTATCAAATGCTCTTAGACTGTTAAAAAACACTTCATTAAATCTGGTGATCCAACTGGCCACATGAAAATTCTCTGTGAAATTAAGGAGGAGTTCATTAAATTATGGGACTGGATGACGTCTAAGCCCAACCTAATTCATTCCTTTATGGTTGTATTAACTGAATGTCGAACTTGGAATGAAAAAAATATAATTTTGTGGTACATTCATGGCTCAAAAATGGATGGGAAAACTGACATGGGCTTTATGAGTCAACTTTGCCTTAACAAAAGCTCTTGGCAATAAACCCACCATATTTCAAGCAGAAATTCATGCTATAGAAATATATGCCTACATAAATGTCAATAAAGGCAGGTATAGATGGTGCCAAAATTTATATCTTATCGAACAGTCAAGCAGCTTTAAAACCTGTTAGTGCTCTCCATGTTGAAGACTGTCTGAAATATTAAATTAGCTGGTAAAATACAATAAGATAATCTTAATGTGGGTGCCAGGTCATGAAGGAACTGAAGGCAATGAAATTGCTTGTCACCTTGCCAAACAAGGAGCTAATAGTCCATTCATTGGCCCAGAACCATTCCAAGGAGTACCAGAATGCTATATCAAAGAAAAGATAAAATGCAGGAAAACAAGCTGCTATTGGGAACAAGTTCCAAAGCTAAATCATGCAAAATAGTTCATTAAACTGTCAGAAAAAAAACAGAAAAGATGCTCACATTCAGTAACCAGGTGTTGAGGACTTTAAATGGCCTCCTTACTGGACGCTGTCCTGTTAAGATCTCTATAAGATGGGCAAATCTGAGGTGAACATATCTAGTTTCTGTTCAAACAGGAAAGACAGCAGGGTACATACTTTATGAATGCGAAGCAACTGCCCAACAAAGAATAAAGCACCTGGAGTTTATTATTTATTTATGCCAACAAACTTACTGTTGGTGTTTTTAAACACACAAGCCGTGTGTGGGCAAAGTTTAAGAGGTAGAACTGGAACTTAAAAATTCAATGCCACAATGTACTTGCAATAGTAAGTCACCATTGGGGTAATTGTCTCTGATGTGAGACTGCCTTTGTGGTTTACCAGGAGAAATACGAACTAACTTGAGAATTTAATGCCATTCTGGCAGTTTGTCACAATAGATCAGTGGTTAGAGCGCCTGCCCGGCAAGCGGAAGGTCTGTGGTTCAAATCCCAGTTGTGGCATTGAATTTTTAAGTTCCAGTTCTACCTCTTAAACTTTGCCCACACACGGCTTGTGTGTTTAAAAACACCAACAGTAAGTTTGTTGGCATAAATAAATAATAATTACCATGTGAAGGTTATTTAATCCTGGGATATAAAGTACTTGCAATAGTAAGTCACCATTGGGGTAATTGTCTCTGATGTGAGACTGCCTTTGTGGTTTACCAGGAGAAATACGAACTAACTTGAGAATTTAATGCCATTCTGGCAGTTTGTCACAATAGCTCAGTGGTTAGAGCGCCCGCCCGGCAAGCGAAAGTGGGATGTATAAGTTGGGTTATTCACAATAGATCTATTAAAGGTTGCAGTGAAGAGAAGCCGAAGGGCTTTAACAACCCACATATGTGTAATCTAATATACTTGCGTCAGTTCATTTCTTCATCAGTTTGTAACCTTAGATACTTTGTCCAACCTACTTTATTTATTGTAATGTTGCAATAAGTAATATTTAGATCTAAATGTTTTATCATAATTTAGAATTTCTTTGCCTGGGGCCACATGTTCAGCTACTTCACTAGTTGTGGTTATGTTTAAAAGTTCTGACAACTTCTCAGGTACAAATAGATCAGTGTCATCTGCTAAAACCATTGTTTTGGAATGTTCATTGAGGTTAAAAGGTAAATCATTTATGAAAACAAAGAGTAATGATCCCAATATTTTCCCCCGAGAAACTCCAAGTTTGATGGTACTGGGGTCTGGTTCTTGATTGTTAACAATAGCTTTTTGTGTTCTATTAGTAAAATATGATTCGAACCAGGTAATTGAGGGCTTATCCAGCCCATAAAAGTGTAATTTCTGTAGCATCAGCTCATGGTTAATACAATTCAAAAGCTGTTGGCCAGATTGCCAGAAATTTGTGAGGATAAATTGCTTATTCATTGCATTTGATATTTCTTGTATGTAGCATTGTCGGTAGACAAACCTTTCTTAAAACAAAATTGAAATGCTGTTAGAATGGTATTTTGATCAAGGTGTTGATTATCAGTGTTTGCAATATACTACTCGATGCTCCTTGCGGTGTAGTTGATGTAATCTGGCCTTTTCTGTTGGTGGGGGTGGTGGTGGAATGTATTGCTGTGTTCTGAGTTTGGATGGGGTAGTAGAAATTGTGACCATTAAGGTAGTTCCATTTAACCCTACCCTCCCCCTGCCACTCCTTGCCTGCCGACATTTCCACCACAAGATATTTAAGTCTTAAGAAGGCAGTTTACTTCATCCTATTCTCCAAGCAGTGCTGGAATGTGATAGTATCTTACAAACATTGTTGATTATACATTGCTTTCTAAAACATCTTCATAGTCAGGTAAGCAGTGAGGTTGGTCTGTAATTTTAGGATATTTGTCTATCATCCTTTTAAAACAATGGCTTTCTATTGCAGACTATAGGCTCTCGGAATACTTCCAACATGAATGAACAATTGCAAATGTGACTAATGGGTGTGCCCAGATCACTATAGCAGCATTTTAACAGCTTAGTACTTATTCCACCTCACCCAAGTGAGATTTTATTTTTCAAATAGTAAATTATTTTTCAATTTCTGAGAGTGTAGTAGGCTGTATTAAAAATATATTTTGAATGTTAGTATTTGTGCTTTTTAGTAAATTTAGTGTTGCTATATTTCAGTCACTTTTGATGTAATTCATCATAGATAAACTTGCTTCCACAGCAGGCATGGGAATGAGAGGAGAGGTAGCGATTTAACTCGTCTTACTCATCGCACAATCGCTTGTTGAGTGACGAAGATTGTTTTAATACAAGTGCAGTGGTGGTTCTGTTCCACCTGCCCAGTAGTAATAATTTATGTTTACAAATGCAGTGTTCAGAAAGTACCTTTTGAAATTATAAGTAAATCTAAAGTAAAAACAAATTAGAAACTAAAAGCTTCACTTATCTGAGTAATATTCCAACTTGTTCCTGGACTTACAAATTAAAAGACATAACAATTAAATGAATTTTGGTATTTATAGAAAATCTACTTACACTGATAATTACATGAAAATAAAAGTTTTAATCCTTTTGCACATAAATTTGCTGTTTTCAATAGCTTAATTTATAGGTTAATAAATATATGCCTTAATAAAGAAGAATTTGACACAATATAAACACACTATTAACACTGCAGTAATTAATGGTTTTAATTCAGATTTTATGCATAAAAAAATGTAAGTATCAAAAGGCTGTTAAAAAGGTTTCTACCCTCAAAAAAATAAAAGATAATTGTATTTTTAAAAAGTTTACTTACCATCCATGGGCCAATAAAAAATTTACAAGATTTTTTAAAGAAAATGGAATATATTTAATATACAAAATTTACAAAATTTTTCTAAAAAAGATAAAATTCCAAATTATAAAATATCTGGCATTTATCAATTTAGCTGTTTGGATTGTGATAAGGTTTATATTGGTAAAACTAAACGTCATTTAGAAACCAGAATGAAAGAACATTTTATAAATGTTAAATATAAACAAACTGATAAATCAGCTGTGGCAGATCATTTTTCATCATTTAATCATGAAATTAATCCAGAGGTTAAATTTTTAAAACAATTAAGTGGACCTATAGATTTAATGGTTTGGGAAAAGATATTTATTTTAAAAAACAGAAACCATTTTGTTTTCAGAGATTGCTGATTAAAATGAGCATCAGTATCTACGGTAACTAATTTGTTTGTATAGCTTTGAGAATGAGTTGGAGTCAACTCAAAACTTGTTAGCACCAAACAACTTGGAATATTACTAAGATAAGTGAAGCTTTTAGTTTCTAATTTGTTTTTACTTTAGATTCTTGCTGCTTCACTGTTAATAGCTTCATTATTTCCTTATTATAAGTAAATACTTGTAAGATCTCCAAAGTTTGATTAATGCTTCCAATAAAAGTGATGTTTGTTATTGTAATGCTTTATATTTGCAAATTGAAATCCACATATTAAATGGCAAACTTTTCTGTTTTTATGACAAATTCCCTCTACCACTCTTCATGAAACAGCCATGCCAATGAAGCCATACTCACCACTGAGTGAGGTGTGTCACAAGCTGAACAGGAGTGAAGGGGAGGGATGACAGTGGAGTGATGCAAGAATGCATTTCATTAGTGGCCTTTTTGAGCCGATTTTGCCCATGCCTGTTCCACAGTCCTGAAATATTGAGGACATATTACACTTTTGGTTCTACCTGTTGCAGTTTTGATACGATTCCATGTAGTTTTGATTTTGTATTCTGATTTCTCTATGACTTGTGAAAAGTATTGCTACTGTGCTGCCGTTAGTACTACGAAGTATATTCTACAGTAGTGTTTATGGTACTTTTTGAGTTTATCATTACTATTACTAATGTCATAATATAATAAAATTCCTTGTAGTGTTACAAGAATTTCTTATTCCATTGGTAATTCATTCTTTAGTTTACAATTTCTGTGTCATGCAGTTTTTTATTCCTTTTAAGTTCACAAAATTCCATTAACATTTATAAAAATATTATACTTTCAGTTACATTATTGCTATAGTAGACAGTCCCTGGTTTTTAGTTTTAAGACCTTGAAAAAAAAATTAAGAATATGATTGTTCATTACTTGAATTTTAGAAAAGAAATTTTTTGTAGTACTTTAATTTTCCAGTTCACTTATAGATTATGTCCTTGTGCATCATGAGCTGATGGGCTATTTGTGGCAGTTATTACTTCATATTTGGTATTTTTGTTTTATCTAAGAGTATGTTACAAATCAGATACAATTACACTGTAAAGTATATGATACAAAATTTCTTGGCTCCAAATATATGAAAAGCTCAGCTGGAAGAAACAAATAATCATGCTATCAAAACTTAGCTCTGCTTGCTTTGCATTAAAAAATTTAAAGAATGGTCCTACTCAAAATGCCTTAAGAACAGCATATTTTGCTTACTTAAACTCCCTGTTGCAACATGGAATTATCTTCTGGGGTAGTTAGGCACACAGTAAGCTAGTTTTTATATTACAAAAAAGGGCCATACATATTATTCATGGTGTTGGGCCCTGTGATTCCTGTAGGCCATTATTTAAAGCCAAAAAAATTCTTGTACTGGTAAATACGTATACCAGGCATGGGGAAGAGGGGTGCTGACAGGGATGCCGCCGAGTATTTACCCTCTCCACTACTGATCCAATTTGAAGCACTATAAGTCGGTTAGTCGGTTCTCTGAGGTAGACGGACAATAGCGGGAGGCGTGGCCGGTACAGTTTGTCTAAAACGTCGCGACACTCAATATGCGCGAGTGAGTAGAAATGCGGAGAAGTGAGAATGGTGGGGGAGCAAGTGACAAGAAGGTTATCAGAACTTGGAGTACAACGTATGAACTTATTACTCTCACGGCAGCAGGTAGACTGGCCCCCACTTCTCTTTTATGCAAATGGACTGCCCAGTGCTCTTATGCATCTTTGTTTCGGGAGTGGGGGAATGTCATGACGTTTCAGACAAGCTGTAGCTAACCGCTGGGAGGCAGTGATGTCCTACGATGTAGAAGTGACTCAGAGTCAGTTCTCTCCATCTGTGACGTGCAGTAGAGCCGCGGTTATGCGATTCCCGATTAATCGAGTTCCGGGTTAACCGAGGTCCCGTTTTACGAAGTGTGCCGGGCAAATACTTTGTGTGTAGTGTAAAAATAGAAGCGGTGCACAAAGAAATGCAGGGGCGGGAGGATGATACTGATGACATTGAAATGGGGAATGAGAAAATCAGCCACAGTGAAGATGCAAAGCTATAGAAAAGGCCATCGAGTACCTAGCCTACAGCAACAGAGACAACTTTTACTGCTACGATTGCGTCAAACGGCGGCAAAGAAGCGAGCGTGTTCCGTGAAACAGAAAATGCTACCACGTTTTCATTCATTTCACCAGTTTACTACACGTTTCCCTCTCGGTTTTTGATAAGTCTGTGTTATCAGAGTTTTCGATTGTCGGAGGTACTTTCGATACTCCTTACCTCGGATAATCGAGGCTCCACTGTATTCTCTCGAGCTGTTGGTAGATGATTGATAACTTCACAACAAACCTTTCCTTCCCTGAATTCTCACCGGTGGAGGTTTTTTTTTAGTGGAGTAGTACCTTCGGGTGAAGCCCACAGTCCCTCCTCAGTGCCATCCCAGCGCATGGGGCTCCTTAAATGTGTTTTTCCCTCCACTTGAAAAAGAAAAAAAAAAAAGAAAAAAAAAAACTTTGCATGACCAGAGTACGAGGCACGCAGGCGATTTGTATAGACCAACAGATAGCTCAAAACTATTCTTAAAAGGATCTTGGTATAATAAGTTTCCATGTTCCTAAAACTAAGAGCCAATTCTAATGAACATAAACTCTGCAAGAAAAATTTAAGGTCATTATTATATGGTACTCATTTCCCGTATATTATTGAGGAATTCTTTAATACCTTCACAGGTAAATATTCATTACATAGAGCAGATTGCATGCCCAGGTGATTTACATTTATTTGTTATTGTTGACGTACTGTAATGCATATTGTGAGGTACTCCTGAAATGGTGGTTGTTTACCAATTTTTATTTTTACTTTCTCTACTACTAAGTAGGGGAAGTATTGAATTCCACCCAAAAATTCGATGTCAGGATTTCACCGGAAGTATGTTTTGAGGACCCCTGAATTAAAAAAAAAGCATTTTAGAACAAGGTCCGTGTGTGTGTGTCAATCTGTGGACAGCATAACTCAATCGGTTAGAAACCAAAGTTGATATTTAAGTTTAATATGTTTCAACATGCGACACGAAGATTTTGAAGAACATTTCTTCACCCTAAACTACCCTTTACTTGAAGCATTTTTCAAACATTTTAATTTTCTTGAAAATGGCTCACGATTTTGATCAAAATGACATGTTTGAGATATTTTGTTGGCAAATGAAATGTATATTTTGAATTGTCTGGCTATAGCCTATGTAGTCCTGTTTATTCTAGATGACTTTTGAATAACTAGTAAATCGTAAGAGATAGACAAAATCTTACTATACAAAAAATGTAGATCTCGCTAAAACAAACACACACACACACACACACACACACACACACACACACACAAACACTTTGTCTCCTTTTTTTGTAGAGTGAACGATTTCGGAGATATTCCTTGTTATTTGTGTCAGTTTCGGAAAACTAAAACTTTCGTGAAATGGAACATCGTTGTTTATTTTTTTATATGTTAAGCGTGCAACGAGAACGGGATCTCAAAGCCTTGGAAGATTTGACTATCGCTCAAAGCCTACTGTATTCCCATATTCCCGCTATGCAAGAAAATGAGCAATAAGATAATTTCTGCAAATGTTTATGTCAACACGAAGAGTTTCTAACAATGGTTAGTACAGGAGTAGAGAAAGTCACGTGAGTCCAACACATCAGATTTTTTCTTACATAATATAAGATGGACGAAGAAAAGAGCATTATTGGTGATGGATATACGAGTCGCGATGCATATTCTATAATTATTGTATGACATGTTCATTGTTCATGAACTCTGCTCATGAAGGGACCAAACGAGCTAACAAAGTTCCTCAGAAATAAATACCACAGTACCACAGTTCGTTACAGTTTCTGTAGCCTTCATCTTTCACTTCTCCTAGAAGTGTGATAATGTCTATAGTTTTCTTCATTATTGATAGCTCTTTTCCTCTTTGTGGTTCATCAAACTACTACTAGCCATTTCCTTAATAAACTATTACAAAAGTACAATATGATAACATAAATTATTAATGGCAGCTCAGTCACTTTAACCTGGAAGTAACCTATTTATTGCATAAATAAATTAAGATGAAACAACCAGGAAAGCCGGAAATCCCGGGAAAAAGACCCTTTATCTGAATGACTCACCCTAAGCAAGATTCAAACTCGGGACCTCTTGAATGTTAGGCAGACATGCTACTTCCAAACCAGAGGGGAGGCCAAGGGAATGTGTTGTCTGTGCTGGTAGTCAGCTGTTTGCAAATTCAGTGCTGTTAAATTATTACCGATTCCACGATGATTCTAGCATAACTGCACTACCCCTAACTTCACAACTGTTTCATTTTTATAAACCTTTTTATTAACTTATTTATATAGTTATATTTTTGTGCTTCAGGTACTGCGAAGAGGCACTCAGGTGTTTCTGCTGTGGGAAGTTAGCGCTTTCAGCATGAGTGATGAGTTTCAGTAGCTTTAGAAGTTGTTTTCAGTGCAAAGTGAACGAGAGAAATCTATTATTGAAAATGTTGAATATCCAATTCTGCCCAAAATGTTAATATAGCGTTAGAGAACTTTCCTTCCGAGAGGCTTATTACCCGAATGCCGTTTCATCATGTCGCAATAGAGAATCCTGCCGTCTGCAGAGAAAGCGGGAAATTCTTGTATCCATTGTCGACATTTTCGGCATTCTGGTACATTTTGTAAACAAACAAAATCACTCCGAAATCATCTGTTGCAATGAAATTCACTTTGAAGCTTTCCAACATGTGGGTTCAAACAGGGAGCCTTACAAACAAACGGCGCATAGTTCCGCTGTCTTCTTTTGCTGTTTACAGATTTTTGTCGCACTCTCCCTTCAGCAACAAACGCTAAGTCTTTTATTGTAGCTTGAGGTTGGAGCTCAAAACAGACTTTGAGAATTTCAGTAACTACTCATGTTCATTTCATGGCATAGGCCATAGATGCGGAGAAGTAACGGAATGCCAGCTGTCAGGCCACCCCCTCCCACCGCTGTTATCTACCTCAGTGAACCGGCCAGTCCCTCAAATTATGTCAGTGGTGGAATCATGTCGCATAAGTTAAAAAGATATTTCAAAGCTAATGGGAACATACGTGTTTTTGTGTTGTTAGTAACAAGAAGTTGATGTGTTGTAGTCTCATACTTTCTCTACTCTTGTACTACTCTAACACTTATTCCTGGATTTTCATGTTAGTCGAAATAAACTTTTGGAAAGATTATCTTATTGCTAATTTGCTTGCAGGTGCAAGAGGAGTGCAGTAGACTTTGAGCGATAGTCAAATCTTTTAAAGCTGATCGCTATATGAAGGCCTTGAAACTCCGTTCTGTTTGCACGTCCAAGAGATAAAAAAGTATGAACAGCGATCTTCTATTTCAGAAAAGTTTTAGGTATGAAAAACTCGCATTACAAGGAATATCTCCAATGGTTCAGTCCACAAAACAGTGCATTTGGACAACGTGTGTTTTAATGAGATCTACATTTTTGAGTAAACAGGACTACCTAGGCTATAGCCAGAAAATTCAAGATATACATTTCGTTTGCAATAAAATATCCTAAACATACCGCATTTTAATCAAAATCGTTAGAGGTATTTTTGAGAAAATCAACATTTTCCACGTAAAAGGTAGTTAAGGATGGAGTGATGTTCTTCAAAATCGCGTGTCGCATCCTTCGAAAATATTATACTTAAATACCAACTTTGGTTTTTAACTGACTTTGTTTTTGAGTTATGCTGTTCGCAGACACACACACACACACACACACACACACACACACACACACACACACACACACACACACACACACACACACACACACACACACACACACACACACACACACACACACACACACACTTTTTCTTAAGATACTAGTTGTATTCGGGGGAGTCGCTAGACATGTTTTTTCCGCTGAAATCTCGACATCGAAATTTTGGATCAAATACAATACTTCCCCTACTTATACATGGTAAAAAAAGTAATAAAGCTTTGTGTTTGCTATGCCAAAAGAAAATGTACGTAACGTAATCATAATCATGTAACCACAAAGCCAATACATCACGTTTCTATTCGGTTCCACCACTGCACACCTTGGAACTTACCTTGTCTGCTAAGACGTGTGCATAACGCAAATAAATAGAACCGGAGAAAAGGTGCCTTTACTTGGTAAGTGGACAGGGTAAATACTCACTTGCATTCCTGTCACCCCTCTTCCCCATTCGGACATAGGCAATCAACCGCCTTCTAGGTCCTCCAGCCATCGTTTAACATAGTTTGAGATATTTTTAGGTATAAAAAGTTAAATTTTGGCCACATAATTACATAAATCGAGTATAGTGTTTTATACTAATTATTTACCTTTCGTTTAAGCAAACTGTGGTAAACAAAACTGCGAATGTTTGAAATTACGCGCTTTTCTTAGATTCTTGAAAGACTTGTAACTGCGAGCTACAAATTAGTTGCATGCTGTAGGTATATTGAAATGGAACAAACAGGACTGATGGTAAGTTCAAAGTTTACGATGGTAGAACTAAGAAGAACACAGAAAATTGTTTTGGTGAGGAATTTTAATGTTTTAAATAGTAATTTTAAATTGGCTCTGAAAATAATTTTAAGTAATACTATTTGAAAACACAGTAACGTCTATTTTAGATATGTACAATTTGGTTTTGCTGTGGAGGGGAGGAAGATGATCAACCGATATTAGCCAGCAACCAAGAAATCTACGGAACGCCTGGCCTTCAAAGAAATGCGGGCATTGCACCATAGTTCTGGTGACTATTGAGTCACATAGTACACAGCTTCCTTTAAGGCGGGAAGTCGCATGCGTTGGCTGGCCTACGGCAGACAATGAGATCATACCCGAGAAAAATGTATAAATTGACTATGGGTTATTTATGTACCTACATGCACTTTACAGTACCTAGTTGATGCTGTTTTTAAAGCTTGATGTTTTAAGAGTGATGTCTGGTTAATATAGGTACGTGACTTCTCAATTTAGTTGTTTGGATCACTTGTCACCAATATGAACTTATGGAACAGGCACCTCAACTTGCTCAACTGCAGTTTGAAGTCATGATGGAGGTTCCTGAGCGGAGTGTACACATTGGATTTGAGAAGATACAACTGGACCGTCTTGAAAAAGAAAACGTGGACTAGCTTGCCCAATTGCTGGGCTGCGGAAGACCGATAACAAAATTAAAGCAACGTGCAAACATGCACGTATGTACAGTACAATGCTCGTACGAATCAAAATCGAATTATAACTTATGAGTTTCCTATAAAACTGACTCTAACATGAAACTCTTTTGTTCAGTATAGTTTAATTCATAACACCCTATAAAATCTTGGAATTACTTACTGTGATATGTTACATAAATGATAATTGCCTGGTTGCAGAAGAGATACGTATATGTTTCAAAAACGCAAGGGAAAATTATCTGCTTTCAGCATCTGTATCATTTGTTAAGGATAGACCCTTAATACCATCAAATTAAGAAAATCTGGGTTTCAATGTAAGAAAGAGATGTTCGATGTGTTGAAAGTCGGACAAATCTCAATGTGTATTTCATTTGCCTCCCCACCCCCTCCAAAAGATGAAGTAAATTGTATGTTTTAACGAGATCTGCATTTTTACTTTCTTTACTACGTATAGTAAGAATTGTATTCCACCCAAAAATTCGATGTCAAGATTTCACCGGAAATATGTTTTGATGCCACCTGAATAAAGAAAAAACATTTTTAGAAAAAGCTCCCTTTGTATGTATGTGTGTGAAAGTCGGTTAAAAACCAAAGTTGGTATTTAAGTTTAACGTCTTTCAAGGATACGACACGAAGATTTTGAAGAATATTCCTCCACCCAAACTATTCTTTACGTGGAAATTTTTTCTAAAATTTTGGTTTTCTCGAAAATGGTTCTAACGATTTTGATTAAAATGCCACATGTTTAAGATATTTTTATGTCATATGGAATATATAGTTTGAATTTTCTGGCTATAGCACATGTAGTCCTGTTTACTCTGGATGACTTTTGCAAAACTGGTAAACCATAAGAGATAGACCAAATCTTACTATGTAAAAAATGCAGATCTTGCTAAAACACAATTTATGTCCAAATAAATTTTATAGTGTGAATAATTTCGAGAAATTCCTTGTTATTCGTGTGAGTTTTGGAAAGCGTAAACTTTGTTCAAATGGAACATCGTCATTCATTTTTATATGTTAAGCGTGCAAAGAGAACGGACCTCAAAGCTTTAAAAGATTTGACTTGCTCAAAGCCTACTGTATTCCCATATTACCCTTGTACCTGCATGGAAATACGCAGTAAGATAATTTCTGCAAATGTTTATTCCAACACCAAGAATATAAAGGAATGAATTTGTAAGAATGGTTAGTACAAGAGTAGAGAAAGTCATTTGAGTGCAACACATAAAGATTTTTTGCTTAAGATTTTGTCTATCTCTTACAGTTTACCAGTTATACAAATATCCTTCAGAATGAAGAGGAACTTCACAGGCTATTCTCAAAAAATTAAAGGTACACCTTCATTTTGTCATGCAAATGTCTTGAGATTTTAGTCAAAATCATAGTGGCCATTATTGAGATAAGTAAAATTTACGGATATTTTTTCATGTAAAGGGCAGTTTTGGATCGGGGATTTGCTTTAACAATATGCCCATTCATGGAGAATACTGGAATATTAAATACGAAATTTGGTACTTAAGTGATTTGGGTTATGCTGTATATGCGCACGCGCGCACACACACACACACACACACACACACACACACTCTCTCTCTCTCTCTCTCTCCTTCCCTCCCTCCCTCTCTCTGGAACCTGTAACTTTTTTTCATTCAGGAAGTCCCTAAAGATGTATTTCTGGTGAAATTTGATGTCAAATTATTGGGTGCAATACAGTAATTCCCCTACGTTAAGTCGGTTACGTGATTGAGAAACTAAAGATTTATGCAATACCTAGGGGCTGTGATGTGAGCAGATATAAACAATTATACCGTGTAGAAGGAGAAATTGTACAGCATTTTCATACAGAGACAAATGAAACACAAAGTGGACCTTTTAACAATGTGGAAAAGATCCTGAGGCATTTTCATCTTGCCTGGTTACGATAACGCTAAACGTGAATGAGGTCATAGCGATCAACTCTCATTATTATAGCTAGTGATAACGCAATCGAAGCGATGTTTAAATATGCACACGTACAAAGACCACCAAAGAAAATCTCTCTGCACCTCCGGTCTGTCACATCATTTACCATTGTACGAAGGCGTGGCAATTTGAGTGGTTGCTTTAGGCAACGTATCCTTGCACCGCGGCCTAAAACAGCCAATGAAATAGCTTGGCTTCGTACAATATAAATAATGTGATAGACTGGGGGTGCAGAGATATTTTCTTTGGCGGTGTCTACTATTACGTAGAGCAGAATGCCCTAGAAATAAAACCCTATATAATCGACCCTATCGTAAATTTAAACTTTCAATAAAATGAAGCTCCTTAATCCAGTATAGCTTTAATTCACAATCAAAAACCTTATAAAATCTTAGGATTACTTTGTTGATATTTTATATATATTTGTAACATTATATAAATGCTATTAAATTAAGAATATTGGGGATTAAATCAGGAAAGGGGATGAACGATAACTCTCGAATATCGGGTGAATCTCAATTTCTATTTCATTTGCCAAATCTAGTTACATTTGTTATTTAAAATCGGTCTCTATTAAATGTATTAAATGCGTGCGTTTAGCATGAAGAAGTATATGGATATTTAAATGCAGCAAATATTTACAATCGCCTCCAGACAAAAAAGTAAATCTGTTTTGTTTATTCAGATGACGTGAAATGTCGCCGAGCTTAAGCTTAGTGCTGAAGGGGTGTCTGGGAGTCTCAAGTTACCCAAACTAAATGCAGATGAATTTGGTTTCCCTATAGAACAAGGAATTTTAAAATACTCACTAAACATGTAAATATATGTATACCACATAAGAATCTTTATAGGCATTATAGGATTTGGAGCGAGCGTATGGACAGAGAAGGCAAGACAGGTACAGATAAAAAGGGACTTTAGAAGAACACAGAGCAAAATACTTACTAGATTGACGGGAGCAGCCAATACATCACCCACAATAGCACTTTTCGTAATTTTAGGTATATGTCCAGTGCACTTAATTATAAGATCACCAGAAGCGACATATTGGCTGAAGAAAGGAAAATAAGAACATGTTAGAAACGTTATAGGATCAAATTGTAAGAGTACCAAGGAAATGGAAATGAAGTTATTAGAAGAATGGCAAAAGGAATGGGAAATGATTGAAGAAGGTAGAAGAACATTTGAAATATTTCCACAAATTAAGGAAAGATTGAAAATGTATTATTTTCAACCAAATAAGGCAGGCATCAGCAAACATGTACTCAATGAGGCCTCGCAACTATGATGTGTCAGGGGCAGCGCTTACTCTGTCTCCCCCTCCCTCGCAGCCTTAACTGGCACTGCATACACACCGATCACGGGCGAACTGTCCTGTCGTATTTATCTGCACTTCTAAACATGTCTGTCAAACTGTAATTAAATACTGAGATTTAAAGATAAATTTCTTTATTTATAACTTTGAAGGATATTAGTGTATTTAATTTAAAGTTTTAATATATTCTTAGGATTAGAGTGCATCTAATTATTCCTGGTCTATTAAATTTGATATCTAGAATAGCACTTAGATGATTTCTTCTCTCATCATGTAAGGAACGTAAGGTGTTTGTTGTGCTCTAAAGTTCAATGGAACATCAAGCGGCATTATGATAAATTTCATAAGATCACCTTACACTTATAGACAAGCATGTATTCTTAAATTTACACCACAATTTAAAGTAGCATAACACTGACGTAGTGTCCTTTATTCATTTTATTTGTTTTTCAGGTTTAGATTGGAGTAACCAACTGCAACAGCTCAAAGAGCAACAGATAATACACCTAATATTAATTCAAATATTATAACTGATAGACAACTTCACGCCAGCTATGCTGTTGCTTTGGAGATTACTCAGTCACAGGTGTTTTAGTGATGGAGATTTCATAAAAAATGTGAGAGTAAGGTTGCCAACATAATTTGCCCTGAACAATATATTTTTAGTAATATTGCATAATCACCACAAACCATACAGAGAAGGATACATAAAATAGCAGAAATAGCCGAAAAAAGACTACAAACCGAGGTCCATAAATTTATAGCCGTTTCTCTCGCGTTAGATGAAAGCACTAGCAACGTTGACACAGCACCAGGGTTGCCAACATTTAGAAGTAAAACTATCGTACCGGCCACTCAAAATTATAGTTTTGGATTCAAAATTATCGTACATCATAAACCAAATGCTACAACAATAAAAATATCAGTATAACACTTGCGAAAATGTAATAGTAATGATGCTTATTATATCCACTTACAAGATTGGTGGTCCCAATCAGTATTACAACTTTAGCACTCTTTTCGCACTATTCATCTGAAAGTTCAACTTCCTCAACCGTTGCAGCATTATCAAATTTTTTGTTGAGATGAACTTTAACATTTTGGTGACTTGCAGATTTTCGGACCTATCACATTCTTTCATAACCTGAGACGACAGAATTAGCCCATTTACCGCATCTAGCATCAATCTGTTTTAACTTTTTTATTAAACCCAGTTTAGAAAAAAAAATCTTTCACAATAAGCGTTTCTGTGGGGCAACGAAGTCTCTAATAATGCAAATTCCACCAGTTCTTTGAAATCAGTATTCCCACCAAGGTGACACGTGAGTTTAACAGCACTCCAGAAACTGTCAGGTTCAGGTATGTTCTTTATTTCACACACAGAGTATCACTTATTCTGAGTTTTCTCCATTGATCACCAATTTTCCGAACAGTGCCTTCTTCATTGAAATTACCAGATCTGGGCACACTGGTAATAAGAGGATAAAGGGTAGGAAGCTTTGTCGGATTGGAAACGGTTGCCTTAGAGGGGTGGAGACAGGCTACGAGGGCAAAAGTGTATCGCTATTTGTAATTAGTTTTATTTCGCTGGTGTCACAAACCAGTGGAAATGATATTTCGCCGCTATCGAATTATCATACATTCAAACTATCGTACACCCCTATAATTATCGTACGAGTTGGCAACCCTGCACAGCACAATTGGTAATTTTCACTCATGGAGTTACTAACAACTTCTCGATACAAGAATATATGCTTCAAGTCATTCCACATAGGGAACATACAACAGGGACAGAATTATTTCAAGCATTTAAGAAATGTGTAGAAGAAAAGAAACTGAATCTAAAAAAAATCTTGTATCACGATTAACAGATGTTAATTTGCGTGCTATACTGAGAGTGGCTACTTGTGATATATCACTAGATTTTCATGGTAGGTACATTCCAAATAGAAGTGAATTGAAATATATTGCTCAAATATCTAGGCCTACCTTAAGTATCGTAGACCAAAATAGTTGGATTCAAGTATGTGTACTATTCCTTATTGTACTCTGTACGTGCGAGTCCAGCACTGACTCTGAACGAAGGTCAATGCCATCCCCTGTTCTACATTACGTCATGTGCATTGCGGGTTGTATGTTGAGACGTCATACTGATACCTCATTGAGTACATGTTTGCCGATGCCTGAAATAAGGGCATAATTCATGACTTAACTGGACACGGGCCATTTCAAAATTACCTGCATAGGATTGGTGGGAAACGATCTGGAAGTTGCGAAATGTGTGGAAAAACAGATACGCCAGAACAGGCGTTTGAGTGCAACAAATATGGCAATGTTGTGAGAGATGAGGCAGAAACTACAAGGTAAACAAATCTGGAATGTTATAATGGCGCAAGAAGACGTTTTAGCTATGAATGAAATGGTGAATAAGATATCGCGTGTAGCGCTTAAGAATTTGGAGGACAGAAGAGGAGGAAGTGGATTGATAAGAAATGATCAAATAAGGAGTGAAGGACCTCTAGGATTATTACCAGAGCAAGGAATAGACAACAACCCACGACAACCGATGAGAGAAATGTAAAAGATGTACGCGAAGAACATTTACGTTTGCACGAGACAAAGGTAGAGGATAATAGAGATTCTCTTGATTATATTTTATTTGTATAGAGTCTGGAAATTGTTATTAATTGTTTAAAGAACTATAATGGTTAGTTTGTAAATTTTTACTTTTCTGATATTTTATTGATATTGTATTTGGAATGTTAATGTTGGGATAAATGAAGTTCGCAACTATGTCCTGGCTTAAGTAACTAGATGTCAGACTATCTATGTCTGTCTAACTAATGATATGGATATCCATTTTATTAAAACACCATTATCGTCCCTTTCTTTTGAAGAAAAATGTGCTCTAAAGATTAAGACAGACACCACATCTGAATATTGTACACAAGGATGGAAGCCAAATAACTTTCCAGTCCCACTGCTAGAGGAAGTATTATGGCTCACAAGTATAACAAAATGTAAATTGTATTGTTATGTTTGCGTATTATATGGAGGAGAAAGTGAATGGGATGAGTTGGCATACGGTAAATATTTTCATAGAAGGTCGCATAAGCATCAAGTTTCCAAAAGAATATGCCGAACAGCGAGCGTTTTCATTTTCTTAGAGAATGTAGAATTGATCATGCCTTATCAGAAGCAGCATAACGAATCTGTAAGTCGCAATAAACGATTTCTTGAAGATTAATTCAAGTGGTGTGAGACCTAGGGAAACGAGAACTTCCATTCGTGGACATGAATGAAGACTGCTAATAAAGGCAATTATCTTGAATTGTTTGGGCCCGAAGAACAGTTCATAAGAGAATTTGGAATCCACCTCAGGATTTAAAGGAACTTCGAGTCATATCAAAATGATCTTATTGAGTGCATAAATCAGAGAGAAAATGAAATTAGGAACGAAATCTCAGCTTGTGAATTTAAGTGCATTTGCAATTGACAAATCACTACTGAATGAACTCTCCAGAATCAGAGCTTCAGTGATCATGCCAGTGATATAATTGCTGCCAGAAAAGAATGTTGTATGGAGTTAATCTTAAAAGAGGAAGAAACAACAGCACCACTAAGGCACGCCTCAGACTCTCCAGTAACTTACAACTACCTTCGCCACTGCTGAAAGGAAGAGCTCTACGAAGAGGGGAAGTTTTTATTTATACCAAACCACGAGTTAATGCTCGATTCCCAACTGGCTTAGCGGCTGCCACACAAGCATTTGCTTGTTTTTATGTGCTAGAGGCTCTAGCAGCTAGACTAAGACAGCAGAGCAAGAAGGCTTGCTCCATGAACTGAATTTAGTGAACAGGAGATTATCAGTTTGAGAGGTGCTTCTGACAGCAGTGATGGGCCTCTCGTGAACAGAGAGTAATCCAACACCCGGGTTATCGACGCCTACGTTGATGCCTACCTGGGAAGAATCTTTATTCACAGAAAGTGGCGGAATAGCAAAGTGTTAGCGCTAAATTCTGCACTCAGAAAATTCAATTTGTAGTCTCATTACACAACCCATGCAAGCTAGTGTAGGTAGGCCGCGCAAGGGATTTTGGCATGTGAATATTTTAATGGAAAGGTATGATGCGATGCGAATCACATGGACGGAGAGAAGTATTCAAATCTATGGATATGCAGCTTTAAATGTTGAATTAATCGACACAGAAGGGGGAATTATTTATTATTTCCTTATTCCACTGATGTGTTATCGTATTTTTCAAACGCATATGTACACAGTACACGAATGACAAGAATACGTGTGTATTATTCAAAATGTGATTTCCCTTAAAAAATTACGTTACCTTATGACACAAGTATTCAAACGCGCTCTATGATACAGCAGTAAAACATAATATATGTTGGAAATGTTGGTATTTGTACCTTCAGAATTCCTCATTCCTATCTGCTGTCATACAGTAAACAAATAACTTCAGCTAAGAGTGCCCACAGTCAAAATGGGGCGGGAAGGAAGAGAGAAACTGAATCTTGCATACGCATGAACAAAATAAGGCAATAAACTGTAGAAGCTGTACTCAGAAATTCGTCCACTGTGTGGTGTCTCTTCCAACCTGTAAAACCAGTAATATCAGTGTCAATCAGCCATAATTTACTTATAGACATAAAAAACAAGTGCTGAAAGTGGTGAAGCAAAACCCCTGAATAATAGCAATAGAAATTAGAGCACATTTGGAAGAACATCTTGGGAAGGTGGTTCATGAAAAAAAAATAGCTCGTAGGGTTTTGAACAGTGCTGGTTACAATTCCAGAGCACTAAAAAGAAAACCGTATGTAAGTAAAGTAAACAAGAAGAGACGTTAAGTATTTGCCAATGCGTATATAACGAAGAACAATGAGTTTGGGATCATGTGTTATGGTCAGATGAAAGCAAGTAGAATATATGTATACTGAGCTGATGGCCGACTAAATGTGTGGAGACAGAAGATACCGAGTGGGATCCTAGGAATGTGGAAGCTACGGCGAAACACGAGGTTTAGCGTAATGGTCTGGGGAACATCTGGCGAGAATTGGAAGATAGGATCAGAAATCACCTGCAAAACAGGACTGAAAGATATTCTGCAGGAGTGGAATATAATTGATTCGGAGGTAACTAGCAAACACTACATTCAATACCAAGGCATGGTAGTCGTTATAAAAAGGAAAAGCATAATGTTTAACACTAGAACCCCGGCGCTCGCCAGCTACCATTAACTACGGTAGCGGTCATTTTTGACCGTTCGTTTTTTCTTTGCCTTTTTCATGTACATTTTACAACTTATTTCTTACCAGTTTAATATTGTTATTATTAGGTAACTAGGTCCAATATATTATCACTGTGTGTGTATAAATTATTGTAAAATTGCCTTTCTAGGGCATACATTCGAGTTTTCTATGCTAAATGTTTTCTCTAATAATCTTGTGGTAATGGAGAGTTAGGAGAAAAAAAATTTAATTTGGTAGTATATAAAAAAAAGTCCGTACGATGAACGAATATCCTTTATTTATCTCTATTTTTCAACAGTATGTTTATTCAAATAAAAAAAATAGTTCAAATTCTCAGAAAGGCGGAATATAGTGTAATAGTGCAACTAAGAATATTTAGGATTATGAACGTGATAACACTATGCACTCAAATTGCATGGAATACAAGTCATCTGCAAATGATGGTTGTATCGAGCTATGCCCATACCTTCTTACCTCCCTCGCAGCACGAGAATTACAGGAAATGTTATCCTGAATTTGATTTTCTGATAATAAATAAGCAAAGCAAATATATGTGTATGTTGTGTACAAACAAGGAAATGAATAACTACACAAATGCACCTATTAGGAATACAGTTTCATGTTATGCAATATCTAAAGAAAGCAGAATGAAACTTACCATTCAAATAATCTTCACTGAACGACTCATCTTCCGATTGTTCTGATTCAGCTGGGGGTTGATAATCATCTTCACCACTACCATCTTCTGATACATCGTCTGCCATATCATGAAATATAGCCAGGATTTCATCTGGTTTCAAACCACGAGACATCTTGCAGGCATAGATTCACAACGTACACTACTATAATGAACAGTTGGTATGAAGACGGACAAAGCAGATTAGTGACAATGAGAAATCCAACGACAGTGCGAGCGAAAGCCTAACAAAATAATTGTAACGGTCAAAAATGACCGTCTCCGGGGTTCATGGTCAAACATGAAAAAACGCCCACGTAAATAATGACATGCCGAAAATTATTGTGCTATATAAAACTAGAGGGTACATCAGGAAAAGTCATGAAAGGCCAAGCTTCATTTTTAAAAACCGGCGGAACTATGCTTATTTAAATATCAAGTACGGTCAAAATGACCGCTACCGGGGTTCTAGTGTTAAGTACTAGAGTGCTTATTTTGTTTATTTGAATACTTCTGTTCATCTGTTGAGAGAACATTCTTCAGTTATCATTACGAAAATCCATTTATATTTAAGTGAATGCACTTGACTACAATTGAAATGTGTATTAAAAACAGTGTGAAGATTTGTTTATTTTAATTCGTATGTTTCAGTGGTTAAATGCCCTGTTTTAGCAGCATAATGCTGACATTTGATAATTCTGTTCGTCTCTGTACTTCATCCTATATGTGACGTGGGCTGCAGCTGGAAGAATGTTTCAAGTTGAGACGGCAGTTGTATACAGTGGAAGGAACTAGACAGTCAGTAAAAATCAGGGACGTCCATACACAAATACAGAGTTCACTCAAATCATCCAGTTCTTATACTCCCGACAAACTACCACCCTCCTCCTCCTCCTCCTCCTCCCTCTTCTTGTGCTTCTGCTATGCCAGCAATGCTAGCTATTCTAATCTTTGCTGGTGCCACGGCTTTCAGCTCATTATCCTGAATAAGTATTCGTCCTATCATTCTGCGATGAATATATTTTTCAGAATAATGCTGCTTAATTGTTCCCAGGTGTTGACAAGCTTTACCCGATTCCACAGGAACAATTTCACCAAATGTTCGAGTGCACAGTTTTTCCATATCTTTCACCCTGAAGGTTGGGTTTCTACTGCCAGCCAGCCACTATGTTACATCTCCCCACAGTAACTCAATAGGGTTTAGCAGCGTGGGAGCCCGGCTGTATTGTGTCCATGCTCTATCATATCTGCTGGGTTTATGTAACATGATCAAATCAATAGTTTTGCCTTTGTAAATTATTTCATTTTTAGTAGTCAGGCTTTCATATCCGTTTTTACGGAGTTGGATGTTAAAGGTTTGTGCACTAGAGCGTTGTGATAGGACGTGTCAAATATAGCCACTTGACGTAATTTCCAGTTTCTCCCTGGTGTATGGCTGTTAATAAACCAGCATTACTTTCATCAGTCCAGCTTTTAGAATTTATTTGTATGGCTACTGTGTATGCAAGTCTCGTCTTCATACACAATTTGAAGTTCCTCCACTGCCGAAGAGATGACAGATAATTTTCTCGCTCTGTGCGTAGTATATCTTGCTTTTCAAAGAGCACTTTTTCTGTTACTTCTGATTTTCTTCTTTTGAGTTCCAAATTTCGAAATATTTTACTAAGGCTTGTGCGACTTTATATATTTTAATCTTATCTGCAGTCATCCCACTGCAGGCACAGTTCCCTCGTGGACGCAGAAATTGTGAATTGTACATCTGATAACATTTGTCGAAGTCGTCAATAACTCTGATTTTTAAAGATCGATTGTGTGTGTGTGTGTGTGTGTGTGTGTGTGTGTGTGTGTGTGTGTGTGTGTCTGTGTGTGTGTGTTTCCCTGGAGTACCAAAAGAAGTGCCTTCTTCAGCATGCTTTTCAGTATAGTTCAGAATCCTAGAAACAGGACGCACTGACACTTGTAGCTTTTGCATCCCTGACTGGCACCTGCTGTAGTTTCTTGAAATAAGCAGGTGAACTAACTTCTTCCATATTCCATTAATCGTTTTTCCACTCAATAACCTGCGTAGGACAGGATTGAAAGGGGTAGAATGGGACGGAAAAATTCAATGCCATAGCCGGGATTTGAACCACGGATCTGCCGGTTACCGTCCAGCTGCTCTAACCACTAAGCTGGGTGGCATTGATTGATCTTATCTTATAATTGGTTAAACTAGAAGCCCGGGACTTGTACTTAAAATATTGCAAGTCGCCTTTAAGGTGTGTTATCTCATATGAATTGAGATCTCCTTGTATTGTTTACCGGAAAAAATGCGAGTGAGTTGGAAAATTTGATGTCGGTCGGCACATTGGCCAAGTGGTTAGAGTAGCCACTATAACCGGAGGTTCGTGGTTCAAATCCCGGCTATGACATTGAATTTTTCAGTCTCATTCTACCCTTTCCATTCTTTCATATTATTCGCTTTTTGTTTCATAAACTCATAAACGTTCAATACTGTTTCACGGCTCTGGCTATGCAAGGTTTTCCCTTTCAATTTCAAAATAATGTGAAGGATAATATTCGAATTAACCGCACTAAAGCTGGACACAACTCGCGCATAACAGCTTTAGTAGACTGTATCGCCAGACGACTTGAAGTGTGTAACGTAATGAGCATACATTCCAATGTTGATTTCGTCTAACCAGCACCACGTGCTTCTTACAAGAACTGTATTGAAACATCAGGAGGTTGACTGACAAGGCCATACGCCGAAATCTCTGGCGAGATCTGTACTGTCGCTACACGCCTACTACGTGCGAGAATTGGCCAGCGTTCATTTACTCAAGTTTTGCACTTCCTCTAATGTTATGGGACTTTCGAAAGTAAACAGCCAAACCGTTGTTTATTTTGTAAACAAATATCTGCAGTCATCGAAACCGTGGTGTAGTGAAGCGATTTCTGCTGCAAGCGCTTAGAGTGGAAAGTAATTTCCGAGATAGGGCACTGTAACTGTAGGCAGTTTACACGTTATTTTACTCACGTATATTAGTTCCTTTTAAGCGACATAACACAAAATTGAGATAGATATGGATTCTGAAACTAATTTATAATCAAGTCTAGAATACATTGGATTTCGGAAAATAAAATGACTCGTTTTAGAATTTCCAATTTGAAAAAAGCCACAAATCTTACAAGTGGTCAGCATATATTTGACTTGGGAAAAAATATTAGGAAAAGAAATATCGGCAAGCCTTGACGGAAAAAGTGTCAATCAGCAACTTTATCAAAGTAAATTAACTTATTTAATATAGAGATGTTGAATTTTATTTAAGTAAAGTGTATGCTATCGTTTTTAGCTTTAATATAATACAGAATGTTTTACTCATTACATTACGCGTAATTTAGTACACGAATCTTATTTATGGGTGGCTTTTGATAGGAACATCATATAGGGCAAGTATGAGCGTAAACCAGACCTATAAGAACGTTTTACACATTTTGCTGCATTATGCTCTTTCATTAATAGCAAGAAAGATTCCCACCTCCATTCCAGCAATGTTACATTTTGTATTCGAAAGGTAAAACTACCAAGAAATGTTTCAAGATGAAACATTAAAACGAGCGATTCACTAGACGGAAACTGAAGAGGAAGTGTTTTTCCTAGGAAAGAGCTTTCAGAAAAAATAAGATACTATGCTTTCTCTTGTATACGAGGATGTGAAAATGAAACTTCCATAATTCTGAGACAGAATATTAAAAGACCCCAAAAGAAAATCGTTTATGTGAATATTTGTTAGGAGTGTAATTTGTTTTTTGATGTTGGTATGAGATGGTTAAATGACGAAAACGTGTTACTAATGTTCATTGTTACGAACAACTAAGTTTGTTTAAAGACGTCATAAATATTTCCATATTTAATTTTAATATATATGTATAAATATTAGAATTACATGTGTTCAATATTAATAGCAAAGGGAAAATGGCTAAGGATCGCTTCCCTAACAATGCGGGAACTATTTGATGAACGCATGCGCGGATGTACACGCGGCAGTCGGAATGATAGACTCGCAACTAAAAGAATTGGCACTAGCGCCTAAATGTTCAAGGTGATAGGACGTGTTTTGGTAGCGTGTGAATATTGTAGAACATTTACCAGACTTTCATCAAGCTTTTGTTTCACTTTTTGAAAAAGTGGAAAGACTTAATCTAAAATGGTGCTAAGAGGATTTATTTAAATGTAAAATAGAGAAAAAGTGTTAATAAAATAATACATTGTGGCGAAGAAACATCATGTGATTTTTCATTCCATCCGTTACCACGCCCTGAGAGAAATAAGAGCCTCATCGCTCAAAATTGAAGCAGCACTTCAATAAAAACAGCACCAATTCCATGTTCGATTGTGTAACAATTGGTATGCGGAGCAATTGCGTTGAGTGAAAATAATTTTGTTAACGGGTATCGTACTTTTGAAAGCGAGTGTGCTTGTAAAACGTAAATTCTATGCAATTGCTAATTTGTATATTTTGAAATTTAGGAAAACATCAGTAATTTTGAAGTTCAACTGTCTGAGAGTGTGTGTGTGTGTGTGTGTGTGTGTGTGTGTGTGTGTGTGTGTGTGTGTGTGCAGAAATGCTATGACTGCAAATGTATGTGAGAGTAAATCAGATGTGATAGGAGAGAGAGAGAGAGAGAGAGAGAGAGAGAGAGAGAGAGAGAGAGAGAGAGAGAATATGTACTGGTGCGCAATCTCATGAAATTAAAACGTTGTGAATTTGACCAACTTGCAAGGACATTTCTTCAAAATAAATAGCTCAATTCTCCAGCTTTTCGTCTATTTACGTGTAGTTTTTCGTTTGGAAATGAGAAAGACAGTTTTTATCTGTAATAAAATTACACCCTACAGAACAATAATTGTTCAATTATTGAATCGGTCGGTGGAGAAAGAAACTGTCATTTTTTTCACTTTTTCATTTTTTCGCGCATTCACTTTAATTCAACTGAAATACATCGTCCTGTGTTGAAAGGAACTATATCCAACCACTGCTTAGCTGAGAAAAATGAATCCCTGTGCATTCATCAGGAGGAGAAAGGAACAATGTCAGTGACTTAATTCGTTTCTCGTTTCTTTGACGTGAACTGCAAGCGAGGCGCCCCTGTTGCATCAAGTATGTGCTTCGACAATGGGTGGCATATTACGTCTATGTAATCATTCTTGTTTCTCTGCATTTGAGACTGCAACTGTTTAGTTAGAAGCTTGTTGTTGTGAAGCAACCAAGAAACCAAAAAGAAAGAGAAACGAGGAGCAGCACAAAAGGAAAAAAATAAAATATGCAAGAGTGCATGGACTACCCTACTTGAACTACCAGGGCAATCCTGTACCTGGGAAAAGTGTCGGAGCAGATTGCAAGTAAATAAGACAATAACTATTGCAGCATGAAATGTGCCATGCATTACTTTTATATTTTACAGAGAGCTTTATTACCTACTGATACTAATGTAATTCGATACTGTTTTTAGGTGTCGGATGGAATGCTTCCACCGTATTAATGATACGCAACGCCTGAAAATTATTTTCTTAACATAGAAGATAAAAATGCTCAATATATACATCTACAAGGGCTAATTGTTGTTAGAAACCGCAACACGAACCTGCAGATATTTTAACAAGCGACAGCATTCTTTTGATTATTTTGTTGTTGTAGAAAGTAGACGCACGGGCGTTTGCAAGCAAGCATTTCTTAATCTTCATGCTGTATCACAGAAACGAGTATTTCGCATATCAAGTCTTCTTATTAAAGGACAAATTCCAAGGGATAAATGGGGTGAAAATGAGTGCACCATCAAACTACAGAAAATATATTGAATGCAATACATGATCATATCCATTCGTTTCCCCTTAGGACAGCCCACTATGCTGGCAAAGAAATAAAATACTTGGACGTACGTTTGAATATCAAAAGTATGCATTATCTTTTCCGGCAGAAATATCCAGAGTTTGATGTTAAATATGATTTTTACAGAAAGTACCTCTCGGAAAATGCTAATTATGCTTTAGGCCGCCCACAAATTGATGTTTGCAGCAAATGTGAGGAACTAGAAGTCAAAATAAAGAGTCCTCATATTACTGACATTAGCCAGAGGGCAGCGTAAATTGATCTTGATATACACAAGCGTAGGAGTAAGAGATTTTATACTGCCATAAAGCAAGTGGAACAAATGGGACGACCATGTTGCTGGATTGGCATTTGACTTTATGCAGAATTTGGCTTTACCAAAATCCCTGTACAAGAAATATTTTACCTTAGACAGTTATGTGTAAACAGTTTTAGCATTTATAATATCAAATCCAGGCATTGTATCGTGTATCTGTATCATGAAGGTGAGGGAAAGAAGGGGGCCAATGAAGTATGTTTCATTTTATACGATTACGACTACTCTGCCAGAAAATATTACAGAACTACACTTCTTCTCTGATAGAGCCCCGGGGCAAAACAAAAATCACACCCTAATCCGAATGTGCCTGGCATTGACACAGCTGAGAAGAATAAATAAGATCTTTCATCGATTTCCAGAGATGGGTCATTCATTTCTTCCATGTGATCGAGTGTTTGGTGTACTTAAAAGAAAAATATAAAAATGTGATAGATTTTAAACTCCCAAAGAATATGTGGATTGATTGATTTGTGGGTTTAAGGACGCTCAACTTCTAGGTCATCAGCGCCCTAAATATGTGGAGCTGATAGCTAATAGTATTACAGGAATAACTGACTATGGCACAGACAGAAAGCATTATGCATTTTGACAAGTGGTGGCCACAATTTTACAAAAAGAATGTGATTTCTATGGAAACAGCAAGTAAGGATTTCCAAGAAATAAGAAAGAATTATTTGCAATTTCCCAGTATAAGGAATTTATTTACGAGACTAATAAGCCTGGAATAATAAGAACACGTCTGTTTATTAATAGTTGTATGACACATACATTCTGTTTGCTGAAAACGCGCTCAAATTTTCACATGGCCCTGGAGCCAGCTTATCCACAACTCAAAGTGCCCATTCAGAAAAAGAAAATGGAGGACATTCAAAAGCTGATGAAATATATACTCGTTCATGAAAAGATGCACAAAAATGTTATGAAGATCTATTGCAGTGGCCAGTGATTTCATAAATCATTCTTTAGGTACTGTTGAATGAATCAGGTCCTACCGTAATTTGCAAATTACTTCTCCAAAATTCTTAAATGTACTACAAATATCAATGTGCTTTTTCATATTGTGTTGTTTATTATTGTATCTATGTTATTTAAGATGCTGAACATCAATATTGTAACAAAAACTACATTTTTAAGAAAATAAACGCATTTAACAGTGGTAAACCTATCATCGAGTGGAGAAAGGAACTAAGTCAGTTTTTTTTCAAAATCAATTTTTGCAATATTTGCTGAGAATTAAGTGAGTGCATTTATATGTATTTACTGGACTGCAATAAAGAATACAATAAAACTTCGAACAGAAATTTCTGAAAATAAGTTTACCGGCTAAACAGTTTTTTATCTCCTGAAAGGTTAAAAAAATTGACTTAGTTCCTTTCTCCGCCGACCGATTCAATTATAATTATGTTAGTAGAACCACAATCGCCAACTTCAATGGCTCATAGCGATGGCCACGATTGTACACAATTCCCAGGATCTCCTAAATACCGGACCTGACACTGTGATTCAAGATGGCGCCTATGTGGTGGGAACTACTTGTAAACAACTCGTCTACAGGCTACGATTTCAACGCAGTAAAATAAAAAAGTTGTGTAATAACACGCCTATTTTGTGAATATGGGCTGTGTTAAACACAAAAACACTGTCTTAAACATAACCTCAAGTAAACAAAGAATGACATTTAATATTAAACAATAACCAATGGGCAATGAAATATATAACCTTAAATATCATTCATGCAATCTACAGTTTTACATGCCATTATGTAACTGCATTACACACTTAAATTACAAAGAAGATAGACAAAACTGCAAGCAGCATGTTACTTAAATAAAATAGAAATGTTGACATTGAGTTGACTCAGAATTATTAATCATTGTTTACACTGTTTTTCACACTGTACCATGTGCAGAATGTTATATACCTACACAAAACATATACTGGATGGCTGATATACAAATGCTGCTATTTAGAATCTAGAGCTACCTACTGAATTCAAAAGCTTTAGGGTAGAATTTTGCTTTTACTGAAAACTTATGATTACTCAGTTTGCAACCATAAAACAATAAAACTCAGCACTTCATGACGGGAGGGAATCCACAAAAGCAGATGAAATATTAAAAATAATAACCCTAAAACAGCACTGTAAATGAAATATATGAAATACGTAACCTTAAATCAGCATTGTAAAGCAACTTTGCTATAGTCTATAACTTCACATGCAGCAACATAACACATTTTTTCTAAACTACAGCTACACATTTAAATTACAAAGACAAAAGATAATGTATAAATACAAGCAGCATTCTACTTACATGGGTAAAACTATAGGAGAGCGGCGTCTCGACATTATCTTTCACTATTCACCATGTTATATACACACCGGCAACACACATAACGTTGCAATTTATAGTAATTAAATACTGAATTTACAAGCGATACGTTGCAATTTACCTTTTGTTTTAAATGAAAGTTTCTCATTTTTAATTTGCATCCGGGAATGCAACAGTTACGGTGCATTGTCATGTTTGAGGTTAGGTTGAGGTATGACAACAATAACGTGCACTACTGGAACAGTTTTTCTTCAACAACCTCTCACCACTGTAATCGTGACACAAATTGTACTTGCAAACATACAAATTAACCACACTATACGGCTAACGTAGCCATAGCCTTAGATGAAACACAATAAACATGAACACGTGGATAAACACATGGCACAGTCAACACGTTATTAGATTTATTTCCGTTCCCAACACTGCCCAAATAAAAGTTCTTAAACACTCGCTTTGCTAATATGAAGACAAATTTACATAGGAATTGTTATAAGAAACAAAAACTCAAAGGCATAGAAAAGAATACGAAGGGTAGCGTGTGGAAACACCTCAGAAATCAGGACCAACAGCCGACGCCATTTTTGTACAACTTAGATGGTAGTGTTAGGTCCGTTAATCCAGAGGGTCCTGCAATTCCCTAAGCAGATGCACCACATGCCACCAGAGAGCATGTAGCCTCTGGCGATGTAGATTATGATTATTTCTAAAGTTCTGTGGGTCAGATGGCGGTCAAAATGGGGCAAAAGTATTTTCATGAGACGATGGATCTCTTAACGGGTAAAATTATAGTTAAGAACCATGAAACACATATCATGTATAAATGTAATATAGTTTGTTATTTAGTGGTCTCATCTCAAATAAATGGATGCATTTTATGAATTAACGTACTCCACATTAGGGTCCGGATGCTGCCGCTCATCGTCCATGCTTGCTCCCTCTTCTTTCACTCAAATAAAGCAATTTTTGTGCTTCATCATACAGCTCCCGTGAACTAGAAATTGAAGGATCCGATGACACTAGTAAATTGTTCCACAGATCATTCATTGTATTATGTATTATGTTCCTGTATGCTGCTGTTGGAATCTTAATATCCTTGTTAGGTGCTTCTTGTATCTCTCCTCAGACAGTTGACCAATGGATATCATTGCTGAATTTATGATGTGAGATCCGTGAATTAGCAGTTTATGGATACTAGCAGAGAGGTAAAACCAAGGGTATTTCTTTACAAAACGTGCAGTTCCAAGCGCATATATTCGTAAATCAAATGCGCTACAATTTATCTCCCTTCCAGAAGAAATCACTAAAACACTCGTCTCATGCATGAGTTTGATGTGGTTAGGCCTACAGTATTTTGTTGCTGAAGGTCGGGGATTTTGCCAGTACACGTATTTGTGTTGTCACTATATAGGCGAAGCGGAACAAAGGAGGCCAGAAAAGTTTCTGCATCAGATAAGCAACTTTCATCACTATATGTCTTCTTAAATTTTTGCTGACTTGTACTACCCTCAAACCTCCCATTTTGCTGAATAGCGTTAGGTTACCCTGTTTAAAAAGAACAGTTGGAGTGGATTCCATACACTGAATTATTGGTCGAAGTGTATGGTCTGGCAATCCTTGTAAATTTATTTCAGCGCTAATTTCTGTGACATTAATGTATTCTTTGTTTTGGATAACACATGAGCTTAGCCTCCTGTGTTTTATTTATATTTTCAAATTGAGTATTAAGGCTCGGAACAAAAATAGAAATGCTAATTTATACCTAGCATATAACAAAATATTTTCAGAAGGATAGTTTTTGCAAATGAAGACAACTTGATGGCTTTGGTGGCGCTGCTTAGTGCTTTCACTGAATCAGCATTCCCAAAGCATTTTAGACTTAACTGAGCGACAAAAGAAAGTTCCTTGTTATTAGCTGATTCTGGAAGCGCTGGTTAGAGAAGTATTGAATACAGCTTTAGGTGTACAAAAACATACTTGATGGGAAGGAAATAGTTTTGTCTTGAAATTTTAACTAATATTAGAAATCGTCGGAATAAGTATTTGCTTATGAAGGGTGCCAGAAACATACATCGCGGGCGCACTTTTGACAGCGCTGCTGTAGGCTAACCCTCCGCCACAGACCGACCTACCAGTATCTCCTAACAGATCCGTCTCAATATGACTACGTACAGGTTCTTCACTTACAACCTAACGGGCGCACGGCATTTGGCCTGTGCTAAATTGGGTGTGCCACAACCGACTTTGCTCCTACATGAACTCCGCTCGTAAAGCATGTCTAACGCTTTTTCTTACCTTATAGAAGATGCTGGAAATGTCCACCCTCGGCTAAACAAGCATTATAACACATTTTGATTCACACGATTAAGTTGGGCCACTGTAGTGTTTCCGATTTCATTTCTAATATTTTGTTTTAGTTCTTCCAACGTATGAGGACTTGTCTCGTAAACTTTGTCTTTCAAGGTTAACCCACAAGTAAAAATCACATACTGTTAGATCGGGGGAGTGAGAGGGCCACACACTAGCATTAATCACTCTATCTTGAAACACTTCCCTAATTTTATTCATGGGCTGTATGGGCAGTAGCAGTATCTTGTTTAAACCAGCCATATGGTTTCTCTTCATCTGTCAGATCATGATACAATGGGGCCAACGTGTCATTTCGGTACCTCTCTAAGCATTTACAGTCTGCTCCTAGAATATTGAACCGATTATGCGCCAACAGCACACCAAACTCCAACTCTCCGATCATAGTGAGGGATATTTCTTGAACGCGATACACTAAGCCGTAAAAGAACAGAAGCTGTGGATCAATTAAACCGTCATTCATTGACGAAAGAAACCCCCCCCCCCCCCCCCCCACACACACACACACACATCATTCGTGATACTGGGTCACCTTGTTTTTAAAGCATGGACACTTGTTAATTAAGGAAATTGAAGCTATTAACAGTGAAGCAACAATATTCTAAAGTAAGAAAAAACTAAAAACTAAAAACTTCACTTATCTTAGTAATGTTTCCAGTCAACTCGAAACTCGAGTCAGTGTTTGAAAAAATAACTTGCAACATTACTAAGATAAGTGAAGTTTTTAGTTTCTAATTTGTTCTTACTTTAGAATGGACACTTGTTTGCTAATGCTGGATTTCTGACAATGAAGACATTAATCCTATTGCTCTCCAATATTTTTCACTGATGGATGGGTCACTAGAAGTGGCCGGACATATCTGAAGGTGGTCTTGGTCCATTTCCTCTTGCAGATCACATAGAGGACAGAGTGGTGAAGAATATATCCCAATTCTGTTCATGTCCTGTAATCAACCTGAAGGTTGCAACTGCCGTTTTTCGATACTCAAGAATTACTGTTCGAATGTTTGGTAGTTCCCATCTTTTATTTTTGATTTTTCGTAGTAATATTTTGCAATATTTTTTTTTTTTTTTTTGTTTTAATTCAGAGTTGACTAATCATTTAGTTGCATAGAGCACGGACACTAGTACACTTACACTGTTTTAGTTTTAAGAATTTAGTTGCTCTATGTACAGAAGACTCTGAAATCCCCACTTTTTGTGCTAATTTTGGGATGGACTTGAACGTGTGAATCAGAATGTGTTCTCACTATATAATGCTTGTTTAGCCGAGGGTGGACGACATTTCCAGCATCTTCTATAAGGTAGGAGTGTTATACATGTTGTACGCGCGGAGTTTATGTTGGAGCAAAGCCGGTTGTGATACACACAATCGTGAAAAGGCCAAATGACGTGCGCCCGTTAGGTTTTAAATTAAGAACCTTGCTGTTTAAGCTACGTAAAGGAAAGAAGGGAGAGTCATAGTATTGCGCAATGTATGTATAGGTTAAGATAATACTGGAAGCATCACATGTTCTGATTAAAAAAAATTGTTTAACGACGCTGTCAATTGCCAAGATCACATCAGCGTCACCGGTGTGCCGGAATTTTGTCCCGCAGGAGTTCTTTTACATGGCAGTAAATTTACTGACATGGAGCTGTCGTTTTTAAGCACACTTAAAAACCATCGGCCTGGGCCGGGTTTGAACCCGCAACCTTGGGAACAGTAGGCCAGCGTCTAACCAACTGAGCCACCCAGACCGACACGTGTTCTGATGGCTCGACGATTGACTTGCCATGATACTGTTATTTGATGAGGTCAGAGGTTCGCGCCTGAAAGTAGAGAAATCATGTCTTTTTCTTTTTTACTCTTGCCACCTCCCACCTCAGCCCTATGTTATATAATTTTAAACTGAATAATATTCAATTTTTTAAAATTAAAAACCAAAAATGGAATATCGAGATCAATCCACCTCCAGGTGTCCTGTTACCGTCTGGTATAAGAATGGACTGTATAAAAATGTTTTATTATTGCCAGCAAGAATCCAATTAGCACAGGTTGTATAATTTGATTTACTTTCACTAAATACACAACAGTCAAACAAAGCAATCAATCACTATCATAACAATACTAATGCAACACATAAATGAGTCAAATATCTATAAGAATTTTAGCCTGTTAAACTAATCTCTATTTATTGATTTCCTTCTACATAGTAACATCGCCTTGGCAACCATCAGACAGGCTAGCCAACCTTTCGATCGCACAATTCAACTATCAGTTACTGAACATGTCCTGATATTTGCTTCAGTTTATAGTACTTATTTATTCAAACACGGTGTATATATTTATTTCCCTAACAATTACTTACAGCATTAAATAAAAAGTGGACTTTCTCAGATGTCTGCTCTGATTCAGTGATCAACGTTGCCGCTGACATTGAAATACATGAATTTGTTTGTTCTGCAGTTATGTTTAAGTGAAACATTACATAGTCCTTATACCTGGAGAGCAGTACTTGATGAAAGTCATGAGGCGATCTCACAATTCCACAAATGAATGTTCGTTTTCAGATAGTGATGATATTTCAACAAAGAAAGAAGTATTAATGGTCCTTCAGTGAATAAGCATCAGACATCTTCAGTGAATAAGGGAGGAACCAAATATATTTTCAGCAATACCTTACAGAAGTTTGAAAGCATTTATTAACCTTAAAATGAGGCTTGAAGCCAAAATCACTTTTGTTTTAGTATTCTCTTAAATCTAGCCAATATGGTTTCCTTACCCCAATGTAAAATTTTTAATTCCTAAACCTATGCAGTGTTAGTACTCGTATTAAGTATTGCATATTCTATTAATTTTTACTTTCTCTACTGGTAAGTAGGGGAAGTATTGTATTCCACCCAAAAATTCGATGTCGAGATTTCACCGGAAACATATGTTTTGAGAACCCCTGAATCCAGAAAACGCATTTTTAGAAAAAGGTCCGTGTGTGTGTGTGTGTGTGTGTGTGTGTGTGTGTGTGTGTGTGTGTGTGTGTGTGTGAGCGCGCGCGCGTGCGTGCGTGTGCGTCTGTCTGTGGATAGCATAACTCAAACACGAAAAGTCGGTTAAAAACCAAAGTTGGTATTTAAGTTTATGCCATTCTAGAATGCGACACGAAGATTTTGAAGAAAACAGCTCTACCCTAAACTACCCTTTACATGGAACATTTTTCGAAAATTTTGATTTTCTTGAAAATGACTAACGATTTTGATTAAAATGCCATATGTTTGAGATATTTTGATGACAAATGAAATGTATATCTTGAATTTTCTGGCTATAACCCCTGTAGTCGTGTTTACGCTGGACGACTTTTGCATAATTGGTAAACCGTTAGAGATAGACCAAATCATGCTGTACAAAAATGCAGATCTTGCTAAAATACACAATTTATGTCGAAATAAATTTTCTTGTAGGGTGAACCATTTCGGAGATATCCTTGAGATGTGTGTGAGTTTCGGAAAACTTAAAACTTCCGTGAAATGGAACATCGTTCATTTTTTTTTATATGTTAGTGTGCAAAGAGAACGGAATCTCAAAGCTTTAAAAGATTTGACTATCGCACAAGGCCTACTGTATTCTGATATTCCCCTTGCACCTACAAGGAAATAAGCAATAAGATAATTTGTACGAATGTTTATCTTTACTAACAAGAATACTCGTAGGAATAAGAGTTTGTAAGAGTGGTTAGTACAAGAATAGAGAAAGTCATGTGAGTGCAACTCATCAGATTTTTACTTTCTCTACTGGTAAATAGGGGAAGTATTGTATTACACCCAAAAATTCGATGTCGAGATTTCACTGGAAATGTGTTTTGAGACCCCCTGAATAAAACAAAAGCAGTTTTAGAAAAAGGTCTGTGTGTGGATGTGTCTCTGAACATAACTCAAAAACGAAAAGTCGGTGAAAAACCAAAATTGGTATTTAAGTTTAATGTCTTTTAAGAATGCGATACGAAGATTTTGAAGAAAATTCCTCCATCCTAAACTACCCCTTACATAGAAAAGTTTTGAAACTTCTGATTTTCTCAAAATGTCTAACGACTTTGATTAAAACACCATAGGTTTAAGATATTTTTATGGTAAATTAAATGTATATTTTGGATTTTTTGGCTATAATCCACGTGGTGCTGTTTACTCTTGATGACTTTTGCATAACTGGTAGACCGCAAGAGATAGACCAAACCTCACTACACAATGTAGATCTCGTTAAACCACACAAGCTATGTCCAGTTGCATTTTGTGTAGAGTGAACCATTTCGGAGATATTCCTTATTTGTGAGTGTTTTGCAATATTTAACATCTTCGAAAATGGAAGGGCGTTATTCAGTTTTTTCTCTCTTGGCAGTGCAAAGAGAACGGAATTTCAAAGCCTTCACATAGTGACCAGCTTTAAAAGATTTCATTATCGCTCAAAGCTTACTGTATTCTCATACTCTCCTTGGACTTATTAATATGAAGATATAGGAATAATAGTTTGTAGGAGTAGTTGGTGCAAGAGTAGAGTAACTCAGTGAATGCAACACGAAGTTTTATTTTCTCTACTGCTAAGTAGGGGAAGTATTGTATTCCACCCGAAAATTCGATGTCGAGATTTCACCGGAAATATATGTTTTGAGGACCCCTGAATCCCCCCCCCCCAAAAAAAAACAATTTTTAGACAAAGGTCCGCGTGTGTGTCTGTGAACAGCATAACTCAAAAACGAAAAGTCGGTTAAAAACCAAAGTTGGTATTTAAGTTTAATAGCATTCAAGGATTCGACACGAAGATTTTGAAGAAAATAGCCCCACCCTAAACTACCCTTTACATGGAACATTTTTCGAAAATTTTGTATTTCTTGAAAATGGCTCTAACGATTTTGATTAAAATGTCATATGTTTGAGATATTTTTTATGACAAATTATGACAAATATTTTTATGTCAAATGAAATTTATATCTTGAATTTTCTGGTTATAGCCCCTGTAGTCGTGTTTACGCTGGACGACTTTTGCATAATTGGTAAACCGTTAGAGATAGACCAAATCATACTGTACAAAAATGCAGATCTTGCTAAAATACACAATTTATGTCGAAATAAATTTTCTTGTAGGGTGAACCATTTCGGAGATATCCTTGAGATGTGTGTGAGTTTCGGAAAACTTAAAACTTCCGTGAAATGGAACATCGTTCATTTTTTTTTTATATGTTAGTGTGCAAAGAGAACGGAATTTCAAAGCTTTAAAAGATTTGACTATCGCACAAGGCCTACTGTATTCTGATATTCCCCTTGCACCTACAAGGAAATAAGCAATAAGATAATTTGTACAAATGTTTATTTCAACTAACACGAAGGTGAGTGAGTGAATGTGTAGTGTTTAACGGCCCGTCGATAACGAGCTCATTTGGGCCAACACGAAGAAGATATAGGAATAAGAGTTTGTAAGAATGGTTAGTACGAGAGTAGAGAAAGTCATGTGAGTGCAACATATCAGATTTTTTATAGTAGGTTTTCGTCTGTCTCATAGGGTTTACCAGCAAAATACAACTATACAAAATTATGTATGAATGAAGCGGACTTCACAAGTTATTCCAAGAAAGTCAAGATATACTTAGGTTTTATTTGTAATGCTATCTTAAATACAAGTTGCGGAAAACTAACAGAAATTGAGTATAAATGCGGTACCAACATAAGAATTTTGAGGGTGAGAAGAAGGGGCCACAGTTGCTGAGAACAGGAGCGCTACGTCAACATACTGAAATGTGACTATTGGAGTTCATTTGCCAGTCAAAATTAAATGTACCTCACACAACAAAAATTGTGATGATCCGCTGGTGTTCTGAAATCCATGCACATTTATTTTTATATATGCTTAGTAAAAAACTAAAACTAAACCTCAGCGCAATAGCTCACGAAACGGCAAAGCTTGCCACCCAGCCGCTGCGTCCTCCACCTCTGCCCACTACGGGCGTCACTGGTGGGGTGCAGTACTGGGGGTTGGGACGTGGTCAGCTGCCCGAGTCCTTCCCGACAGTTATGCGGCCTTATCGATCTGGGGCCGTTACTTCTCCATCAAGTAGCTCCTCAATTTGTCCCCCCGGGACCTAACGAGGCTGAGTGCACCCCGTACCAGACCTCCCAGCGGGGGAAGAATCCCCATGCTGGAACTTCCGCGCCAGAGACAAGCGCGCTACCAACTGCGCTACGGAGGCGGTCATATACGAGTGTGTTCACTGGCTTGGTTTTTATTATTATTTTTCAAGCGAAAACTTTCTTCAGGAAGTTACTGAGGTATTTTCTAATTTGGCAAACAAAAATAATGAAAATGTACGTATATATTTCTGAATCAAATTTAATGTTACATATACCCAAAATTTGACCAGAAAGCCATCTGCAATTATCCCACAAAATTTGAGACCATTTGATCTACTATAAGTTTGTCTCCTTGTCCCTTGTGCTAAGAGGCGAGATCGAAAATGGACTTAGATAAAAGAAGGCTTTTGTTTAACTGCCAGTGCTTATGGTGTTAACACTAGCATTGCCAAGCCTTGTTCCAGAACTTATTACTTTGTGACCACCACTAGTAGCAACAAATTTTACATGGATAACATCATACCGATGGGTATGATCACCTTGACATGGAAACTGAAAGAAATACGTAATTCATTACTAAAAGCACTTATTGACAATAACTATTAATTGCATGCCTATTATCAAAAAACCTTCCCCTTTCCTTGGTAATGCGAGGGTTAATGGAGTTGACACAGGTGATATTTATATTAGAAAATTGGTATTTATTTTATATTTGTTTACTAAATAGTAATGCTAATAGTAATAACTTACAGGATAATTTATCGTCAGATGCTTCTGATGTGTTAACTTTTCTATGGGAAATCTAAAAGTGTTCAATATATTTTATTTATTTAAAAAGAGAATTATTGATCTCTTGATACTCGTTTTGTCAGGAAATAACCCTTGTTACACAAACGTTAGACCTTCACTAATGGATGTATCTTACGGTTTACCAATTATGCAAGTCATCCAGAAAGAAGAGGATTTCTGAAGACATTCCCAGAAAATTTAAAATACTCTTACGTTTCTTCTGTCATGAACATATCTTAAACATATGGTATTTTAGTCAAAATCGTTATAGCCATTTTGATAAAATCAAAAGTTTTGAAAATTGTTCAATTTAAAGGCTAGTGTGGGGCGGGGATTTTCTTGAAAATCTTGTCTCTTTGTTGGAAGATGCTGAACGTAAATACCAAGTTTGGTGTTTAACCGACTTTGTGTTAGCAGACACCTGACGTGTTAAAAGCGGAACGTCAAAACATCGGAAACCCGCATCAGAAACGGTTAGAAGTAAAATGCTAGGTATTGAAGGAGATAAAGGCACGCCCCTGTTTTTCTCGTGAGCACCGCCTCACGTGGGCGACGACACTACGTCAGCAAGGACAGCCAGCCACCTACTTAAAGCGAAGCATTCGTCATGAGGAAATCCTTTCAGGGAACGAGCGCGCAATGACGCCATGTCCTTCCTTTACATCTGTTGAACGGACAGAACGGACTTGACCCATTCTTAGATTTTGCGAACGCTCAGCTTGACCTTGCTAACCTGTGTGCCCTCAAAGTAAAATTTGCAATTATGTATATGTGTAATTTTACTAAGGTATTGCCTGTTTGTGTGTGCGCCATAGGCGCCGCGGCTAGTGTGTTCATTTCTACCGTGTTCATTTCGTAGAAATGACTCACTTTTTCCGGCAGTGATTAGGCACGCTGTTTTTACTCTGACGACACGGAGTGCGGTCATATCACACGAAGTGGTCAGTGCGGTTCAGTGTTGTGTTAGTGACGGATAAGTCCTGTGCAGTGAAGTTTGTCTGTGATAGCTGTTAATGATTTTCAACTCGGATGCCACTTTCATTTGTTGAAGTTGAGACGGAATAAGGATTACATTTCCACGGCAGGAAAATGTAAGCAGATAAATCATGCAATTTATATAATGTTATGTTTAAATATTAACCAGCGAAGTAATTTAAAGCTAAAAACTATACATGTACGTAGATGGATTCTCTGCGAATAAGGGGAGGGGAAAATCACAGGATTAAGATGGAACACCGCATTATAACTGCACATCTAGTGAAACTAAAAGCTAAATCAAGAAGTCTTTGTTCTTCAAGCCAAAACAAATCTGGCCATAAACATAAATGGTACAACGCAATTCTATACATACTTTTCTAATTTAGTCTGTAGTATTTATTTTTTAACATTTATCAATAACATTATTTTGCCATACTTAAGCAGCAAACCTGTGCCTACCGATTGCTTTATACTATATTAGCGTTTACCCACGGCTTCGCCTGCATGACTGTTTACTTTGTATCAGATATCCAAAAGTCAGTTTCATACCCCACTTGCCCACTATTCCTTATATGAGATAGAATCGAACATATTCCAGATAGCCATGTCCATATATCGATTTAATATAGATTTTTAACAGAAATTTGTAGCTCATATTTTCCTGTTACATATGTGTGAAATCAGTAGCTACTTCGAGTAAAAGGTGAGATTTTAAAGAGCGACAGGGTTTTATGATGGCTGCTTTCGTATAACAGTAGCCACTGAACAGCATTGAACAAATAGGGAAGATTAAGACAGTTGGGGAACAATTGGTATCAGTACAGTTGTGACTGTAAAAATTGATATTAATGTGAAATGTTATTTTTAAATAGGTGCATTTTTACCAAGAGATGGTGTAGATTAAATCAGTGGCATTCAACCTTTTTTTCTCCGCATACCCCAAAGACAATTTTCCATTTCAGCGTGTACCTCTATGCCTAACCCTGGAGTTAACCTTCAAGTTATGCATAAGCATATCTAAAATAGATTATAATATTTAGAATTTATTGAATGCCACACAAAAAAGGATGAAATTAAATTATATGTACCCCCTCTTCGCGTACCCTAGGTTGAGCATCACTGTATTAGATGCAAGGGTTTAACCATTTAAGAAATGGTTCAAATTAAATGAACAGCTTCTGAGAACTACATTCGAACAAATGCTATTGCGTTTCCTCTGTGCACAGTAAATATGTGCAACTTAATGAATCATCACTTTACGGAACACACCTTGTTAAATATGTATGATCATCTGGCACTTAAACTGCTTTTAGTTAATTTTAGTTAATAATGTTGCCGCGTTGCTGCAACTTGCTTTAAAGTCAGAGTTCACAGTTTCCCTAAACATTGCTGAAAAATTACTAAACTTATAACGCTAGTTCATTATGGTTTTCACTTAGTTTGTGTACCCCAAACTGAGATCTCTAGTTATGCCCCTGTTTTGTGGATTTAAGCGCAGCCTACCTCAACTTCGAAATGTGTATTAATGCACACGATAAGTAGTCACTTACAATCTAGATGTAACAGATGATACTAATTGCATCCATCACAGTTCTTCAAAACGGAATTTGAATTGTTGTCCATAGAAGGGATATCCACAAAACGTTTCTTAAATGTCCAGAGACCATTTTTTAAACAGGGGTTTTGTAGTTTTGGAAGGAGGCTCTAGACTTGGAGCGTTACAGCTCTTCCCCACTGTGAAGCACAGCGCATTAACACAACCACTTTGCCCACTGCATGTGCTGTTTGAAAGAACAGTGAAGTCCCTTTGATGACAGAAACCCGTAATACACTAGAGACAGGACACAGTTCTTTTTATCTTCACCATGTTTGCCCAGTAAGAAACTTTAGACGGCAGGAACCAGCAACTAGTACAGGGGTAGACAAACTTGGGTGATAATTGTGATATCCTTGTACATTTGTAGCATTTCATCCATGATTATTGACAAAATGAGGCCTAACTCAGGAATTCAGTGGCACACTGGGAGACGTGTTATCTTCTTATACATCCACAATTATTGTATTATCCATCAAACCAAGGCTTAACATGAAACTGTTTATTAAAGTACAATGGATGAGCAGCACTACATTAAAGATATGCAAATATTTACGTAAAAATAAATACTTTCTGCAAAGCTTGGCGTGTACTTTGCCTTAAGTAGCCGATAAATGATTATCACATTTACCCTGATTGCTTTAAAATTCCATAGCAATATTGCATCTTTCTGTGCAATTGTATAGTCTTCCAAACTTTCATGTTACTGACGTAAGCCAGTTATTATTTAATTATAAATAATATACCTTTTGTGTGTCCAACTTTACGTTGCTGAAAGCACATAGTGTATATTATTAGCCATAGGACGTTTAGCCATATCGCAGTGCAGTGATGTTGGTATGCCGGAATGCAGAGAAAAGACGACGATCCCTCATCTTCTTACACCATAACTAAATACGTTGGTACCCATACTAGCTTAGAAGAAAAACAGATATTCTGTATATGGCCATTCACGATGAAAATTATGTGTGACGTTAAATTACGGTGATAGGCAACAATTCACAACGAAAGGTACGTAAGTACGCTTGCAGTAACAGGTTCGATCGCCAGTCTTACACCACAACTAAATGCAGTTGGGTTGCTGTAACTAAAGCTTTTGGTAGCTTAGAAAAATATTAATGTTGTGAAATAATGGTATACTGGGTGGAAAACAAGCGTAATACTTTAACGTTAAACTAACATGACCATGCACAGCGAAAGCTTTGCAGCAACGAAGCTTGTGGCAATTAGGTACATCCAGCGTTTTGCTTCGCATTTTGTTCATACTAAACCAAGTTTGTTGCATGATGTGCACTTCAAACTACCTTACGATTTATTTGCATTTCTATATTATACAAAGTGTTCATCATCAAAACTCTCTGTTTCTAGATCAGTAAAGCCTGAAATAGAACATATTCTCGCACGTGTACGGAAGGAGGCTAGGCAACACGCAATTTCATTAATGGACCTGTAAGTTCGTAAGACAGTATGTTTATGTGATGCGCGGATTAATTGCATTACATGGGCCTAGTTTTTGTGTTTGTTGATTTTCAAAAGTATTATAATATATTGTGGTTTTACGGTTTATACTTTCTCATTGATTTTTATATCGGTTTCAAATTTGACATAATGAGGTTGGAACTGTTTCGTAAGTCTGAGTCTGTTTAAAAAGGCATGGCCATTGTACATGTGAAAGTGATATGTCTATTTAAGAAAGCTCTGAGATATTTCAAGTTCATCATAACAACAATTCCCCAAATACCTCCCCGGTATCCACATGTACAGCTGGGATTACCATTTTGCACGTAGAGTTAAACAGTATATTAGTTCCATTATAGTTAAACTGAAGATTGGCGTTTATAAAACGAATCGTGGATTACTGTGGGATTCTCAGTGTATGATAAAGATTCAGAATTGACTGCAATGAAAGCACCAGTAGTTGCAGTAATACCAAAGGTACTAACAGTAATAGAAATGGCGGTGCCAGTAGTAGTGGTAGGAGATGGATTGGGCATATCTTCAGTTGTGCAGGAGGCCAATCAGCTGTAGCCTCAGGAGTGAATGACAAAAGTTGTACCATGTGCGTTGTATGATCTTTTTGGATATCGCAGTCCAAAATTTATATGGTTTGTTGCTTGATCAAATTTCTTCATTCCTCCATAAATTGCCTGTAAAATTTCATTAGGATCTTGATTTCTTTCTTCCAACAAAGCTTTTACTTCTCGAATAACTTCAGACAGTTTCATAGTATTTCAAATCAAGAGACTGCGATGTATCTCTCTGATTTGGGTTTCAGCAGTATTTTGAACACATTTAGTATAATTAACCGCATCTGGACCAAATGACAACACACGTCTCCTGAAACCATCCTTAATTGAAGCTGTCACACTGCAGAAGTTCTGAAGAAGGGGGCAAAAATGCCTTCCTGGACAACGTATTGTTCTCTGGCATAATTTACAGCTCTCTTACAGTCTTTTTTATAATCATCCTTTAGCGGCTGGGTCGGTATGGGTGGCTCAGTTGGTTAGACTCTGGCCTACTGATCCCAAGGTCGCGGGTTCAAACCCGGCCCAGGCCGATGGTTTTTAAGTGTGTTTAAAAACGACAGCTCCATGATTTACTGGCATGTAAAAGAACTCCTGTGGGACGAAATTCCGGCACACCGGCGACGCTGATGTGATCCTGGCAATTGACAGCGTCGTTAAATAACAATTTTTTTAAGCGACTGGAACACACTGACAGCGGCAGAAATTCTGTTTTTTTTTTTTAAATTCAAGAACTTGCAGTCTATTCTGTTGTAACCCTCGCACATTACAAGAACTTAGTGATGACATCGTGCAAGAAATCACAAGTATTCGTGCCGTTAAGTTTAGGCAAGTGAAGGAGAACGTTTTCACGGAATAGGCTGCCTGGTTTTAGAGCAGATGGTCAACATTAAACATTTCCAGCATGTACTAAAGGTGCGCCTCTGATGACACAATTTTCCCGGCTACTCTCGGTTTCTCGCGCAGTAGGGGAGAGCTCGTGGAACGGGTTACTATGCTTTAAATACCCTATACAAGACGACCCGGGTTCGGTACGTACTTATTTTGAGACAATTATACGAGTAGTCCTTCAACGGTTTCGTTATTTAATTCATAATTATTTCCATCTCACTTTAAACCTAAAAGCTTTAGCAACAATGACTGTAATAAAGGATATTTCTGCTTGCTAGCAACAATGATTGTAATAATTAACATTTCTGTTTATGCTAATACTAATTTATATAAGGTGTCCCAAAAAATACCGACAACGCTTAAAATATGCGGGATGGTAAACTGATCGGTTTTCAAGAAGGAACCCCTGTCCGCAGATGCACGGTTTGGACGCTGTACGGTTGTGACAATTTGTTCCTATTCATTTTTGAGCGTTAATATGGAAAGAATGCAACCTTTTAGTTATCTGTGTACTGCGGCATATCTACTGCCTAACAAACAGGACCGATGTACGTCACCTTTATTGGAGATATTTGCATACCCTTTCGGACGAAGTGCCAGTAAATGTTCGGCAAGTAATGTGACTGCAACATGACGGAGCTCCAGAACACATGTAAATGTGCTGAATCACCTGAACTTGCATATCCAAATCGATGGATTGGAAGAGATGGACCAGTTCCACGGGCAACACAATGACCAGATCTTACACCTCCTGACTATGTTCCGTGGGATTGTATGAAGAGTATGGTGTATGGCACTCCTGTAATAGCAACGAGGACCATATTGCCCCAGTCCACTTAGCGATTGAACATCTTCCGACATCTGCGCGTACGGTGTCACGTGCGTGAGGCTCAGCACCTCTAATGTAGACTCTGCAGTGACGTAGGAGGTACACAGTTCGAGCCCGTTTGTAATGTAGACAGCTCGATGTGCTACTCGTGTGGTTTATTGGCGAAATGTCAGCACACACCCATCTCGCACATCGACGCTCTCCGGCGTCCAAACCGTGCATTTTCGGACAGGGATTCCTTCCTTCTTGAAAACCGATGAATTTGCCATCCCGCACAACATAAGCGTTGTCGGTGTTTTGTGGGACACCCTGTATGTTAGAATATTGTGTTATCGATAGTAGAAAAATGGTTATTTTCACAACTTCGGTCATTTAGTCTTATGCGCTGCTGTCACACATATTGCCAATGATTAATCTGATCACCTTTTATCGCACAAACGTAGACATAGGTCGACATGATTAAGTCTGAGATGCAAGTTCCATCTCGAACACCTTGAGATGCACCTAGATGAATAAAAACGTTTCGTCTGAGCAGTTAGCTTCGCCCCCTGAGATGCATTACGGGGCAAATCCGCTAAACGGATAAAGAAATACATCTCAAATTGTATATTCAGAATAAATCGCAACTGTCACCGGCAAGTGCTGCACTTACCGGTTTCTTGAGACTGTCCAGTAGGTCACTTAGGTAATCGGGACCAGCTTTGCAAGTGCGATGTCTGAGTTTATGATGATTTGCCAACGCTGGAGAAAAATGTGTGAAGTACGGACAGATTTATTTACTCTATATTAATCGACACAAACATTTGCAGAAAATATACTTATATTCCCTTGTAGATAAAGGAGGATTAGGGGAATCCTGAAACGATAGTAAATATTTTCTTTTAGGAGCTATGTCGTAGCTATATGACGACTTTAGAATTCCGTTCTCTTTACATAGTAACAAGGGCTGGGGTGGGGGGAGTAAGATGGACTTTCCAAAAAAAAGTGTTACACTCACATGACTTTCTCTATCCTCTAACGTTTATTAGTGCGCATAAAAATTACTTCTATGAAAGTTTACTTTACTTGATTTTAATCAAGATAAACCTTATCATTATAATTGCATAGGGTATAGCGATAGTCAAATAATAAATTTAGGAATGAACGATATACCTGGCCTTTAAATTCCATATTCTACGCACGACATTGCGAGAAACCACTAAAAATCGAAAGGACTTTAACAGAATGGCCTACTGTTGAACAATTCGAACCATTAACAACGGATATCTTGCAAATGGCCGATGTGGGGGGAACATAAAAATAAATAATGAAATAAATCCGATATTTTAAAGCGACCTACATTTTTACTTTCTTTACTGCGTATAAGTAGAGGAAGTATTGTATTCCACCCAAAAATTCGATGTCTAGATTTCACCGGAAATATGTTTTGAGGCCCCCTGAAAAAAAAAACAAAAAGCATTTTTAGAAAAAGGTCCGCGCGCGCGCGCGCGCGCGTGTGTGTGTGTGTGTGTCTGCGAACATGAACTCGTATATTTGACGTGAAATTTCACATGGAAGTTTAATAATTGAATGGTTGTTTGTTGGAAGTAGCAGGAAAACAGAGCTTCAAAGAAAATGAAACTTTGGGGAACACAAGTGATAGAACTAGAGCAAATCGCAAAAGAGTGTGCTTCAAAAAACTATGAGCGATCAACCTCTATAGGTCACGACGTAGTTTCTGCCCCTCAAGTTTCGTGCCTATTACCCTGTAAATCTGAACCGGTTTATTATTGTTATTAATTATTTTGTTATTGTTATTAACGATAAATACATCATATGCATTATCTTTGTTTAAAGAATTATTTAAACATGTTTCTTAAACGCTGTTAATGCTACCACAAAAATATAAAGTTACTTGTTTAAATACGCGCAGAAAAGAATGTGCTGATTTTTTATAGAATACAATTGATTATTTAGCTTCTTGCTTGCTCCCGACTGACCACACATCAAAGGAACACACCCAAAAGTAAATAACTGGTGAAGTCATCGCTGGGCCGGGCGGGCAAGTAATTCATAAGAAAATTTTCGTCTTTTTCCTGTACACCCTCTCGTTCATCGGTACCGGCTGTACAAGAGTAGAGAAAGTCATGTGAGTGCAACACATCAGACTTTTTGTGTAGTGCGTTTTCGTCTATCATTTAACATTTATCGGTTATGCAAGATCATATACATCTCCTTCCGAATGAAAAGGACTTAACAAGCTAATCCCAGAAAATTCAAGAAATAAGTTTTATTTGTCATGGAAATAGCTTTAATATGACATTTTAATAAAAATCATTAATAGCCACTTTCTAAAACATTGAACATTTCGAAGAAAAAAAAAGTCCACGTAAAAGGCAATTTGCGATGGGATGATTTTCCTGAATATCTTTCGTCTTATCTTTGGAGGGTACTGAACTTAAATACAAAGTTTGGTATTTATCCAACATTTCGTGAGTTATGCTGTTCACACACACACACACACACACACACACACACACACACACACACACACACACACACACACACTTTTCTAAGAAATTGGGGTATTACATTATTATGACTTTCTCTACCTTCGATCATTTATTAATGTGTATACAAACTATACTTGCGAATTCTAAAGTAAGAACAAATTAGAAACTAAAAACTTCACTTATCCTATTGTTTTGTTGCTTCACTGTTAATAGCGTCAATTTACCATTTTAACTTCCATATTTAACTTATTTAGTTTGAAGCATTTGTTCCTGGCTAGCACCAAATCAATAAGATAAGTGAAGTTTTTAGTTTCTAATTTGTTCTTACTTTAGAATCTTGTTGCTTCACTGTTAATAGCTTCAATTTTCCATATTATACTTGCGAAATTTATTTTTCCATTTACTTCATTTTATTTGAGATGCACCTTTGCAGAAATAGCTGAGCTACTGTATATGTTCTAGACAAAGGAAATAGGGATGCTCAAATGTTCAAAAACTGAATGCTACATACTGGTGTTAAAAATCCATAGTGTTTCCATGTAATCGCAAGAAAGAACTAAATATCGAAAGAGCTTTAAAAGAGCGACAAAAATGCTGTGCGATGCGAATCATTAATAACGAATGTTGGAAATAGCGTATGCCACAAAATAGTTTTTTCGAATAAATTGTGTGTTTAAAAGAGAGAGAGTTTTTGTGCAGTACGCTTTCATTGGTTAACTTTTACTATTATACAAGATTATGCAAAATGTCTTCCAATGAAGAAAACTAACAGGATTCTAGAAAACTCAAGATAGGTATTTTATTTGTCATGCATCTTTAATGCTATTTTGATCAATGTCGTTAGTTATTTTTGTTAAAATCAAAAATTTTGAAAAATATATAGATACAAAGGGTAGTTTGGAGTGGGGAGTTTTTTGCTAAAAAGCTTCGTGTGACATCTTTGGAAAATAATTTAAACACTAAGTTTGGTATTAATCTACTTTTTATTTTTGAGTTATGCTGTTGGCAGGCACTGGATCTTTCCTAAAGATGTTTTCGTTTATTCAGGGGATCTCAAAAAGTATATTTCCAATGACTTCTCGGTATGGAATTTTTGTACGTAATATACTTCCTCTAGTTACTGTAGGTAACAACAAAGTCAAAATGCTTTTTTTTCCTTCAAGATATCCCAAAATGTTCTGTCCAGTGTAATCTTGATATCGAATTTTTTAGTGGAATAAGTGCATAGTAGAGGAAGTAAAAATACACCAAGTAAGCTTCCCATATTCCTTAAAACGATGAAATCACTAATTTACTAACTTTAGTACACTAAAGTTGAAATTTGAGTTTCACATTTTGCAGAAAGATTTTATGAAAGAGTTTTTATATAAGGGACTTTACAAAATGCGCCGCAGTATTATGCTTGGTGCTCCTTTAATGAGCAGTTATTGATATTTAGTTATATTGTAATTATTAAACAGTTGTGTGATTATTGTGCGCAGTTTTTACGTGAATGTCACCAGCAGCGAAGAAATTATTTTGATTAATTATTATTATTTATGATTAAAAATAATTTGGGAAAATTTGGTAATTAGCAGTGGCGGCTCGCAGTCAAAATTTTAGGGTAGGCAAAGTGTAACAGTAACAACAACAACAACAACAACAACAATAATAATAATAATAATAATAATAATAATAATAATAATAATAATAATAATAATAATAATAATAATAATAATAATAATAAACCCCGTTTATCCGAAATATAGGGGGCGAAGTCATTGCGGATAACGCAAACAATATATTGTTTGGTTGTTTAATAAGAGCAGAGTGAATGAGTGTGACTTACGGACGAATTGCCGCCAAAACTAAAATCACGAGTGTCGGCAGACTTTTTTCCAGGGGGGGGGGGGCACATGTTGGAAATTTGCAATCATATAATATTAAATTATTATTTTACTGTCAAAATTTATAGTATTTGTTGCAGATAACCGTATTAATTTGTGCTAAACAAAAATTGTTCTTTACATCAAAATTAAAATAATCGTTTAAAAGTCAGTAACTGACTGCACATTATGTTCACCAACTTCCAAGGGGGGGGGGGGGGGTCCGTGGCCCCCCTTGGCCCCGTTTCGCGACGCCCATGACTAAAATAGATTAAGAAATTGAAAAATTGTCTGACAGCAGCTTTGTGTTAAATAGCTAAAACACTCCTCTTTTCATTGTCAGTGCGCCGCGAAAGCGAAATTTGTAATAGTTCACTAATTAAGTCGGTCATACTGTTATTACACAGAGATAACGACAGATTCAGATCTCTGAGATCTTCGTTCGTGGAGTATGGCTGTTCGGAAAATGTCGCATAAATTCGGATTTGGGCAGGCAAGTGTTCGGACTGCTGGCAGACGCGTCTACGCATGCTCGGAGTGCATATACAGACCGAATGTTTCCTTATCCCTGTTCAAGGGCCTCGTACTGAGGAAATGGGGCCGGGCAGGCAGAGGTTAAGCTAGCCTGCTCTCCACTACCCAGGTTCCATGCGTATCATTTCTGCCGCGCGTTTCAAACACGCAGCGCAGTTTTGATGAATCGGAATTGAGATTAAAGGATTTGACCATGCGCTGGTCATTATAACCGAGAAAACTTTTCTTGAACTGCAATTTAGGGGAAAATGACGGTTCAAATGATAAAATGCAGAATCATAATTAAACATTATTTGTTGATGTATTACGATAGGGTAGGCAATGCCTACCCTGCCTACCCTGAGGAGCCGCGCCTGGTAATTAGACGGTTTATAAAACGGAGTGTTGAAAATATATACAACATACATTTACGCTATGTTCTACATACGCAGAAATAACTGAAATATCATCCCAGTTGTGCGAAATTTACTAACTGTAATTTAATTTGCTCTGGAAGACGTTGAAACAAATTAAAAACGAACATTAAAGAATATTTAAGTTTGTTCGGAAGACAGCTTCTTTAGGGTTACCTTTTTCGATATTTGGTTCTCCGTTTTAATAGGGAAAGCCTTTTCATTTTTGTTACGTTTTCGATATTTGGCCCTCCGCTAACTTCTTTAAAGGGTCACGGCATTTGTCAGCTATGAGGCCAATTGCAGTAATTTTCCTCATTCACTCTCACGTAAGTTGAGGCATATAATACAACTTGGAGAAATTATTCTATATCAATGTAAGCACATTTGCACTTTTTCCTCCGTCGCCACGATTTGAGTCAAACTAAACTTGAGGCAAGAAACAGTTCTAAACCTGACATTCATACTCTCATAATTCCTAACAAACAATGGAAAATTACAACAATGTCCACACAGAATTGGAAAACCAACCTCACTGAAGTGCCCATGCTTAGATGTCAGTCAACCAACCATGTATCTCCAGACCAGCGCATATGAACCCCAAGTGTTCGAAAAGTGTGTGTGTGTGTGTGTGTGTGTGTGTGTGTGTGTGTGTGTGTGTGTGTGTGTGCGTGCATGTGTGTGCGCGCGCGCGTGTGTGCGCGCGTGCGTGCGTGTGCGTGTACACACGGTATTTCTGATATTAAATATCCTGCGATATACCCACAGGGCAAAACGCAGATTGTAAAATAGAACTAAACAAGAAAGAAAAATTGATGGTAGGGTAGTTACCCTAATCTGACCTGGCTGTTAGCCCGAGAAACTATCATCAATAATCAACGCCGGGAAAGCTTCAAGTCATTAATTAAAGAAAGAAAAAGAAAGAAGGAAAAAGAAACAAAATCTGATGTGTTGCACTCACATGACTTTCTCTACTCTTGTACTAGCCATTCTTACAAACTCATATTCCTATATCTTCTTCGTGTTGGCCCAAATGAGCTCGTTATGACGGGCCGTTGAACCCTACACATTCACTCACTCACCTTCGTGTTAGTTGAAATAAACATTTGTACAAATTATCTTATTGCTTATTTCCTTGTAGGTGCAAGGGAAATATTAGAATACAGTAGGCTTTGTGCGATAGTCAAATCTTTTAAAGCTTTGAGATTCCGTTCTCTTTGCACACTTAACATATAAAAAAATGAACAACGATGTTCCATTTCACGGAAATTTTAAGTTTTCAGAAACTCACACACATAACAAGGAATATCTCCAAAATGTTCACCCTACAAGAAAATTTATTCAGACATAAATTGTGTATTTTAGCAAGATCTACATTTGTTGTATAGCATGATTTGGTCTATAACGGTTTACCAGTTATGCAAAAGTCGTCCAGAGTAACGGAGAGAGATTACGACTACAGGGGCTATAGCCAGAAAATTCAAGATATACATTTCATTTGTTATCAAAATATCTCAAACATATGGCATTTTAATCAAAATCGTTAGCCATTTTCAAGAAAATCAAAATTTTCGAAAAATTTTCCATCTAAAGGGTAGTTTAAAGTGGGGCTATTTTCTTCAAAATCTTCGTGTCGCATCCTTGAATGACATTAAACTTAAATACCAACTTTGGTTTTTAACCGACTTTTCGTTTTTGAGTTATGCTGTCCACAGACACGGACCTTTTTATAAAAATGCTTTTTTTTTATTCAGAGGTCCTCAAAACATATTTCCGGTGAAATCTCGACATCAAATTTTTGGGTGGAATACAATACTTCCCCTACTTACCAGTAGAGAAAGTAAAAAGAGAGAAAAGAAAGCTTAACTTGACATTTAAAAGACGGAGAGCAGCACGGATCTTAGGAAATCTTTCCCAGATTAGGCAGTTTGTTTATACAGCTGTGATGATAATTGAAAGGTACCACGTTTAATTATGTGCATCTCAAGCGGAGGAAATGCAATTCATTCAACATTCATATATACATATATCGCAGATCCATGTCACGTGCGACTTGCAACTTACAACCAGGTTGCGATTCATCTTAGAGGTGCATCTAATTTTTTATTGATATCAGCCATTATGGGGCACAGGAAGCGTGTCTGGAATTTTCATTTTCTACATAGCATGAGCGTCGGCAGACTTTTTTCCATGGGGGCGGGGTCCACATGTTGGAAGTTTGCAATCAGATATTATTAATTCATTATTTTGTCAAAATATATATTTGTTGCAGTTAACCGTATTGATTTGTGCTAAATAACAATTGTTCTAAATTAAAATAATAGTTTAATAGTCCGTAATTGATTGCACATTAAGTTCACCAAACTCCAAGGGGGGGGGGCCGCGGCCCCCCTTTGCCCCCCGTTCGCGACGCCCATGCTACATAGTCTCTCTATGTTAACGCTGTCCTGTAAAATAAAGCTAGCGAAACATACTTTGTAATTTATGAGAGACTGGTAGTTGAAAGTTGAACTTAGAATTTGTCGTTTATAATGAAAATGCCCATAAGATCAATAAGTTGTATGCCACTTTTAATTTCAGAAATAAAATTGTAGTGCTTACGTAATATTTTCATCGATAATTCATCAGAGATAAGCTTTTCATATCTGCATCATTATGTCTTAAATTGTAATTAAGTGGAAAAATGTTGTTAAATGTAGGCCTTCATTTCTTGTTCCATTTGTTTTATTTGGTGTACACCAAAAGCAATATTTATTTTTTTACTTCAAAATTTGCTGTGTCGTGAATCATTTTCTTCGAAACTATCAGGACCATCTAAAATAGGTTATAAAAGCCGAAAGGTGAAGCAATGTCAACCATTTGTCTGTCATGCCTGTTGTGGTATATGTATAAGATTACAAATCCTAACTTGTTAGCAAAATAATCACACCACACAATTTTGGACGTTTCTGTGTGGTGAGAGGGAAGTGGAAATACAGGTCTGGCGGATGAGTCAGAAAGGAGCTGGAAATAACAGCTCTGCAGCTACTCTCGTAGCAAAACCCATTGACCTGCTCGCAGTCCCTGATTTCCGGTGCACAGTGGCTAATGTAAACTCTTGAACATTCCAAACTACATAGGATGATTTAAGTCACGTTTTTAGAGAGCCTGTTCTGAAGCAACTACTACAATTCCACTAAGAATGATTAATTCTTCAGGAAACTGAAGCAACTGTAACTGCGATTACAATGATCAAGTCTACAAGCAATATTACTTGGGGTAATCTATTGCCTCAATTAATCGGATTCTGTAGGCCAGTGAAGTTAAAAATATACAAAATAAACTGGAGAACATGTTCTCTTGAAGAAGGCGACAGACGCCCCCCCCCCCCCCAAAAAAAAAAAAAAAAAAAGCCGGATCTATTGCACTCGCATGACATAGCCTACTCTTGTACAAACTATTCTTCCAAACGCTTATTCCTCTATCTCCTTCATCGAGATAAACATTTGCAGAAACTATCTCATTGCTAATCAGTTTGGATTCTTAATCCAGAGGTTCCGTTTTCGATTCCCCGACAGGTCATGTGAATTTTTCTTTAATATAACTTCTGAATTTTTGTGTGGTGTTTGCTATCTGCTTATGGTTTACCCGTCAAAATTCCTAACGAATAAAGAGGATTTTACAGGTTATTTCAAGATACACTTTTTGTGAGTATCTTAAATATGACATGCTGTAGGGAGACGCTTAATATGCAGTTTGATTTCGCATGTCTTGTTATATCTAGTTGATACAGAAATCGGACCGAAAATGAATGATTGTTGTCTACAAATTCAGTAGCCTCGCAATTTCAGATATCCTAGCGCTTACCACCTACAGTAGAGCATTTTCATCTGGTGGAAGTAGTGGCGACAAATTTGAGGATTGCCTGCCTCCGTGCTGTGCTGATAGTACCTACGCTCATATTCGACGAGTTGCAAGTTGAAATCTCGGCAAGGTTGAGTTACGATAGCTTCTTTCTCTTATCCTTGCGAGAACAATGTGGGGCAACTGTTGGTATAGCTCGACGATTTCCGGACTAATTTTAACATTTTACCCACTGTTGTATAACCCATTGAGAGGACGCAAACAAAAATGAAAAGAACTTAAAAAAAAAGTGGACAAAATTATCATTCCCGACTGTCGAAGGGAGGGAAAGACTACGGTATTCTGTATTATTGTCACTTCTAAGAAGTTTCATTTAGTTTTCTAACTTTTCGTTATCAAACCATCGTACTGCAATTCATCACTAGCATAGAAACCGCTTAGTTTTAAAATGGAAAAGTGTGGTTTGCCCTTTCAGTTTTTCTGTTTCATATTATAACTTTGAGGGTGTTTTCAGTTTTGTAAAGGTTTCTAAATATTTGCATGACCAAACCTTCTGTGCACTTCACAACCGTAACTTGTTTTTTTGTTCCTCATGTTTACGAAACACCGATTATAATTTAAATCAATTATTACTTCACATCTATAGGATTAAATTAAAAATAAGCATGCCACCACCTTAATTTTGGAAATATACAGATACGTTGTCTATATGCTAATGTTAGATTTGGATGGATCGAGAGACAGATACTTCGGAACGAGATTCTCAAGCCAAATTGCGGGTTCTGATTTCATTCAATGTGGATAGTGATATGTCTGCAAATATTTATAAGCTTAAAAGCTTAATACACTCTTTATTTTGCATTAAACGATTAAGTATATACGTATTTCATTTTCTCTAAGTTTAATAATGAACAACTTCAGAGCAGGTGATCAGGGTTGGCAATTTAGCGTTTTCCCGGCCAGTTCTAGAGGTTTTGGCCACAAGTCTTACGGCGAAAACTGTTTTATCCGCCTATATAGTAGCCGGAATTTTGGCGGGCTTAAAACTAATGATTATTACAAAATGGAACGTTTTTCTTCACAGTAGCTGTAGTACATGATTGTGATAATCGCATTTCGAAACTAGGACCATCTAGGTATATTTTGATGATGATGATGATGATGATGATAATAATAATAATAATAATAATAATAATAATAATAATAATAATAATAATAATAATAATAATAATAATAATTCCTAGGACGTCTCAATGCACAGGTTACCGTCATCACCGGGCCGCTGCGTCCTCCAGCAGCAGCCAAGGCCGGAGGAGTGCATGTTGGGGGTGGTGAGGAAACCTATGTTGATAGGCGGCTTGCGTATCAGTGAAATAGGTGTAATAGAAATACCTAATTATGGAGCAACTTGCTCCAAAGAAAGCAAAAATTGCCGAAAGTGCATTTAAATCAGAGTGGGAAATTTATTTTTTTAAAGTTATGATGATAGAGAGCAAAAGCCTCATGTGCGGTTCCATAAATACCTGTGTGAAAAAATCTGTTGAAAGACACCATAACAGAGTACACGCAAAAACATATGGTGAAATCATAGAGAACGATAGAAAGAAAGAATCAAAAAGATTGCAGAAAAGCATTCTTTACCCAGAAACGAGGTTTGTACTTTCTCTCATAGCAGAAAGAACATTTAATCGCCGAGCGGTTCCACACGTTTTTCTCTTATTTAGCGCTGAAGTTGAATCAGGTCATATATGGCATCAAGGCTATAACTGCAACGTCACCAATTAGTGTGCATGGACAACGGTCAAGAAATCCAGTTCACAGAAGGCACACGATCGTAAGGAATGTTTAAAGGATACGGGTAAACTATATATGCAGAGGCTGCTAAGGAACTGTATAGTTGACATATTCATTATATAAAAGACTAAATTTGTTCGGCTTAAATAACGCTTAGCTTTCAGTAGGGATGTTTTAGAAAAAAGAAAAATCTGACGTTTCGCTCACATGACTCTCTATTCATTCTTGTACACACTGTTCATACAGACAGGAACAAATAACAAGGAGCATCGGGAAATAGTTCACTCCACGCACACACGCACGCGCACAGGAATATTTTTCTAAAATGTTTTTTGTACTCGGGGGGCCTCAAAACATATTTCCGGTGAAATCTCGACATCTAAGTTTTGGGAGGAATACAATACTTCCCTACTTACAATACGTGGTAAGAAAGTAAAAAGCATGTATGCTGAAGCGTAGATTTTGCATAAATATGCACAGATTATATGCGAAAAGACGAAACTGAAAAGCAGCAGCGATGATGATGATGATGATAGTAATAATAATAATAATAATAATAATAATAATAATAATAATAATAATAATAATAATAATAATAATAATAATAATAATTAATAAAGCACTTAAGCCCACCTCTGTAGATTGTGCTCGTTTTATTATACAGGTCCCTAGTTCGAATCCCGGTTAGGGTGAATTACCTGGATAAGGTTTTTGCCTGGTGTTTTCCCCTATCCTGAAAGATGAATGTCGGATGACTAAGCACTATGAATTTCAGGCTCATTTGAGCATCCGTAAAACGGGGGAGGGAGCTGGAAACCTAACAGTAACGTACACAAATGTGCCTAGAAACCTAAATTTGAAATGCAAGAGTGTTGAAAACCAAACGAACATAAAAAGTGTAACTGTGGAGAGTAGGTAAGTATCTGAACAAACATGAAGGTTGCAAGTAAAAGCATCTGAAACCAAATAAACCCACAAATATAGCTCCAAAATGCAGTGCACATGCATAAGAAAGGTAAAGTAAACAAAATGTATTTTGATGTATGACTATCCACCCTTACGTGAAAGCAAATTAGTGGCTCTAGGAAGAGTTATTCTCCTTATTAGGGCTTTAGTGCCACAATTCTCCGACAGTGTGTCCAAAAAGCTGGGAAAACCTGCTTTCTTGCCACACATTTTTTATACATAAACTTGTGTGCGGATAACTCAAACGGCTCCATTATGGTCTCCTTTTTGGGACATGCAAGTGCTTTTCAAATGGGAAGAGTTCTGATCTGCAGCCAATAAGATACATTTACATACACAGGGTTGCAAGCTCATTACCCCCACTCTTCAAATTTCTTGGCGCACGTCAAGCCCTACTTAAGGGGAAAGCAATATGGCAACATAGCTGGACTCGATTGGTTACCGGCCTGGAGACGCTCAAGGACAAACTCCTTCCCATTTGAAAAGCACTATAGTTAAATTTCTTCGCGTTAGCCCTTTTCGAGATATTTCATTCAATTCTTCTTTGCCTGATTACCCTCCCCGTACGGAGGATTTACACCCCGTAGCGTAGTAGACCAACCTATGGACCGGACAGGGTCAGCCCAACCTCAGGTATTATAGTGAGGAAGAGGATGGTATGACATGCAGGCGAAATACATGAATATAAATGTGATCATGGAGCAGTTGGTGGAATGAGTGGTGGGGGAACCCGGAGAAAACCCTCCCAGACGTTGCTTCGCTCACCACAAATACCACATGCGGGTCCTTGGGACCGAAACAGGGCCGCCTAGTTGGTAGAAGACCGCCATAAGCGCTGGGCCATGGCATCGCCATTTCATTCAATCCATTTTATTCACCATATGATTTCAATACAGAAATATCGGCTTCGTCAAATCAAGTAATACAATAATACATAATGAATAATATACATATTGTCACCGCGCTAGCCGCATCTAATTGCCGACAACAGCAGTATCACCCATCGCATTATTGTCGGCACTACGGCAAAGGAGCCGAAGGAAAGAGACAGAGAATAGCCGCATTGTTGGGGCGCTTGCCGAAAGAGAGAAAAGGATAGAGGCTTCTGGAGTCTTCTACTTTGTATCTCGCCGCAATAACTGAACGTTCCTGAAGCTTCCAGAATAGTGCCTGGGAGATATAAATAGCGGTAAAGTGCGACAGAAGGTAGTCAGACGTATGTGAAGCGTTGAGTAGTCGTGCCGACGGAGACAGACGATGTGAAGCGTGAGGAGTCGTGCCGACGGAGAAGGGACAATTCTTTGTGTTACGAATTCGGAGCCGTGCTGTTGGAGAATCGGAAAAGACTTTCTTGCTGTTGCAACGAGTGTACAAGTTACTGTTTACGGAAATAAAAGTGTTTCTTTATCTCGACTACATCTGTCTCCTACTACTTCACACTCCACCAAAAAAAAAGTCACACTGGTGTCAGAAGTGGGATTCGTCTAATTGCTTCTAGTTTCGTTACATCGTCGTTAGAAGTTGCAACGTTAGAACCAAGATGGAGGGAGATTCGGAAACCAGGATGATGGCAATGATGAAAGAATTATTCGCCGAAATGAAGACAGAAATGTCCGAAATGAAGATAGGAATGTCCAAGATGAAGACGACAAACGACAACCTCGCTACAGAAATGAAGACGGCAAACGACAACCTCGCTGCCGAGCTGAAAGAAGAAATGAAGACGGCAAACGACAACCTCGCTGCTGAACTGAAAGACATGAAGACGACAAACGACAACCTCGTTGCCAAAATGAAGACGAGAAACGACAACCTCGCTGCCGAGCTGAAAGAGATGAAGACGGAGCTATCGGCGAAAATTGACGGCGAACTGATTGGCGTGACGGAAGACGCGGAACAACTCGGCGAACTGATTGGCGTGACGGAAGACGTGGAAGAACTCGGCGAAAAGGTGGAAGACCTCTGCCAGCATGTGGACGTCGTGGAGGACGACGGGGAACGTCTTGGCGCCCTGGTAGTAAGAGTTGACGAGAGTGTCAAAGTACTGGATGCCAGGGGCAGACGGAATAGCGCGGACCCGGGGAGGGAGCACCTAGTGGCCGAGGCGACAGTTGCGCCCGTTTCAGATAACGAAAGTGTACGTCTCGGGGAAGACAAAGGGGCAGTTCAGGGACGTCGTCGAGGATGTCGGGTACGTAACCAACCAGGATACGACGTGGAGGACGATCAGCAGGGAAGCGCACAAGCAAACGAGCATCACACGAGAACCGACTTGGCGTGTGACATGGGGGGACCGTCGGAGCCATCCAATCACCTGACGCATAGTGCCGTGAACGGAAGAATGGTGGACATCATCGTGGACGACAGGATACAGGAGAGGCCGTGCCGAGCACGAGTGAACACGAGTGCAGCGGTGGACGCGACTCGCGGGGATGTGGCGGGGTTTGTTGCCGGACCCATCGGAAGCAAGGTGGCTGCGAAGGTGCGTCAGAGAGGTCGGCGGACATGGTACCCAGTGAGGCGTTTCCAAGTGCGCAGGATGGCCCGTCAACACACCAGGAAGAAGGGCAACTGGACGAGGGACCGTCAAGACCGGCGGTACTGTTGCAGAATTTCGAAGCAGGATGGCATACATCGTCCTACCCAGACCAAGGGACACTATCCAACAGCGATACCTAGGATCGTGCCTCCTGGAGAAGAGGTTCGATGGGTTAGTCCACCGGGGCGCAAGGGAGATGCCGCAGTGATAGTGCTGGTCGGGACGACCAACTCTGAGGAGGGAGCAGTGTCACCGCGCCAGCCGCATCTAATTGCCGACAACAGCAGTGTCACCCATCGCATTATTGTCGGCACTACGGCAAAGGAGCCGAAGGAAAGAGACAGAATGGCCGCATTGTTGGGGCGCTTGCCGAAAGAGAGAAAAGGATAGAGGCTTCTGGAGTCTTCTACTTTGCATCTCGCCGCAATAACTGAACGTTCCTGAAGCTTCCAGAATAGTGCCTGGGAGATATAAATAGCGGTAAAGTGCGACAGAAGGCAGTCAGACGTATGTGAAGCGTTGAGTAGTCGTGCCGACGGAGACAGACGATGTGAAGCGTGAGGAGTCGTGCCGACGGAGAAGGGACAGTTCTTTGTGTTACGAATTCGGAGCCGTGCTGTTGGAGAATCGGAAAAGACTTTTTTGCTGTTGCAACGAGTGTACAAGTTACTGTTTACGGAAATAAAAGTGTTTCTTTATCTCGACTACATCTGTCTCCTTTACTTCACAACCAACGAAAAAAAAGTCACAATATATACAATTACAGGTTTGAACCATTAATAAAGAACGAATAGACACATAATACGTAACGCATTATTACGTAATGTACGGCCGCGCCGTAGCCGTGTGTTTAGACCATTCGCTTCTCACCAAAGCGGGTTCGATCCCAGGCAATCGCATATGGGATTTGTGGTGGACGAAGTGGCGCTGGGGCGGGTTTCCTCCGGGTTCTCCGGTTTCCCCTGCCATCTCATTCCACTGGTGCTCCATCTTCATTCCATGCATCATCAGTGTCGCCGCCTGCTTTGCCGCATGTAGTAAAAGCGGTCGCTAAACAACACAAAAGAAAGAGGTAATGTAGCTTTAGCTAAATTTTTAGTTGTTTCATATCCTCAACACACAGACACACACACACACACACACACACACACACACACACACACAGACACAGACAGACAGACAGACAGACAGACACACACACACACACAGACACACACAGACACACACAGACAGACACACACACTCACACAACCTTAAACTAGATTTACAGTTTCTCTCATGTAAATATTCCTCTATGGAATAATATTTATCCAGTTTAAGTGTTGTGATGACTTATTTCAGAAGGAAATGCATTATAAATGAGAATACCATTATATTCAAAACTGAGCTCATATATCTTCTTCCTATATAATGCCACATGCAAGTGTAACCTTTTCCTAGTGTTATGTACTTCTGAGCATTTATTAAAACTTTCGAAGATTTTTTATTTCATCTTAATTGCAAACTCATAGATATAAATACAAAGTAGTGTTAATCATGTCACTATTGTTTCCCCATATGTAGTTAGAGTGAAAATTCAAAAAGTATACTGTTTTTAGGGTATTTACATTTGTACATTGCTTTAGAATAAATACTTGATAAATTTTACTTAGATTCTTTAATAAGGATTCAGCATGTACATTCGAATTTATATTATCCACCTAAATTACCAGACATTTTGTTTTTTTGCCCGTAATTGATTACATAATCATCTAACTTTATTTTGGGGAAGTTTACAGTTTTGTTTGTTTTATGGTGGAATCCCAATGACAGGCTCTTATGTTGCAAGTTCAGACCTAACACATTTAAAAGTTGTCATTTTTACTTGTTTTCTTTTGTTCTTTTCTTTCCAACACAGAGAGCTTGTTAGCATGCATAAACTTGGAGTGACTGTTCCCGCAGGTTTCTAGGTAGAATATATTATAACGTGGATAGAAGAATCACAGCTCATAGTATATAGAGGAAGTATTGTATTCCAGCCAAAAATTTGATGTCAAATTTCACCGAAAATACATATTCTGAAAGAATATGAACCCGAAAAGAATACTTTTCAGAAAAAGGTGTGGGTGGGTGGGGGTTTGGGTGTTAGAGAGAGAGCAGCCTAACCCAATCGAAGGTCTAGTAACTTTATAAGTAAGTTCAGTAAGCAACACAAAGATTTACTAGAAAATTGCCCTATCCTAACTATCTTTTAAGGGAGAGCCGTGTAAGAATGCATTCTAACACTCTTTTTTTTGTGCTGTGAAAAGGGGTTTATTCCAAAACAAGACTATCAGCGTGCAGCTTATCTAATAATCTAATTTTATCATATTTATTAAAACTTAAATCTAACCAAAAATTATTTGGAAAGGTAGAATCACACTGAAAAATTCAGTGCCTTATCCAGGATTTGAACCGCAGATCTTCTGGTCTCATCCAGTTGCTGTAACCACTGAGCTGGAGCATGCCGGCATGACAGTAAATTCTCCAACTGTGTCACATTTTCCCCAATAAACCACTTAGAAATCTCAAATTCATATGAGGCAGCACACCCTAATGGTGATTTACAATGCACAAGTGCTTTACGGCTTCATAGTTAAACCAATTATAAGGTCAATCATTGGCAACTGTTCTTTCACATTAGCCGTGTGTAAGCATGAAAGAATAATTTATTGCCATTGAAAACTCTTTGTTTTAACAATTTTTTAAAAGTTCACATTTGCACAGTGTTACCTGCCTATTATAGTTTGGTAAGGCTGTGCAGGGTGGGGGTTAGGACTGCAGAATCTTTAAGCTAGAACAGTGTTCATAAATATGAAGTCCTTAGCCTACATAATCACAACACGCCTGGTGCCACTATTGCAGACACTGTCCACATGCACCCGACAATCTCAGAAGCTCTTGCCACAACCGGTGCAGGTTTCTTCTTCCTTTCTTCACCGACTTTTTGTTTTGATTTGATAGATTTTGAGCTCTTCTTGTCTTCTATTTCAAGCGTTCTTTTGGTGAATATCAAGAAGCTAGATCGCTTTGAATGTTTCATGGCTATTATTTTTAAATTTACTTTGTTCCTCTTTTATGCTAAATGTTTAACTTAACAGCAGTTTTAGCTGTAGTTACTATTGATGATGGAGAGATGAACGCGTGAAATCTTTGATTGGAAAGACTTTCCACTTTTTATTGGTCATGTTTCCTTGAAATTTGCGAGGTTTCAACATTACTGCTACAATGAGAAATCTGAGGTGTTTCCATCAAGGTAGACAGATACACCAATCAAGTTATCAATAGGCTGAGGATTTCTTAACCTCTAATGCCTGAACAAACAGAAATTAGGTTGCGCTGCAACTGGACTTTAGGCAGTGTGTCAGAGGTTCCACCTGTACCCCCACACTGTACAGTCTGTGTGCATATGCATTGCACCTTGTCCTGGTCTTCAAGTACCGATTCCATGTCCTGTCCCCTGGTCACAGAGGTACATGCGTGGTTATATGCAGAAATACAACATGCCTAAAACACGCAAAGAGAAAATACATGAATATATTAAAGAATTTGGTTTACTATTAATGGTGATATAATAAAATGAAAACTGTGTCATTCAGAAATAGGAGGGAACAAATGCTTTAACAGTGTACAATATTGTTGTAGTAAAGTACATTGCAACAGGCGCATTTGGTAGGTTCAAATGAACTGGGTGAAATTATGCCCTCTACCTCATTATCCAAGCACACAATCTGACATGTTTTGCAGATTTATGCCACATGATGATACGGACTAATATGCCATTTAACAAATTATACAGTCCATGTCTTAAAAGTTTAATGGAAAAGTACACAAAAAGAACCGTAGCAAATGCAGGAGTAGGGAAGTGGTGCTTAAAAGAGCATATGGAAAGGTATTTGGTTATAACGGGTTATTCAAAACACTCTAAACTGGCTGCGTTGCATTTTGCCTGTACTCATCCTTGGCGCTCGCTGTCATAGAACAGCGTTGATGAAGAGCCGTACAACATTTTTAAAACTACTTTTAAAGGCTGTACTTACCACTCTTATTAAAGGAGATGCTGAGACTAATCACTGTTGTCCATACATTTTTGGCACCTCTTTAGGAAACTATCCATCACTCTCTGTAGTTCACGTTGAGAAATGCTGGCAATTTCCTGGTGGATATTTTGTTTTAATTCTTCCGGGGTCTGTGGATGATTTGTCTTGTACACTTTATGCTTTAAGTTATCCCAGAGATAGAAATCACAGTCACTTGGAAATCTTTCTACAAATCGCACTTTCAACATCATGCAGTGGTTCGGGTGTTTTTGGGTCTCTCTGTATAAGAGGGTCTGTGGCTGATAATTCAATGTGCGATGTAGAATGCAGTTTTTCACGATATGAGGAATATGTATCTTACTGCAAATCATGAGAAATTCACCTTCAGCATCTTCAAGATGTGTATGGTGATTCACTGCAATTATTGGTGCATGCACAGGAGCAAATAACAATAAAAATGTGCATCTTATGGAATATTGTACACTAAAGATATGAGCTATACTATTGAAAATACATAGCATGTATACTAAAATGTATAAATGCATTGTATATTAAAACGATACTGTGCCAAAATTGTACTTTAAATATTGTAACATACAGTAGGTCCGTGTAGTATACATTGTTTGCACCATATACATTGCATATGGTAATAGGAAATATGTAAACATAGGCAGTATATGTTCTGCAGTCGACAGCATTGCCATGCTGTAGCTGTTTATTCACCCGACAGTACACTTGTAGCGGTTACCTGATCCCACCACCTTCCATATCTGAGACTCATAATCATGAATGTTTAAATTTTGTGAGATGGATCTAATGCTTTGTGTATAGACAACCTGAAGGAAACTGCTTACGAAACTCTGCATACTAGTCATCGATAAGGACAAGAGGATCGTTTTATGTTTCTTCTCCAGTCATTTGGCTTACTTTCAGAAGCAGGAGGATTTTTCTCAATCACTGAAGAAGGGACAAAACCTTCTTCAGTAAGCATATCTGTGTTGAACGGATGTGTTCCTGGGAGGCGTGTGACTATAGTTTTGAAGAATATCCCTTATTTCTGCCCACACATTCTCAATTGTTTTTATATCAGGTGACCTTGAAGGATGGTGTACAGTTTGTTCACCAGCTCAGAGTCCCTGGGAGGAATGCAGCAAGTCACTATGCCAGTAAACAATTCTGACATCTGAAGCAGCAGTTCTGCTTCTAATCGCGCTTACAATAATGTTGCCAACCTTGGAATGTGTATTCAAGCTAGATCAAAGCAAAGAAGTCACTCAAAGTAATGAAACTTAAATGTTATTTTTAGTTCATGCAGTACGTTTAGCTTATTAAACATGAACAATATTTTCAACTACTCCATCTTTTTCCCACTGATTATTTTTTACCTTTTCTATATGTTTTCAAAAACCCAGTCAGATTGTTTCGGTTACAAGTGATGTGCCCTCGAGCGTCATATTGTGCAAGTCCTGTAAGGAAAGGTCACCTGTTACATTTCCCTAACTGTTCGTTTTACCTAAGCCCAAGCTAGTTGGGTTGAGATCACACGTGTCTGGGGACAAGCAAACGACTGTGTGGCCCAATGAAACCAAAAATGCGTCCACTTAAGAAATCTTTTTAGATTTGTTTCTATCATCCTGTAAAAATCGTTTTACATATGGCACTGTCACTCTGAAACCTTTTTTCTACAACCATAATATCATAGCAGATTTCACACCAGTTCTGAACAGGGATTTATGTACTTCTACACTACTGTGAAAAATATTGGAGAGCAAGAGGATTAATGACTTCATTGTCAGGAATCCAGCATTAGCTAACAACAACACTACTATTTTCTGTACTTCCAAGATACGCTAGTGACTCGTCCAATTTTTAACTGAAATATAGCTGGAATAACATTGGAGGTAAGTTGGCAACCTAAGCAGCAGCAACGTTATCTACTATGTTTACAAAACTTGGGTTACACTGTCGTGTAATGCCTTTTGTGTCCCCTTCAGTCCCCTAAGACCATGAGCTGGTGAACAGACAGTATTGGTGAGGTATCCTCTTGCCCGTTGAACTGTTCTTGATTTATGGATGCTATGGTTGCCCTGCAGGAACAGGATTGTTCCATCGGGATACCTTTCGCTGGCAAATGGTGTTAAATGAACTGCAAAATGTCATTATAGATAGTCTAACCTTCACGCATTTCCTCAAGGTATCCAGGACTTTCAAACGAAATCCAGGCCTAACATGAGATGCTTAAGTGACTACTGAAATGAATTGCACAGTGTGGTTTCTTAAACAGTTTGAAAAGAAAAGGAACATATACATGTAATTTAATTCAGTAATATTTAAAATGCACATTTGCTAAATTATATTCGTCATAAAGAACAGAAAATGTAGGTAGAATTAAAATGTAAGCAGAAACGTACTGGATTTGAGCCTGCACGCTTTTCGTCACTATGCTTATTTTAACCATTCGGTCACAGTTCCAGCTATTTGGAACACTGCTACATTAAAACCTTATAGTGTCTTGTTCAAGCATGTGCCTTCACTTATTCTCTGAGATCCATTATCATCTGTAGGAGACTTGATCCAAAGTGGAGCTTGGTCTTATTCTGCCTTTCAAGAGTGCGGCCCTTCTCTTTTTGAATAGCTGTACACATTTACTTTGTACCTATGTGACTGTACATTTAATTGAATGCACATTAGAGGCAGCTTTGGTTACATTATCTGCCTGGCATTTCGTGGGCTACGATCCTATGCACTAAACTTGAGGAGGCAAATACAGATATCCTCGCATGCTTATTGGGTTATTCAGCGTAAAAATATAGCAATTCACATTCTTACCTGACTTGCCCCTGCATGGAAACTTCCATAAGTTCATATTTTCTCAAAAATGAGTAACAATTTTGATTAAAATACTATGATTTATATTTACGTTATAAATAAAATATATACCTATAGACAAAATTTACTACTCAGTAAATGTAGACCTTTTTTTGTTAAAAAAAATTATTCAACCATTCTCAAATCTTTTAAGAGCTGATCACTGTGTGATAGCTTTAAAATGAGAAGGAAGAAATGACAAGGCAGCAATGCTATATGAAAATTGTGCAATTTTATTTCTGAAATGTACATTCTTGTGGGATATTTACATAGGTTGTGTCATGCCATAGTGACTTAGTGACTAGTCTGTCTTGCACAATGTTGCTTGAAATAATGTATGGAAGCCTCTTCAGAGAAGCATCTTCAACATTGTTTGCATTAGTGTACGCCATGACTGGCTTATGTATCTTTATACTTGTTTTTTCTTTACCTGATTACTCTCCCCTTATGTAGGACTTACACCTCCAAGGACTTACAAGCCTGCATTTAGGGTCAGACACCATTCGGACAGCAGATGAACCTATAAACCAGACAGTGAAGACTTGGAAGCAGGTGGTCAGTCAAGCACCAGGTATGATAGTGAGGAAGAGGATGATATGAAATACAGGCAAAATCAATGAATGGAAAGGTGAAAATGGAGCAATTGGTACAATGAGTGGCAGGGGAAACTGAAGAAACCCACCCTAACACTGCTTCGTCCACCTCGAATACCACATGCAGGTCCTGGGACCAAACCCGGGTTGCCTAGGTGGGAGATGAACACTCTAACCACTTGGCCATGGCACCATCTGTCTTTATACTTAGGTATTATAAAAGCTGAAGAGGGTCTGAATATGGCACTACTATTGTGGTACTTAGTCAGTAGACCACCTTCCCATTCTCATTTGGCATTTCATCCTTAGTGCAACATGTAGAAATGCAAACATATTAGTTCAGTTGCACTGAGCAACCTTGTTCCTTGTTCAGGAACATTAAAATCTTAACTGACATAATATCAGCACCTTCATGTTTTAGAGGATAGTCCGAGATATTGCAAGACTCTTCTTTATTGGTATACCTAAGAAATAGTTGGAAGACTTATTACAATAATGTGAAATGATGCAGTACAGTAGCTCATTTGAACAGTTTTACTCGCCTAATGCACTTATTATACTTAACATTCTTCTTGCAAATAATGCAGACTAATAACAAGCTGCTAACTGGTAGAAAGAGTTTTTCAAGTTAAAATTGCTAATATGATCAGAGGAGTTGAGAATCTCCTCTCCCAAAATAGATGTAAATAAATAAGTAGATAAATATATGTATGTATAAAATATAAATTTAAAACGTGATTCTTTTACTGGAAGCCGTTAATTTGTGTAAGTGACAAGGGCGATAACCTTATCTATCTTTAACTCCTCTCCGCTGTTTCCCTCTCTCCAATCTGTAAAATTACAGATAATAGTTTCTGTCATTAATAGAATTCATTGTTTTTAATTTTATAAAAGAGTGGCAACTGATTTGATATTCATGTTAATTAGTAGCTCTGTTTTTTGTACATTCAAAACCTAATTATTTGCAATGATATATCAATGATGGAAATGGATTTATGAAGACATTTAAAATTGGAATTTATTTTTGTTGCAGATTGAAGATGGAGTTAAGGCTTATTCTCTTCACACTGCTGCTAGCTACAGATGTTTTAACACAAAGTATAAAGCGACAAAATGTACAGAATCCATGCACATCTAAGACAACTTGTCATGAATGCATCCGAACCCCAACATGTGCATGGTGTTCAGAACCCTGGCCTTCAATACGGGTTAGTTGCATATATTCTATACAGTATACCATGACTTTTATTGCAGTTATGTTTCAAACAGGTGACTTATTTTACAGGAATTCTTTGCAATTTCTGTATTATGTATGTGGGTTAAACCGCCTTTATTAATATCTATGTTTGTTCCTACGCCAGTATATGCAGAAATAAGGTTGAAGGGATGAATAACATTTCAGAAATTCAATGTAATGACTAGAATTTGAATTTTAAATCCTTGGGTTATTATTGTTAGCTGCTGTGTTTTATTATTTTTTTATACCATCAAACTTAATGCAATGTTTTGTTTCCAAGATAGTGCTGCAACTTTCTTAATCAGATACAAGATGCTCAAAGCTTTTTTTTCTAAATTAGGATGCAGTATTTCATTATAATTAGTGACTAGCATAGCTGGTTTAAATTCTGCACATGACCATAATATTTTTAAATTAAATTTCTTAAATTAAATTAAATTTCTTAATATAACAATACTTGAGAAACTATGCCAAACAGGATAATATTCCAGTTTTGTTCCATTGTTACGTTTATAATCATCATCACCAAGCTGGAGCAGAATTCATTGGATGACGTTGGCATAAGGCAATTTCTCTTAACGTAATAATGTAACAGTTGGTAGTACTGAATAGAAGAAGAAAGCTGGATGGACGGACGGGTGGGTGGATCCGTTTCACTGTACTGCACTCCCACCATGTTTGGTTGGTAATAGGCCACATGAATTGTTGGCGGTGTTCTGTCTACTTGTACATGTCAATCAGTCATAGACAACAAAGCAGTTGTAGGAGTTGTTCTATCACACTTACAGCATTTTAGCAAGTCATCAAGTGAAGATGAATAAGACATTGAAAAGAAAATTGTGGACACATATTTATTTTTAAATTACTTGCAAAATATCCAGAGTTGTTGGAAAAGACTCAAGTACCAAACATTTTGGTTGAAAAGGAGAAAGCATGGGAAGGTCCATGTAGCGCATACTCTGAAAGTACTGGGTTGGAATGTACCCAACTGAAATGCTTAAAATTCTTTAAAATATGAATACAAAAACAAAGTAGAAAATGCAAGGGGAACAAATAAATATATTTAAAAGATGGAAAAATTGTGAATTTTGGATGAAGCAAACAATCCAGTTTTCACCAAAGTTCCTGGAAGTTATGTAGTGAGGGTATCAAAACTAAGTGAACATAACAGCTCTGTCTATAACACTGATCATCACAATGACTTTCTGGTACATCTTTTCAAGATGCCAAGCAATGCAATACTCCTCCTGCAAGACCCTGTGTGAAGAAGTTATTGACCTATGAAAAGGAACAGACATGGTGACTATCAACTGCTCAGCTGCAGAGACTTGTTCTGCTGTAGCAATCTGAACTGTGCAAATTCAGATAGATAGAGAAACGCTTACAAAATTGCACTGAAAAAAACACAAACTGAGGGACTCTCTATACTCTTGGTTTATGCATTTTAATGTCATATTTTACAACTATTTTTGTATCTTTTAGCTTCTATAAATAATAAAATGAAATAGAGACAGAAAAAATAAGCACAAAACACATTAAATGTTGGGTGGCAGTTATTAGAGGATCAGGATATATGCCTTTATACCTGTCTGCCTGCCTGCCTGCATAGCATTACAATTATATTTATTTTTATGTGGTCTTTTTATATATTGATTCATACATTTTAATATGTATACAAATTAAAAAGAAAGTAACATATCCCATCACTGCTCTTCACCAAAAATTAATTTTCATCTCCACCTTTTTCTAAATCCTCAAAATCATATATATCTTTAAGGTGTTTGGCAACACTGCAGCACAGCAAGCTCACTGATTTTGTTACTTATTTAAATGAGACTCGCATGCAGTTACCATGAATAGGAAATCTGTGTTTTAACTGTCCAAAGACTTTTTATTATGCTCTTTCTTTCATGTGTTTGTGATTAAACTGAACTTGAAATTCTACAGGCGGCTTGAATGGCATGGTTAGCAAGGAGGATGAGGCATAGCGCATAGCTAGAATCACCAAGTAAGCAAGCAGTGTCATCATACCTAGGTATAATGTCTGTCAGTGGCGGCTCGCAGTCAACATTTTAGGGTAGGCAAAGTGTAACAGTAACAAAAAAAAAAAAAAAAAAAAAAAAAAAAAAAAAAAAAAAAAAAAAACCAACAACAATAATTAATTAATTAATAATAATAATAAACCCCGTTTATCCGAAATATAGGGGGCGAAGTCATTGCGGATAACGCAAACAATATATTGTTTGGTTGTTTAATAAGAGCAGAGTGAATGAGTGTGACTTACGGACGAATTACCGCCAAAACTAAAATCACGAGTGTCGGCAGACTTTTTTCCAGGGGGGGGGGGCACATGTTGAAAATTTGTAATCATATAATATTAAATCATTATTTTACTGTCAAAATTTATAGTATTTGTTGCAGATAACCGTATTAATTTGTGCTAAACAAAAATTGTTCTTTACATCAAAATTAAAATAATAGTTTAAAAGTCAGTAACTGACTGCACATTAAGTTCACCAACTTCCAAGGGGGGGCCGTGGCACCCCTTGCCCCCGTTTCGCTACGTCCATGACTAAAATAGATTAAGAAATTGAAAAATTGTCTGACTGCAGCTTTGTGTTAAATAGCTAAAACACTCCTCTTTTCGTTGTCAGTGCGCCGCGAAAGCGAAATTTGTAATAGTTCACTAATTAAGTCGGTCATACTGTTATTACACAGAGATAACGACAGATTCAGATCTCTGAGATCTTCGTTCGTGGAGTATGGCTGTTCGGAAAATGTCGCATAATTTCGGATTTGGGCCGGCAAGTGTTCGAACTGCTGGCAGACGCGTCTACGCATGCTCGGAGTGCATATACAGACCGAATGTTTCCTTATCCCTGTTCAAGGGCCTCGTACTGAGGAAATGGGGCCGGGCAGGCAGAGGTTAAGCTAGCCTGCTCTCCACTACCCAGGTTCCATGCGTATCATTTCTGCCGCGCGTTTCAAACACGCAGAGCAGTTTTGATGAATCGGAATTGAGATTAAAGGATTTGACCATGCGCTGGTCATTATAACCGAGAAAACTTTTCTTGAACTGCAATTTAGGGGAAAATGATGGTTCAAATGATAAAATGCAGAATCATAGTTAAACATTATTTGTTGATGTATTACGATAGGGTAGGCAGTGCCTACCCTGCCTACCCTGAGGAGCCGCGCCTGATGTCTGTACAGCACTGCTCCATATTCCTGAGTCATACACAGTCAGGCCACTCAGCACTAATGCTCTTTAAACATGTTGCCTGGACATTAATACTGGCATAACCTTATGATTGATGTATTCATCCCTGAACATTGAGGGTTTTTCAGTTTTAATGTGTGTCCAATCTAATGCACCTATTACAGGTGTAAACCAAAGTGTATTTGTCACTTTAACTTTGCATTATTTATTTTTTTTACCATACGGGGAACTTTAATCCACTGTTGTTCCTTTTTCTGAATGTGACCCATAACATAGTTAAGTTTTGTACACTGTGGAGCAATCCAATCCAAAATCTTCTGACACTTCACTCTGAAATCCAGGATCAGCAGCATTATGTAATAATATTTAATTCCAATTTCTTGGGGTTTGTGCTTTTCCCTCCGAGTTTCATCACTGTTTGGGCAGAAATTCTAATGTTAGAAAATCATTTTCTTTCTCAAAACACATCAGCTCTTTGCATGTACTCAAAGCTCTTAGTTCACCTTGTTTTTCTCTTCTCACCATTACAAAGTAGACTTTTGACTGATAGAAATGGAGTGTGCCCTCTCTCATGCTCCGAAATAATGAAGTGTTACTCTACCTACATTACAGTGCCTTTGCTGTGACATCAAAAGTGAAGTTAAAACTAATGACCTGAAAAAATGAAGTTAAACTATAGAGGCTAGTTGTGGTTATGCTTTATTCATTTCAAAGGAAGCTATAATTTGTAAAATACTAAAAGTGATAAGTGTTAATTTTAGTTTTAGCTTCCCTCTTATATCATTATTTAATGAATCTACAATTATACAGCAGCATATTTGTTTGAAAAAAAATAAATTCAGTAAGAGTTAAAATCCTTCCAGTGAAACAGAAATATTCTGGGAGATTTATGGTAGTTACAGCAATCTTTTAGTTTCCAAATCCTTCTGAACTTGGCCTGATACTCTTATGACTACCTCAGGAGTCTGATTTAAATTCCTGTATGACTGTGTGAGCGCATTGTGAAGCTGAAAAATTAATATAAAATCAGCCTGTATTAATTTCTTTCATAACTTTTATATGCATGATACTGGAAGCATTGACTTGATTTTGATGGTGTAATATGATTGTTGGGTGTTATAGATCTCAAAACAGTTCTCTAAATGAAGGGTGATGCAACACTCGTGTTGCCAAGCATTTTGCCATTTTCCCCTCTAATGTAGCACACAATATTTCTTTTTGTGTACTCAGGGGTCTCCGTCTAGGGGATATGTGAATGGCAACCACAAGGTACCCAAGCTGAGCAGAACATTACTTCCACTTACTGGTGTTTTGCTCCTCACTGTAACTTTCCTATCTGACCTTACCTTGGTCATCTCTTGTTCTCTTCCGACCCCGATGCTATTAGGGTTCCTGAGGGCTAGGGAGTCTTTATTTTTCCAACCTCTCCATTTCTCTAATTTTTCTATAAAACCTTAACCCCTAACATTGAAGCTGTAAAATGTCGTTGTGGTGTCCTAGTTATTGGATCGCCATTTGAAGCTGAAGTCGTTGGTGATGTGACGTTGCCCTTCGATGTAGCTCGCTCCGGCTAGTTCTGCAATAGATCTCTTTATCTCGGGTTTGCGTAAGTGTGATGGACAACCCAAGAACAACTTTATATATTGTTTATTTATATTAAATATTTTCGGGAGCTATGCCGAAAATATTTGTATATGTAGAGGAATCACACCCACATCCGCGCAGCGCGACCTGCCGTACTGGTCTCTCGTTGAGTAGTGACCAGACGCTTCTCTCTTACCCACGCTAAGAAAACCGTTCGCTCCATTTGAATGTCATGACGTCATCCAAGAAAGCCTCGTATCCAAAATGCTATTTCCTTTTCCCGCAATTTAGAAATGTCCCTTTCTATTATAACATGTTCTTTTATGAATTTCAAATATATAATTACCTTTTTAGGATTAAACGATGTTTACTTTATATTTTATTAGATATATCGCGCGACTTTTAAGGTTTGTAGAACTGACTTTCGAACGTGTATTTAAACTATGTGGTATGACGTCATGACTCGTTAATTTCAAACCAATAATGTGTTTATACTACAAATTTAACGACTATCATTTACTCATATCTTGCTCACCTTACAACACTTGCTACTCTATTATCTATGTATGTTATTACTTAACACTTATCGCAAATCTCACATCCGGCAATTAAATTAAAACGTGTCTTTTTCAAAAGCCCATTCGATCGGAAATCTAAATTTCGGTATCAAATGCCCCCATTTATGTTATTTTATTATTTCATAATAAAATAATGTAAATGTCTTGCCCGAAAGAAAAATTAAAAATTACTCCTGTATTTTGAATAATCGGCAACACTCCCATTATATACAATTTTCAATTACACTGTTTTTGAAATTGGTTATTAACACATTTTCTCATTAATCTTTTTAACATGACAAACAATTATACACTTGACTTAACATTAATCCTTAAATACTAATTACAATATGTTATGGTTTCTTCTGTGAAGCTTTTATATAAAGGTTAAATTTCAAGAGTCTTTCTTTATACTTCCTTCTTTTAGTTCATGTTTGCTCACTTCGCTCTCACTATCACTTGCACTGTGATTTTTCACTTTTGTTATTGTAACACATATCTGTACTATATCCTTTAAGCACTAAAATGTACATATATTTATATAAATCCATTACACTCTTCAGACAAATTCTTTCTTTGTCTTGCTGTGATAACTATCTATACATCTAAATATTTTAACAAATGTTTTACAAAGTAAATATTCTGTTTTCTCTCTATGCAGAGATGAACATTTTAACAATCTTTCTGAAGCTGTTATTGTGAGCTCTATACAATATATTTTTAAGCTCTTTGTAGTATATAGCAATTCACATTCTGCATTTTTCATGAATATGTAAGTACCTGACCAATATATGATTTTCAAGTAAGCTAACATTTACATTTTATCTCAAAGCTGATTGGGCGCCAATAGACAAATGACACTTCCAATTTTTTTCTTTTACATTAAATCAAGGTTCCAAGGCACCACACGGTTTCTTGTATGGTCGAAGGAGTTGTTTATGCCATCTTCCCAGACATTTTTCATTTTTAACATCTTTTAATTCATAGGTATGATAACCAAATTTTGATATAATTTCTGCAGGACCTTTATATAACAATTCCATCCTTTTGTTCCTACCTCGCAATGCACTTGATAACTTATGGTCTTTAACTAGTACCCAATCGCCTATCTTAGGTTCCCATTTATGTTTTCTACTCTTTTTCTTTAATTTTCGCTTCTCTGCCTTTTTCTTGATTCGTTCAAAAGCAATTTTCGCTCTTTCTTCCTCACTTAACTGAATGTCATTAATTTTCAGTGTTTTTGGTACCCCGATCAATATTGGTTCTGGTTCAATTCCTAACATTAATTTTATTGGTGCAAACCCAGTAGTTACATTAATGGTGTGATTGATAATCTTTTCTATCAATGGACAATATTTCACCCAATCCTTGTGATTATGATGTGTAAGTACACGTAAATAAATTCCTATATCTCGGAGGACACGTTCTGTTGGATTCCCTGATGGAAAGTATGAGGAACAATGATATAACTTTATCTCATGATTTTCTAGGGTTTCTTTAAAGATTTTGCTCCGATGAACTGTAGCATTATCTGTTAAGATTGCCTGAATCTTGCCATATTTAGGCACATAATCTTTTATTATCTTTCCTACACATGTTTTGCTGCTGATATTCCTAACAGGATAAATTTTAATAAATTTACTAAAAACATCATGAAGAACAAACATATATCTACATCCAAATTGTCCTACTGGTAGTTCCCCATGTGCATCAGCAGTAACTAGTACATTTTTCCCTTCTCTTATGATTGTCTGAGGTTCTATATCAAATTTGATATTAAATGGTTTGGCCCTTTGACATAAATCACAGCTTGAACATATTTTTCTCACTTTCTTTGCCAAATGTTTTATATAAAAATGGTCACTAATTACCATGATTAGCTTTTCACTACCTGTATGAGCTAGTGTTTTGTGATAAGCAAGTATAAGTTTCTCTTGTAAAGCTTTAGGTATCATTACTTTCCATTTAGGTTCAATTCTTCCATGAAATTTATAGATTTTTCCCTCATAAATACCTATATTGTCTTTTAGATTTTCTGTGATTGGTTGTGCCTTTTCTTTCAATTTCCTAAGTTCATCGTCCTCTGTCTGTAATTGTTCCAAATTTCGAAATTCTTTAGCTAATTGAGTCCCTTCTAAGGTTTTCAAATATAGTATGGTTACATCATGTTTGTTGTCACTAATTGTATCTGGTATTGTATAATTGGTTTTCATCCTTGATAACAAATCACTAAAAATATTTTGACTTCCTGCTATGTGTCTGATTTCTATGTTATGGGATGTGATCTCATGTATATATCTAGAAATACGTGTGCTTGTGAGTTTGCAAGAGTTCATAAATGCCAAACTAACATGATCTGTGTAAACTATTACTGGGTTGTTATATACATATTGCTTAAATTTTACAAGTGCAAAGTAAATAGCTGCTATTTCTTTTTCTGTAGTGCAAGCCTGTGATTCAGTCCTTGAAAGCCCCCTTGAAGCTACAGCAATGAGGTGATCTTTTCCTTCCTCATCTTTTTGTAATATGACACTACCATAACCAAGTCCTGAAGCATCTGTATAAATTGTGTAGGGGAGATCTTCCCTAGGTTTTTCCAATAAAATTGACGCTGCAAACAACGTTTTTACCTTTTCGAAAGATTCTTGTTCTACTGATGACCATTGCCATTTTACATCTTTTCTCAAAAGTTGTCTTAATGGGGCTACTACGGTTGCATATTCCAGGATAAATCTTGACTGATAATTTAGAATACCAAGAAATCTTCTCAATTGTTTTATATTTTTAGGAGCTGGTATTTTATTTATGCTTTCAATTCTGTCGGGATTAGGCCTGATTCCCTCATTTGAAATAACATAACCTAAAAATTCTGTCTGTTTCACAAAGAATGCAGTTTTACTTGGCTTTATTGTCATGTTTGCTTTCTTTAACTGACTAAGCACATAATTGATATGATTTAAATGATCCTCTATATTTTCTGAAAAAATTACAAAATCATCCACATACTGAGCTACAAATTTCTTTATGGTTTCTCCAAAAATTTCATACAAAGCTCTTAATAATGCACTACCACTGGTATTCATACCAAAGGCGCAAACTCGAAACTGATATAATATTCCTGAATGTAAAAACGCTGTATATTTTCTTAAATCTTCTCTAAGTGGGATCTGCCAAAAAGATGCTGTAAGATCTAGAGTAGAAAAAATTTTGCCCTTCTGCAATTTGTTCAATATTACCTCTACACTTTCTGGTCTAAATCTATCAGGTTTACAATGTTGATTTAGTTTTCTCGCGTCTAATGTCACCCTAATCTTTCCATTGGCCTTATTTACAATACATAGGGGATTCACAAATTCTGAATTCGAAATTTCAATAACCTCATCTTCTAACATTGACTTTATAACTGCATCTACCTCTTCTCTTATTGTACTAGGGATAGCTCTCGCTTTATGTGTAAAAGGTTTGATGGGTATCATCTCAAACGAATGAGTATAAATATTACATTTACCAGGTTTCTCAGAGAATACTTCTTTATTTCGGATTAATATTTCAAACAGTTTATCCCTCTGTTGTTCATTTAGTTGATCAGCCTGAGTTACCTTTTCCCTCAACAATTCTTCTAAGTCTTCACTACTCTCCCTATCATAGTACCTAGTTGCATCAGAAACCCTCAAATTGTCTATGAAATCATTTTTATCCCATTCTACATTTTCTTTATTATCGACACTGTACTCTTTGACATTTACTTCAGTTAATTCCATAGCTCCTACTTTAACATATTCTACAAAGAATGTATCCCCTTGGATTTCTTCTTCCTCTTTTTCTCGTACAATAGTTTCTGAACTACTATCTTCCACAAAAGGCACTATAATGGTCTCATCTTCAACTTTCATTTCTACAATCATGTTTTTAAAATTCACCACAGCTTCCCAGGCATAAAGACAATCACAACCTATTATAATATCTGTCACAAGTCTTCCTACAATCAGAAATAAAATTCCAAGTATTCTCCCATTTATTTCAATATTTATCATTGCTTGAAATTTTACTCTCTCTTTTCGTTTTCCCACAGCTAGCGAGCAGTATATCCCATTGACTGGTAAAGACATTACTTTAAAACCACTACTTTGTAAATTATCATAAAAATTTTGTGAGCATACTGTGCTATTTGATCCCGTATCTATAATTGCATTGTATTGTTTTCCATTTACTCCAATTTTGATTTTAGGTGGATCTCCTACTTTTTCGTTTTCGTCAATTCTATTTTTACATTCTCTTTTCTTTTGTATCATCATTTGCCTTCCAGGACTATTTATTTCCGAGTACTTATCACAATCATTACTAGGATACCCAGTTCTCACTGAAGGCGCGTTTGACCGGGTCTGGCGTTTCCCTGATTTTTAGGTATGGCTCCTGTACTATTTCCCAAATTGTTACTTCTGTTTTCCTGCATTAAATCGGGGTTACTTCCTACCATGTTTTTGACCGTGTTAATGGCCTCAACCATTTCCGCATTTTCGGGGGAATTTCGTCCATTAGAATACCTTTCTTCCTGTCTTGGTGACCTCGGTCTAAACTCATTATCTCCGTTTGTCCAATACCCATCATTTGAATTTCTACTATGTCCAAAATAACGTCCCCGTCTACCTCGATCAAATCTATTTGTATTCATATAATTCACCCTTATATTTCTTCCCCTTTGATTACCATTTCTATTTTGGTGACGCCCTTCCTGGTTATATCTACCTTGATTTTCCCACCGGAATGATTCCATCCTTGGTACTGGTCCTTTATATCTTTCCCTAACCTCACTTCTATTCTGATAATACTGTGCCCCTTGCCCGAAAGAATTTACAGTTTCTTTTTCTTCATATTTATTTCCAAATGCGTGTTTTGGCTTATTGACTTCTAAGGCTGATAATAATTCGATCATAGCTGCAATGCTATCGGGTCGGGCTATGATTAGGTAGTGTTGAAGTGTTTCCGGAAAATGTGGAGTAACTATATTTATTAGATCTTTTTCATCTAAGGGAGGGTCCAACATCTTCGATTTTCTCGCTATTCTCATAAAATAGTTGACCATCGATTCCTCTGATCTAGGATTAAATTTTCCATTGCTTAATTCAACTCTAATATTAGCCTGCCTACTAGCTCCCCAATATCTGGTTAAAAAGATGTTTCTAAAGGTCCTGTAATCATTATTGTTACCCATAGAAAGGCCTAGCCAATTAGCAGCATTACCCTTTAGACATTTTCTTACTATCACCATCTTGTACTCCTCTGGTATACGTTTCACCGTGAAGTACTCTTGTAACCCTTCTAAAAAGGCTTTAGGATCATCTGAATCTTCATTTTCAAAAACTGGAGGTGTCATTTCATTTAAGACATGGTTAGGCCAATGTAAATTTGAATTGTCACCTATCCCTGAGCTATTTCCGAGATCAGAATGGGAATTACTGTTACCCCTATTTTGCATCGAAATGTCAGCTGATACACCTGGTATTGCCTCGTTTCTTGCAACTTCATTACTAAGATTGTTGTGATTACATGCATTTTCATTTAATTTCAAATTTTCTAAGGCCTCTTTTACCTGAGTAATTTCTGTTACTACTCCTTTTATTTGGTCTGTAACATCCTCCAAATTTCTAGCCTGCCTTTCACTTTCTACATCAGATCTTTCTATTCTAACTTTACACCCCTGTAACTCTTCTCTAATTTCTTCCCTTTGTTTGTCTAATCTATATGTTACTTTTTCCCTTTCTTTATCTAATTTTTCACTCACTTGTTGACCTAATTTCTTTTCAGAATTCTTTACTTCTTGCCTTATTGTCTCTAATTCTCCCTTAACCTGTTCTCTATTTTCTTTTACTTCACTACTGACTTTATTAATTTCCTCCCTAACTTCTTCCCTAAAGGTTTCGAAAGCTCTCTTCTGATTTTCCAATTGCATTCCCAATTCCTGTTGTCCCTTCTCTAATTTCTTTCCTAACTCTGTTCTTAATTCTTTACTAGTTTCATCTATCTTTTCCATTATCTTTTGAAACATATTCTCTATTCCTGACATAATCGCTGGCCTTTTTGAATTACTACTAAACATTTCTGAACTACCTCTAGGTGTTTCTCTAACGTTCTGATCTTCTAATTCTTGGCATATTCTGCTACCAATTACATTCTGCTTAAATTCTTCCATCCTACTTACACTTTTCTCAATTTCCGGACTTTCAAAACCTAAAAAGTCGGTGTCACTGTCTTCCATTTCTAAGCTATTTACATGTGTTTTTCTACTCACCAAAATTTTCAATATTTTCACTATTTCACTTTAACTGCACTTAAACTTGTTCACTACACGTTTCACAGATGTTGACACGCTGGGCACCTTCTTGTCTGCTGGCTCGATGCTGGCCTGGTCGTCTTGGGGGTTGGTCCATTCTTTCGGCGCCACACGTTGGGAAGCCAATTTGAAGCTGTAAAATGTCGTTGTGGTGTCCTAGTTATTGGATCGCCATTTGAAGCTGAAGTCGTTGGTGATGTGACGTTGCCCTTCGATGTAGCTCGCTCCGGCTAGTTCTGCAATAGATCTCTTTATCTCGGGTTTGCGTAAGTGTGATGGACAACCCAAGAACAACTTTATATATTGTTTATTTATATTAAATATTTTCGGGAGCTATGCCGAAAATATTTGTATATGTAGAGGAATCACACCCACATCCGCGCAGCGCGACCTGCCGTACTGGTCTCTCGTTGAGTAGTGACCAGACGCTTCTCTCTTACCCACGCTAAGAAAACCGTTCGCTCCATTTGAATGTCATGACGTCATCCAAGAAAGCCTCGTATCCAAAATGCTATTTCCTTTTCCCGCAATTTAGAAATGTCCCTTTCTATTATAACATGTTCTTTTATGAATTTCAAATATATAATTACCTTTTTAGGATTAAACGATGTTTACTTTATGTTTTATTAGATATATCGCGCGACTTTTAAGGTTTGTAGAACTGACTTTCGAACGTGTATTTAAACTATGTGGTATGACGTCATGACTCGTTAATTTCAAACCAATAATGTGTTTATACTACAAATTTAACGACTATCATTTACTCATATCTTGCTCACCTTACAACACTTGCTACTCTATTATCTATGTATGTTATTACTTAACACTTATCGCAAATCTCACATCCGGCAATTAAATTAAAACGTGTCTTTTTCAAAAGCCCATTCGATCGGAAATCTAAATTTCGGTATCAACATGCTGACCTGTCATGGCATGTAATACGTCTTCTGATTGGTAATCAGAGGATATGGTCGGTGAATTTATTTTGATAATTCTCCCGGTCAGGTCGGTGAGACCTGTAAACCAACGACAGCTGTGGTCCCCCAGACATTCTGGGGGTTATGAGAGAGCGATGTGACCGCCAAAACAAAAATATGGTGCTCTCTAAAAAACGGTTACTATTACTGCTATTGCTCTCTTTTTTATGATGGACCTTCAAATATGCCCGTCCACTTCTAGTGCCCCATCCATCAGTGAAAAATATTGGAGAGCAAGAGGATTAATGACTTCATTGTCAGAAATCCAGCATTAGCTAACAACAACATATTTCTTTTTGTTCCATTTCTTTATTTTTTTATGGGTGGAATGCACTTTGGAAAAATGGTACTGTTTTAGCTTGCAATTTTCATGGAGTATCCCCAGCTCTAACATTGAACTCTGGCACTAATTTTGGAATAGTTGATGAATGACATTCTGTGTAGTGTCTTTTTCTCAGCAGTCATTTGTGAAATGCAATAACAATTGAATACTCACATGTCTTGTTGTGGATTGCATTAAAGAAACAAAAGTGTTACCTGATCTTACAGATTGATAGCTCCCATTCTCTTCTAGACACACTTTGGTTTTGAGAGGTAGAACTGGAACTTAAGAATTCAATGCCACAACTGGAATTTGAACCACAGACCTTCCGCTTACCTCTCAAAACTTTGCCCACACACGGCTTGTGTGTTTAAAAACACCAACAGTAAGTTTGTTGGCATAAATAAATAATAATTAACACTTTGGTTTCTTTACCTCTTGTGTCTGAACTTTGATAGGAAATAAACATCTTTGTGTATGGAATGTTGCATGCATTCATTCATTGGGTGGTATAAATAAAAGCAAGCAATAGCTTTTTCTCACTAATTCGGAGCAAGAGGTTGGTTTCGTATAAATAAAAACCTTCTCTTCCATCTCCTTGCAAGCTAAAGCTTCCCAACATTGACCGCGGAGCTATTGCTCACGAAATGGTATAAATAAAAACCTGCCTTCCTCACTCCTACGGAACTTTTGCTGGCTATTTTCTGAGGTAGCTATGTAGGTACCTCAACTTGCTCAATCAGTACCATGGCCAAGATTTCCTGCTCCCACTGTTTTAAAACAACTGACTTATTGCCAATTAGTTTCAAATCACTTTTGGACTTAATTCTTGTTTTTAAGTTGCTTTTTTTTTTTAGTATTTGCATCTCGCTGATGGATGTTTTAAACTCTTCCTCCAATTGTTGCTTTACTGTAGCTACTGCTAAACTTCTGCGCTTACTTTCTGACAACTGTGCTTTTAATAGAATGTCTTGTTTTTCCTTTAATAGATGAACAAAGCACCTCATAAATACACCGCTTTCTTCAACCATGGTGACTGAAATACGTATTTGTTGTAAAATATAATAAACTCTACTCTTGGAGATATTTGCTGCTATATCAGCAAGGACATTTTTCTGAGGTGTTGTGATCTTGCCTGGTTAGAATGCGAGTGATGTCATAGTGATCCACTTTCATTACCGGAAACCTGATAATGGAATCAAAACATATACGAACGTGCTTATACAAACATGCAGCACGTATGAAGAGCATAATGCTTGTACAAATCAGGGTCGAATTATATCTATGAAATAAGCCCATATGAAACTCTTTCACAAAGTAGGTATAGCTTTAATTCAGATAACACTTTTAAAAATCTTAGAATTGGCTATTTTGATGTGCCATAAATTGTAATTGCCCAGTTCTAGAGCAGATCAACAGAACAGTAGTAAAAGTAATCTTTCAGTATATCACTTGTAATAGATACAGGTCATCAAATTATGGGAATCAGGGGTTAAATTTATAAAAGGATAATCGCCATGTGTTGGAAGTTCGGATAAATCCCTATTACTGTTTCATTTATACCTGCCCCCTCCCCCCCCCCCCCAAAAAAAAAAGAAATTTACGTAAACTGTGTGCTTTAATTAGATACACATTTTTTGTGTAGTAAGACTTCGTCTATCTCCTACAGTTTATCAGTTATATAAATGTGATTCAGAATGAAAAGGACTACACAGGCTATTCCCCCCGAAATTAAAGGTATACCTACATTTCAATTGCCATGTAAATATCTTAACATATGCCATTTTAATCAAAATACGAGTACAGTGGCCATTTTTAAGAAAATTAAAAATTAGGAGTGTTTATCCATGTAAAAGTTAGTTTTAGATGCAGGGTTTCCATAAAGTCGCACTCTTGGAGGTTACTGAACTTCAATACGAAATTTGGCTTTTAAAAGTGACTGCTTGGGTTTTGATGTTCACACTTACACACATACAAGCATGCACACCTAGGCTTCTCTCTCTCTCTATTCAAAAAGGCTCAGAAGGTGTATTTCTGCTTTATCTCGATATCGAATTATTGGGCGGAATGCAATAATTCCTCTACTATACGTTCAGTCGTTGAGGAACTAAAAAATTACACAATATGTAGGGACTTGGATGCAGATATAAACAATTATAATCACATTTAAAGAGAAAATGTAGACTTGCTTCCGCAGCATTTGCTTCCAGAAGGAAATGAAACACGAAGGGGACCTTTTAACAATCTGTATACATCCTAAGGTGTTGTCATCTTGCCTGCGTACGATAACGCTAAACATAATGTGAATGAGGTAATGGTGTTCCGCTCCCATTACCGACGATAATGTAATCAAAGCGATACATAGAGTGGAATATTGTGCAAATCAAAACCGGGTTATAACTGAAGACTTTCATATAAAACCAACCCTAAATTTAAATTTCCACAAAATGAAACTTCATCCAGTATAGCTTTAATTTATGATAAAGTCTTATATAATCTTGGAATTAGTCCCCACACACTCACTCCTGGAATTAGTTATTGATAGTTTATATGTATAGATTAAAGGATATCAGTATAATGGTGCAAACACACGAGTACAAATTATCTACTTCCATATATCAGTTGATACATACTATAAAATTAAAAAAATCACTGATGGAATTTAGAAAGTGTATGAACGTTATCGGTGGAATGCCAGGTGAATCTTGTCGGTCTGGGTGGCTCAGTTGGTTAGATGCTGGCCTACTGTTCCCAAGGTCTCGGGTTCAAATCCGGCCCAGACCAATGGTTTTTAAGTGTGCTTAAAAACGACAGCTCCATGTCAGTAGATTTACTGGCATGTAATAGAACTCCTGCGGGACAAAATTCCGGCACACCGGCGACGCTGATGTGATCGTGGCAATTGACAGTGTCATTAAACAACAAAATAATTTTAATTTTAATTTTACAGGTGAATCTTAATTTCTATTTAATTTGCCAAATCTTTGCTTACATTTTCGTTCTTTAAAATCAGTATCTCTATCAGGTTTAACATGAATAAGTATATGGATATTTAAATGCAACAAATATTTAAATCCCCTCCAGACATGAAAAAGGTGTGTTTGTTTACGTTGCATAGTGAAGGTCACGGAGCTAAAGCTTTGTGTTGAAAGCAAGAGCTGACGGAAGAGGGGAAGTTTTTATTTATACCAAATCACGACCTTATTCTCAACTTGCTTACCAGCTTCAGCTCATAAGCACTAGCTAGTTTTTATTTATACCACCCATTGACTCACAGGCAATGTAGTCAAGGGGTATCAAGAATTCTAGTGAATCAACTCTTTGGGGACACATGCAGGGCAATAATGTGAAGTCTTGACTTCTTTCTTTCCTTATCTACATAAAGTTAAACACAACCATTTTCAATAACGCAAAAAGTATTTAACAAGTATTAAAGGTTTATCCCTAGGTATAGTATATACTTTAATACCACAGAGGTAAAATCTAAAATAATAACAGGTATCGAAGTCTCATCCCTAGTTATAAATAACCATGTGTATGCCCTGTAATACCAGATAGTCATAGCATACCTTCTTGCAGTTGTGTGGAGAACTTTAAATAAAATTTATAATGGCAAAGCTAAGTATTTTGTGCATAGTGATATAATCATTTAAAGAGCACTTAGAGGTAAGGGAAAATATACATAATGCATCTATGAAGTGTTTGAGTAGCATGTACATTAGTAGACGTAACACACTTGACAGAGAAATTATAATTTTCACAAATTAAAACTTGCTGGAAAAACTCATTTGCATTGATACATTTTATCACATAGAGTTGCTATTTAAAACTACATTTGCATCAAAATTCTTATGTTTTCCTGGAATTGTTCAGTTACAAACCTAAGAACATTGTTGTGCTTTAATCAACAAACACAACAAATATTTAGAGACTAGGCTTTACTTATCTTTGTTTTTGTGGTGTGAGTTGTTGACATTAATCACAAACCAGGTTTTGTAAAGTGTCCTTCACATTATCAATGTGGTAATGCAGTGTGCTATGCAAAAGATACGTAAATCGTAGTCTCTAAATATTTATTTATATTGCTTCATTGTTAATAACTTTAGTTTTTCATTGCTGTTTGGTTTCTGTGAAACGTAAGCATGCAGTAATGTATTTTATAAGCTTTTATTGTTTTTTCAGCCATTCTTGGATCGAAAAAGATGTTTTCAACCTAACTTTAATACAGATGTGAAACACCAATGTGAAGAGGCATATATTGTGAATCCCAGCAATCAGTTCAAATATGTGCAGAATATGGCATTAACTAATGCCTCAAGAAAACATTCATTCCAGTCTTCATCTTCATCATCTTCTTCTTCATCGTGGTCCAGCAGTACGACCCACTCCAGTCGGGAAGCAGTGCAGATCTCACCACAGCGTGTCTCACTGAGACTCAGAATAAGTATGTACATAGTACATGTAGTATTACTTAAATATTTATGCCAAAAGCTTAAATTATTAGGTCATTCCACAGTAAATGAGACATGAAATTAAGAAATGCCTCATTGCATATTGCATATTATTCTCTAGATATCATAGTATCACAGCATAAACAAGAACCGTGTTTATCTGGCTAAGTGGAACCTGAGGTAATTTGGATTAATGACTATCTGAATAATCTGCAAACAAGCTATTAAATGGAACAAACCACTTATCTATTAACACACTTTTTGTAGCACTAATAAGAATAAGAAAATGCAATTTTTTATGCTTAAACTCAATACTGCACCTAGTCACTTTTATTTTCTGGAATACTAAGTTTCCTTTGTTTCAAATTTCTGCTGTGTTTGAGAACCTTGATTTTTGACCGACTTATGCATGGTTTTTTTTGGACGAGATGGCCCTGTGTTCACTCGCTGCGATGGCTGCATCTTCGTTTCGGCATCATAGCCTTACACCCAGATCTCATCACCTGTTATGACGTTCTTAAGAAAGTTTTCATTGTCATTAGCAGCAGCAAGCAATTCCTTGCACATTTCAACACGGTTCTGTTTCTGATCTTGAGTCAACAAACGCAATAGGAATTTTGCACTGACACGATGCATCTCAAGTTTTTCACTCAAAATTTGATGGCATGCTCGTATGCTGATGCCCACCTCACCAGCAACTTCCCATACTGTTAAAACGATTTCCGCGAATCACAGCATGAATTGTATCCAGAAAGCCATCATCTGTTGATGTGGAAGGACATCCAGACTTGGAATCGCCACAGACCAACATTCTGTCCTGTAGAAAACATTTAAACCACTCATATTACTGTGTGTAACTTGTACAGTGCTCTCTGTGTGCTTGGTTAAGTATTTGCAAAGTCTGAAATTTTTGCAAAGTTTGCATCAAAATTTCACGCACACACTCATTGTTCTTTAAGCTCCTTCATTGTTACTTTGTCACTATAAGGCGTACGTATTAGAAGGCACATGAGGTGGAGCTAGAGAGGGCTCACCTAGAGTGACTGTCCTATCACAGTCATGCAGCATTGCCTAGTTCGGAATGCACAGCTCAAGCGTGAGTAATAGAGATTTCTCTTTTTCATGTGCTCAGAGTTGTTCCTGGAAATTCAACATTCTAATATACCTTGGTGTATGTGGCAAGAATTTTTGAAGCATCCTGTACAAAGGCCATTTTTCTACGACGTATGGTTCTCGAGTTATCGCTTCGAGAATAAACAATTGACTCCATTGTTTATGCTTATGTATGCAACTTCCAATCTTGCCTGTGTGTTTTATTCCTTTTCATTACGCAGAATTACAGAGTAAGACATTACGAAGTGTCATTAGGAACTGCCTATATTTAGTTCATAAATTAACTGACTATGGATTACTGCAGTCACACGCAAATTCTTTACTTCAGTTCAAGACCGATCCTTAATGCAAATTGTGCTTTGTGTAACTGTGACAATAAGCAGAAAATTCACGTTTACACTGTGTTTAGTGAAGTGTTAACAATGTCACTTTCAAAGCATGGTACCAGTGGCACAGGTACTAAGGTTAAAGTACTCCGCTCTCAGGCCAGAAATATTATTTTTAAAGTGTGCAGGTTTTTTAAGGAATTGGCATCTGAGGAAGTGCGTGTAAATAAATATGTTAATATTGAGTGTTACAGTTTATAATGTTATCATCATTATCCTCTGCTGTGTAAGTTTATGTTCTGACAATTTGTGACACGACAAATGTTTCTTTCCTCGTTTCCTCCCCGTAACTTGCTGCTCTGGCACATCACTTTGGCAGCAGTGCAGCCATTGTGTGCATGCATTGGTTGAGCTCATGTGCGTTCTAAAACCATATGCCGTTTAATCCAGTGATACATGTGCTTACTTCAGCGAATGTGCTTTGCTTGTTAATTGTCCAAGCAAAATGCTGCAAATGGCAGTTTTTTGTCTAAACCTGCCACTAAGTGTGCTCAGTAGCAGCAGTGCGCTCTCTGCTGGTTGGCACACTATTTCAAAAGTTTGGTTTCGTTTTTAACACACCTCGTATATTTCCAGTGAAATCTTGACATTGGATTTTTGGGTGGAATACAATATTTCCTCTACTTACTATACGTAGTAGAGAAAGTAAAAAGGTAGATCTCGTTAAAACACAATTATTCCCAAATGAATTTTTTTGTGGAGTGAACCATTTCAGAGATATTCTTTGTTATTTATGTGAGTTTTGGAATGCTTAAACTTTTGCCAAATGGAAGACTAGTTATTCATCTTTTATATCTTAGCCGTGCAAAGAGAATAGAATCTCAAAGTTCTAAAAGATTTGACAATCACCAAAGCCTACTCTACTTCTGCATTCCCCTTGCAGCACCTTAAGTTAACTGGATGGAGCAACAGACCTCTTGATAATTGAGCATCCATAGCTCAGAGGTAATGCACGTGCTTTGGGCACTTTCAAACCAGTGATAGTGGTCACTTTCTGTTCCCCTTTATGTGCTTTCTTCTATTTTCGATATATGCTTCATATTCTTAATTTAAACTATTATAGATTTTCCACACTATTTGTTGTAAATTTAGCATTAGAAACATGCCCATATATCTATATCACAGCCAGTGCTGAATACAAGGGTTTGTATTCATTCCCAGGTAGTGCACGTATGGTTGTTAACGTTAATAAAGATATTGGAATAAGTAGTAGACATGCTGCAGTTAAAGCAGTAACATGTTTTATTAGCTTTTGTTACATTTAAAAGCAACCGGAGAACTGGTCACTGTTTTTCTTTGTTTTCTAGTTAGAAGAACAATAGATGGTATTTCACACATCATAGAGTGGATTTTGGATAATGTAATGTAATTTGCTATATATGAGACCAGAACAAGCCTAAATGGCTTAAACCCTTTTGATGATGATGGTGACAATGACAATGATGATGAATATAATTGCTTCATAGAAACCGCTAATATGAGAGAAAGGAAGGGAATTGGGAAGCACCTAAAAACTATGTGTTTGGGTGAATTCGAATCTACTTCCTGAGTAGCACACTAAGATTCAAACACAGTTCTTTGGCATTGAGCCATTTCTATCATGGAAAAATGTTCACTCAGTTTATGCAGTACTGTAATGGACAATTAAACTCTCAAGGTTTGATTTAGTTCGAGTATTTACTATGCAAGTTTGTGTAGAATGGTTCTTTTAATTGTACCTTGGTTGTTATTATAGAAATATTATGGCTTAATAAGCTGTCATACCTTGCTTTGTAGAAGATTGATTTGAAGTATAGTGCACATGCATGTGTGAACCAAGCAGTTAACTTTGTGTACTTCCATGAAACCAAAGCCCCACTTTGAAATGTTACAGCCCTCTCATTTTTTCCATGACTGTACAAAGTCACTACTGTATGGCTGTTCTGTTCTGTATTTTATTTAAATTAAAGAAATATTGAATTACTTATATATGCAAAAGGAAAAAATAATTTAATTTTGTACATATAGATTATGTAATTTTAAGCAATATGTATTATTACATCCTCAACAGTAGAATATACACACCATTTTACTGACTCAACCCTGATTATACTAATAAAATTCTGTAACACTAATATTTCACTTATTTCAGATGAAGCATATAGGTTCTCAGTGAGCTACTCCCAGGCTCAAGATTACCCAGTGGATCTTTACTACCTTATGGACTTGTCAAAGTCTATGGAAGATGACAAGGCCAAACTGTCTCAGCTAGGGACCTTGTTGGCTGAAAGCATGCAGAACATAACTTCCAACTTCCGTCTTGGTTTCGGTAGCTTCGTGGACAAAGTAGTCATGCCTTATGTCAGTACAGTACCAAAGAAGTAAGTGTCTTCAGTTTTCCTCCATTTCCTTCAGGTAACAGTGTAATGTGACCTGAGACAAAATTTAGTTGCCCAGTTCACTAGGTTGTTATAAATTGCAGTTAAGAGTAAAGGCACTGTCACTCAAAATACTTGCACTAAAGTATTAAAACTTTCATTGCTCATTATGTGTACAATATAATTTCAGGTCCTTTCATTTCATGAGTCTTCCTCTGTGTAGTCAATTGTTGAAATGTTCAACAGGTTGATAATAAGAGCAGTTATTTTGTATTAATACATCTTTGTGTTCCAGGCTTCTCTTGAAGACCAAATTTTAAGATTTTAGTGAAATTGGCTATGTTATGGAGTATCTATGTAGTGCAATGTACCTTGAACATTTTTTGATTGCTGATATTGATATTTAAAGAACATTAAAGGTCACAAAAAGGACTACTTTATTTAGGTATATTTACTGTGTAACACTGTCAATATAAAAGTGCAAGCATTTGATTAAAATGAAAATCAAGGGAATGAAGTATAAGGATATATTCATTATTTGTTGTGTGTTAATGTGAATGCTAATATTAAAGCTTTATTTCTCTAGGCTGAAGGAACCTTGCACAGCATGTGAAGCTCCCTACGGTTTCCGGAATCACATGTCTCTAAGTGATAATGTCAACCAGTTCTCTGTAAGTCCTGGTTCTGGTGCAGATGTTAAGTGTCTTTTTTTATTGCAGCTATGTATTGGCTTAGTGTCCTCATACACTAGGACTTAAGATATTGAGATCACTAAGAGGGGGTAACAAATGCATATATTGTGCATTCCTGCCGTCATGACAGTTGTTAGCATAGTGTTAACTATTCCTATTGGTAATAAAAAAATCTCATGTGTTTCTGTCAGTTTTTAAAGTTTGCAAGAAGTTCTCATACCCTTGTTGTTGTTGTTGTTGTTGTTGTTGTTGTTGTTGTTGTTGTTGTTGTTGTTGTTGTTGTTGTTGTTGTTGTTTAGCCCATAGATATGTATAAATTGAAAAGCATAGTAAAGTGAATGCATACAAGAACAAGTTATGGATCTAGTGGATATGTAGCATCCGTATATGCAGCATCTGTTCTGTGCTTCTCCATGTCCTTGACATGTTGGGGAGGGTCTCAGGAATTATGTGTCAAATAAGCAAGATATCTTAAAAGCAACAGCAGCACAATTGAAATGACATGAGTATAGGAACTTCAGACACCTGGAGAGTAGACTGTACCAACAGTGCTATTCTATAGAAACTGTAGCATTTAATAGTGATTGAATTGTAAAAAGAAATGCAATATCTAGTCATATTTGTACCTCCCACCCAATTCTCATAGTACCTGGAATGCAAGTTTATCTCGCAGAGCATGCTTTCGTGAGAGTGAATGCTCCCTGAACATATCCTAAGTGGAGTGGAGTTAATAACAGACAACTTATGTAGCTTACAATTTTAAGTAAAGATAACCATTTCACATTTTAATTTCTAATAATATAATTAGCTTAAAAACTTCAAAGTTTTCCTGGAAGTAATTGGGTAATACAAACAAAATAAATTTGAGGATGAGAAGTATTGTTGAAATGCAGTTTAGTGAAGCCATAATGTTTATGAAGGTTATTAGGTAATGATTTCACATACTAAATTTTGGTTCAGAAATCATGGCTGCAACATGATACGTTCATGAGGCTAGTGCCCTTGTAAATCAGGTATACATTTCTTGTGATTCATGAATTTAATGCTATTTGGGCCCTGGTGTTTCCTCATGATTTTTGTCTATGCAAATGTGCTGCTGTTGTTAATCATTTGGAAAATATGTGAGAATAGCATTATCAGCTTTTTTTTTGTAGTGAATATTATACAGTTTTATTTTGAATTACATTGACCATGCCCCATTCGACTCAAGTTTTCTGATAAAAATTTTGAAGTGGCCAGTGGTGTTTTCCATAATTATATTTTAACGTGTTTGATGCATCTTTTTATTTTGTCTACCACATACCTGGCAGGTAGAGGAAATATTACATCCCACCAAAAAACTTTGAGATTTTACCCTCCTGAATCCATATGAAGAACTTTTAGAATAAAGATGCAGTTAATGAATTTTGCAGCATGGAAAATCAGTAAATTGTTATGCATACTCATGTTACAGGGCTGATACAAAGACTTGAAATTCCAAGGTAGCTTCTTTTCATTGGTACAATTTTACAGTTTCATTTAAAAGGATAGAATAAAGTCATCACTGGAGAACCAGTAACCTTTACATCACAAAATACATTTTGTTGTATTATTGCAAATAATGTTTGCCTTAGGGAGCCAACAGTATGACACTGGCCTAATCCTAGACTTAAAGATAACTTTCTTCATTATAATAAAAGTAAATAAATAATAAGTAATGAAATAAGATGTCAGGTATTCTTGACTAATGTTAACATTCCAATGTTCATCTTCCACAAAATAGTAGATATTAATGTTAATAGATTATGTATGTGTCTTTGGGCTTAAAATATTAGTGTAGTATTCTAGCATTAACACTTGTCTAGAAGGTGATTTTTCTCTCTCCCTTGATTTTAAACCAATCTTTGATGTCTGCATATCAAATGCTTGCAGTGATTTTTATTAAAATACACTGATAAAGATAAGTCATCCATAAGTGCATGAATGGGAACCAGGGAATGCTTGTATTGTTGACTTTGGAATGTTAAGGTGTATATGTGTAATATTCATTGGAACCTGTAATGATGAAAATTATTTCAATGCTCTTCACTATCTATTGTCTTCTTGATGTGCAAGGAATTAGCTCCAGAATGGAAAGCTACATGACAAGATGTATGCACAGCAAATATCAATGATTATTGAAATTGATTAATTATGTTTGTCTTTCTCAGTCTGATAGAGCCATGCACGGGATGTGCTGCTCCTTATGGCTTCCGAAATATCATGTCCCTTAGTCAAGACACAAGTAGATTCTCAGTAAGTCAGGATACCACCACATTGGTTACTTGCTGCTTCTGTGTAGAAGTTAACATTACACTGTGTATCTTAACACAACACATAACTGCAACTAGAGAAGTAATTAAATAACAGACACCTGCTGCAACAGAAGAGAACATACAAAACTGTAATCAGAGGAGCTCTAGTGACATAACGATTTTGTTTTCGATATACTCAGAAAGGCATATTGAAAAATAGCACAGCTCTTACCTGTGTGTTCTCATATTCTGTTTGCATTGTTTTATTTTGAACTTAATAACTCATGTGTGTTTTAATAATTGCACAATGAATGCTGTTTGCCCTTGTTAACATGCCATAATTGAGCTTGCCATATTTGCTCGCATACTTTATATATTTATTCATTACTGAAGTTCTCATATAAAGAATATTCATAAGATGCAGCTGACAGGCTTATAGGTTGCATAATTTTAAAATGTGAGTGAGCAAAATGCAAGGTAGATAATTTTTATGAATAGTTTTGCATTTAATTCTCCTCCTGTTTTCTTTAATGAAGGAAACCTTCAAATTTAGGATGAAAACATTAAAAATATGGAAAGATTGTTTGAAGTGAGTTTAAACAGTAACAAAATAAAAATATGCGAGTGGATGTGGTAATAGTAAAACATTACCTATTGTACATAAATTTTCATAACATTTTACTCTTCCTCCCACAGAATTAACTCCATTAAAAGCATTTATTTCTTGTAAATTAATCTGCTTTCATGTCTTTGTTTTAGATTTTGGACTTTGTTTTCGAATAGTGCATCTTGAACTTGATTGCATATGCATGTTCATCTCTTGTACTATAGTTATACACTCACTCTTGTGCTGTAGTAATTATGGTTACATGTACTAAATGTCTGTTCATAGAAAATTGAGAATGACTTTCCATCTTTTACATGATTATATCAAATGTGCAGCGTTAACATTATAAGTCCCCATAAATACTTCAGTGGTTAGCAAGATTTTGCAATATCATGTATAGTTTCTTAATGGACTAGTTTAAACAAGAGTCAATGTGATGAAAATGAAAGTAATGAAAATTATAATTATTGGTTAACACCAATGACATTAAACCAAAATGTTGATGAAGCCAGTTGGAATGTGTGACTAATTAAATTAAGTACTTCATTTATTTACGTGCTAATATATATTGTGACACCATGTGTGGTGCACAACATAGGTTGGTTGGGGCTAAGCTACTTCACACCACATAGCAGGCCAGTGAGTAAAGGCACACAAGGTCAGGCTGTTTGTGTATATGTGACTAACAATAATAGGCGCGGCACATAACAAACTTAAGGTTCCCCACACCACTTACATTAGCAAACACATAACAACAATCAGAGTGGCAGAGCCAAAAAGGGTTTTCTCCTGATGGCTCAAGAAGTGTCTGGCAGCTAGCTTGTTTGAAGAAGTTCATGAACAGTCTGTTATGTCATCCTCAATATATAAGGAAGCAAAGAAACTGCAGAAAAGTTAGTGACAGACACGAATCGGTCATTGTGTCAGTGAGTGTGAGACATCTGCACACACATGCGCCAGGTACACTGTATTGAAGTGAACAAGATTTAATGAGCGTCGAGTGATTGTATTGTCAGAATTAATATATGAGAGAGACAAAAAGTGAAGTAGAAGGACTGAGTCAAGTTACAAGAAGTAAACAGTTGTGATTTGTGATATCACGAAAGACTGTAGACTGTGTTAATGTCAGTAAAGAGAACTGCAAAAGTTTTAGAAGAAAATAAAGTGATAAAAAAGTAACTGGACTGGCTTTTGTCGCTTTGTCAGAATATTAGCAATTAGAAAAAGTGGTGATGCTCAAAAACGTTAGTATAAGGTAGGTACTAATTACTGAATGTGGAAAAAGAACAAAAGAAGAAAGCTTTGTACATAGTCCTTAAGATGCATTATTAATTATTTTGATATTTAACGATGCTGTCAATTGCCAGGATCATATCAGTGTCACCAATGTGCCGGAATTTTATCTCACAGGAGTTTTTACATGCCAGTTAATCTACTGACCTGGAGCTGTCATTTTTTAAAAACCACTGGTCTGTGCCAGATTTGAATATGCGACCTTGGGATCCATAGGCCAGCATCTAACCAACTGAGCCACCCAGACCGATATGCATTATTGTCACATTAGCTTGGAAATGGAACTTTGCAGTAGATATGACAAGAAAATGCTCAATGAGAGGTGCTGATGTCAGATAAAATGGTTTATAGGATGAACATATGATGGAAGTGTAGGATGACACTTAGCAATATATGAGGTGTGATCAAAAAGTAACGGATATTGTTATTTTTTTAAAGAATCTATTTATTCATCAACTTTAACTTTGTCTCCTTCAAAGTAATCCTCCTCAGATACAATTCACTTGTGCCAGCGCTTTTCCAGTCTTGGAAACACTTCTAGAACTCACTTTTTACTATGGTGTTAAGCTCCTTCAGTGATTCTGTTTTTATCTCCTCAATGGTGGCAAAACAATGTCCTTTCATGGTTCTCTTCAGCCTCCGGAATAGAAAGAAGTCACAGGGGGCCATGTCCAGTAAATACAGTGGCTGAGGCAACATAAGTATTGTTTTTTGTCAGAAAATCACAAACAAGCATTGAGGTGTGAGCAGGAGCATTATCGTGATACAATTTCCACTACTGGTTTTGCCACAATTCTGGTTTTTTTAAATTGCTTCATGCAAACGGCACGTAATTTCCAGGTAGTACTCCTTATTGATCATACAACCATGAGGCAGGAATTCGTTTAGCAATTCCTGAGTGGTGTCCTTGCGACATAATTTTTGGTTGAAATTCAACAATTTCGTAACAAACTTTGCTGCCATATGTTTCATGCCCAAGGGGCTCTAATGACCTAGCTGTTGACGGGCCCTTAAACCCTACTCACTCACTCACTCACTCACTCACTCACTCACTCACTCACTCACTCACTCACTCACTCACTCACTCACTCACTCACTCACTCACTCACTCACTCACTCACTCACTCACTCACTCACTCATGTTTCATGCCCAAAGCATCTGAAAAAATAATTTGGCATGAGCCAAAAGATAAGCCAACATCATTGGCAAACTCTGTTGGTGATTCGGCGATTTCCCAGAACCATTTTCTTTACTTCTTGCACATTCTTGTTGGTAATTGATGTGCTCGGGCACCCGGGCAGTCATCTTCAACATCTTCTCAACTCTGTTTAAAGCGTCTATATCACTCATAAACTCTGTCTTACTCATAGAAGATTCCCCAAAAGCCACAGTCAACATTTTGAATGGGGTGCTGCACTTTATTCCATTTTTAAAGCAAAATTTAAATCAGGTTCTCCGATCCATCTTTTTTTAAAGCAAAAATTTGCTGTACACTTGCAAACACATATAACCTTTTTGATTGTTGACAGATTTCACAGTAGCTCAATGGTTAGAGCAGCCGCCCGGTAAGCGGAAGGTCTGTGGTTCAAATCCCAGCTGTGGCATTGAATAAACTGAATATTTAAAATAGCTGAAAATGCAAACATACAGCAGGAACAAGATGAAAAAATATTTTGAAAACCGGATGTATAAAGCCTGTGAAATTTAAAAATTCCCATTACTTTTTGATCACAACTCGTATATGTAATGTTGAAAGAAAAGTTGTTTTTTAATAAAATAAAATTATGAGCCAAGTTGTAAAGGTTTCTCGAATTTTACAATGTTCTAAAAGTTCTCAGCCTGACCTTGAAAAAGATTTAAGAGATCTGCTGCTCCTCCCAACACAGTCACCTTATAAATACATTTAGTCCAATTGCTTTTCATCATTATTAAAATAATTGGGCTCTTCATAATGAGTGACTCAATTAGAATTGAAACTAATAAAACAAGAGTCTCACACACTCTTATGTGCTGTAACAGAAAAATTGTTACCTTAAAGCATGTTTTGCATATCCACTATATGGTTTGTCAGTTAACTGATTACTTGGTTGTTAGATATACAGTTGTAGATGCTGGAAGCTCCTCTCTTGGTAGATAAACGTGCTTCAAATTGGGTTTCTCATTCATTGGAGTGTAGAAATTCATTAATGTTTCCATTAGCATAGCATTAATATCCTCTACTATGTGCTACTCATTGAACACTGTTTAATAATATTTCTTAAACTACTTTGTTGGAAGATTTTACTTTTAGTGATGTGTACTAATACCTAGATAGTAAAGTGACCTGGAAACGAGCATTACTGAAGCTTACCCATGAATCTTCCAGACCTGGCACCAATATGTGGATTACATGTTTTTCTTCATCCCCAAGAAACATGTTGAGGATTCCTTAAAATAGCTAAACCTTCAAGAACCGTCATTAAAATTTACCACAGAAATAGAATCTGAGTAGAAACTCCCATTCCTAGACCTAAAAATCGAAAAATGCAATGGAAGTCTCACTTTTGACATACATAGAAAACCTACGCAAACCTATCAGTTTGATACATAGGCTTCTTTACCTTTCTCGGAACAGAATAGAATTCAACAAAGAAAAAGAAACAAACCACAGAGTAGCTGAAAACTGATTTCAATAGATAAACAATTCAAAAGCCCATACCCAGTTCTAGAAAACATTCAAAGATCACAACATTATTTTACGACCTAAAACCCACATTCCTTCCAAAATGTACCTCACTCTGAACTGAAGGACACCGTTCCAGCAATAGAAAAATCGGGAATATACCAGTTCAACTGCAAAGATTGCAACAAAATTTATACTGGAAAAAGAAAATTGAAAACCAGGTCTAAAGAACATCTTAGGAATCTGAAGTTTAAACAAGTGGAAAAATCAGTAGTAGTGGCACATTTTTGTCTAGAAAGCCACAAAATCGATCATGAACCTGCATTGTTCAAAAGGATCTTGTAACGTTTCTTTTGTTTGGAAGATTACCTCACTGGGATTTGAGGGTACCATTTGCTGTTTGGTGTGGGATGCGTCAATTCTTCTTTGCCAGGCTAGCACAGCAGCGAGCTTGAATGACTCTTTTTTTATCAGTAGTCCAATAAAATGCTTGCATCCAGGGTGTAGTACGGGTCAACATGCAGTATGAGTAATTAAAGTTCAAATTTACCTTGAGGAACTAGTTTATTTTCACTCTCACACAAAAATATACACTTCGATACCATGGATTGGCATCCTTTTTCATACGTACGGGGTTCACCCGTCGATATCACGGACCATGCACTATTGTATTCTCTCTCTTTTTTTTTGGTTTATTACCCACGTCATAGATTATACATCTCTTTTGCGGAGAATGATTTCTAATTTCTTTTATACAAGACTATTTGTGCATCAGGACTTTATATGCCGATAAATTCTGATTTTACTTGGACTTCGCGTGTCACACACGACGCCAATCCAGACAATAGTTGAACAAGAAGAACAAGGCAATTGAATATACACATAATTGCCCACTATAATAACGATTCACAATTTTAGGGGGCTATTTCTGCCACCACTATAACCACACATTTAAATACTTCAGGGGGCTTTTTCAAATAATATTGCCTCAATCTCTTATGTGAAACTACTAACAGCCTGGGAGAATATACTCATTCTGAAAAATAAAGACAGGGTCTTCAACTTTGAATTGTACCAAAGTGACGACCTAAGGAAGAAATTCCTGGAAAAGACACCAGAGGATGACAGCATTGCAATCTCCAACATGACACCACCACATTCCAGCAGTAGGCATCAGGTTGAGAGTGAGAGCAAATGAACTCTCGAAATATGTCCCATTTTTAATAAACAAGTGATGTAGTGTCAGTAAATCTGATTCACTTTACTATCTAGAACATATTTATTACATTCTTGCCAAAAATAGTATCCTTCTGATCATTTATCTAATTCTTATATTCCTCTTGGTTTTCCTGACAGATATTTCCACAACAGTAAATTCTGTAAATCCTAGTTTTCCTTTTCATTAATGTGTTGTCTAGCCTGTTTAATTTTAATAAATGTCCTATATTGAGTATATTTTGTGGTGCTGGAGTAATGTTAGTCTTCTTGTGTGCTGCTCTTGTATAATATGTAGTTTTCTTGTAGGTGACTGTTGTTTCCTGAAGAAAGTGTAGTTGCTTGTCTGCTGTATTGGAGTTTTATGTATTGTATTAATTTTTCAAGTACCAGTCCTCGGCTTAAGCTTATACGTAACTATAAAAAAAATTTTCTTCTAAGCTGTACGCAAATTTTTAAGTTCCAACATCAGTTATGATATCGTGTGCTATAGGAAGTCACAAATATTATCCAGATATATGAAAAAATAAGATTCAAATTTATATTTAAATGTATGAATGTTTACAGGATGTTGTTTAATACATGTTTTTTGTAATGAGTCAGTAGTAATGCTTGAAACATCATTTACTAAATTTAATTGGGACGTATTTTGGAAACATGTGCTTCCATTATCAACCAACCAATTTCTGTTTTTGATCTAAAATATCAGCATATTTACATCATAAAAACAAACACTCCTCCATATATCTCCCACTCTACATGAAAAATAAAAACATTTTTAGAGAACAAAAAATAGCTCTGGCCCCAAGGAATCGTTTTGCCACCCAAAATCTTCTGAAATCGCACTTGAAAGACCCAATACCAATAGGCAAAACAAAAAGAAATCTACAGACCAGAAGTAAGGAGTACTTCAGAAATATCAAGCACAGACAAGAGGATAAATTGGAAGTAGCAGGTCCTTTGCGGCAAGAACAGCATAAAGTACATCCGGAACCAGAACTATTCATGTACACAGCAGACAATAGAAAACTCACGACTTGGAAAAATCTGGTCATATTAAAACATTGGCACCAAGTTTTCAACTTCAAGGTTCCTACCGGCGATAACTTTGCAAAGTGGTTCATCGAACCAGTACTGGAAGTGTACAACATTAGCATGCCACCCAGCAGCAGTCAGAAGTTGGTTGATAATAGAAGCACGTGTTCCCAAAATGTGTCCCATTAAACAAATTTAGTAAGTGATATATTAAGTGTAACAACTAACTTCTTACAAAAAACATACAAAACTATGAATATTCACATTCACATGATGATATTTCCACCTCCAATTTTGTATTTGTTGATCTGAACGATGTGGTTGGCACCACCCATTTTCCCCCTGTTGATGTATTTGTTGTCCATTGAGGATATGCACACTGATATAGCAATTGGCTATTGTTTTATGGTTTAGGCTTGTGTCTTCAATGGAACAATATAGAACAGTTTAATTTAAAAGGTGAGTTAATTAATAACACTGAACAACACCTAAAACATATTTTTCTGGGACGCGTTTCGAAGGTTAACTTTCCTCCATTATCAACCGGACAATAACTGGGTTTCCATGGTGTTTCATGGTGCAGATGGTGATGCTTCTTCTGGTGTTTCTTCTGGTGGCGGTTCAATGAAAGGAAGATAGAACAGTTTGCTCGCATGAAAATGCATGGGCATAGCTGAGTGTAACTAGGAGTACTTGGGCAGGTGACAACTTAGAGTTCTTGAACCAAATGCTCTTTGCCATGGACTCCAGAAACTGTTCATGCACTCACCTACCTGAGAGTAGCTTATATCTGCAATCCTGTTTTGCACTCCTGGCATAACACATGCATTATTAATAAACTTTAGTGACATATGAACTGCATGCATTTTTCATCATGAGGCAATGGTGTGAGGTCAACAATATCAATGAATCTAGCCATAGCAGTGAAACACAATTTATTTATTGAGTAGTGGGGACTGAACACAATATTTATTTCCACAATAAATATAAAGCTAGTTTGCTTCTAACAATGACACACGTGGTGAACACATGTAGAGTTTTAATACCATCTGCAAGACATGTCTGGAGCATTCTAAAGAGGTTGGCAGCAAATGGCTCAAAACTATTGAGGGTACCTGCATTGCTATTTCTGTGCAGCTTTGGAAAGTTCCGTCAGCACTCGTTTAAGGCTGTCTGGTGTTACAACATTTTTGTGGGATGCAAATAAGGAATATCTGAAAAGTCTATGTTGGAAAACCAAAGAAAATGCCGGAATTGGGATTACAGAATGCTTTTGAAATCTAAAAGATAATAAACATAAAATAGTAGTAGTGCACCATTTCTTTGAGAAAGAACTTGATACAGACAAAAAACAAAATATTGCTTATTAAAGAGTGTTCAATGTGTAGTGAATTAACTACATGGGAGATGATATTTGTGGTGAAGTTTAGGAATATATTAATGGATTTCAGCATGCTATTGGACAAAATCCCCAATTTGAAGTTTGTTGAACTACTGAGAGAGGAGCTTTCAGTGTCTGCAGCAGGATAACCAACCACCTCCACCACCACCAAACACTTAGAAAACTAATAAGGCATCCAGTGGAGATGCAAACATGTTTTAGAGCAATAGCTTGTTTTATACATCATAAGAGTGTGTGCAATTCAATTGTATTAGCTTTAATTCTTACTTTTCATCTTTTCAATACCCTCAGTAAAATAAGATTAATCTAGTCGTGCAAAATAAGCATGTGTCTAAGCTTCAACCTCATTTAATCTGAATCTTCATGCACCCAGGTTTGGGAACAAAGAGTAATCTTGTTAGCCAAATCCAGGTGTATATGTGAAAGCACTTTGAAGCAAAGATTATGCAGTTTTGCAGTAGCTATCCATATTATGATGAAAAAGAACTTCCTTTTTCACAATGTGTGAGCATTTAGCCTGAGTAGCATCATTCAGTTAGTTGGTCTAGTAGTGAGCCATAATACTCCCCAATGATTATTATTTTTAGAGGTGATCTGTGAGCACCACATCTTGAGAATCCCAGAAACCCATAGCGTTGACTTTTCATGGAGATAGAACTTTTTGCTTTTTTGGTGCACTTTCACCTAGTCACCCACTGTTTGAACTGCTCCTTTGTCTCTGGCATGTAATGCTGAATTTATATTGCTTCTGTCATGTACTGTTGTGAAGCATTAGATAAACTTACTTGAATTATAGTTATTATTCTACCTCTCATACACACCCATAGTGTGTGTGTTAATCCTCATTAGCAACCGTTAAATATGGAGTCCCACAGGGATCTGTGCTTGGGCCTTTACTATTTACATTGTACACTAACAATTTACCTGTGATTAATAATGTGAAAACTGTATCATATGCTGATAACACATCTACAATTTGTTGGGGAAAAGATCAAGACAACTTAACTAATAATATACACTCAGATACAGATGTAATACTTAAATTTTTTGTTAATAACAACCTAGTTAATAATTTAAACAAGACAAGCATAATATATTTTAAAATTAGTAATTGCATGTACAACAATATGAAAATTAAAATTGGAAATGAAGAAATAGATACAACAGATGATCACTTATTTCTAGGATTGCATATTGACGAAAACTTATCATGGACAAAACATGTAAATTATATATGCAAGAAAATGAGTAAGGGTATCTATCTATTAAATTACGTGGCACACTATTTGGATAAACCTAATTTAAGATTGATTTATCATGGAATAATTCATTCTTATTTGAATTATGGTATTGAATTATAGGGTACAATGTCTAAAGAGAATTTAAAACGATTATTGGTATTACAGAAGAGGTGTGTAAGGATTGTATGTTCACTAAAATCAAGGGACTCATGTAGAGAAATTTTTAAAAATGAAAGAATTCTTAAAGTGGTTGCATTATATATTTTTAGAGTTATTTTACTAGTTAGGAGAACTACAGATATAAGGAGTAACAGCAGTATACATAAATATGACACAAGAACTAAAGAGAATATGTATAGGGAAGTGAAGAGTAAGAAATTCTTTGAAAAAAATCCATTTGTAATTGGGAAAACTTTATACAATAAGCTGCCAACCACAATTAAACGATCAACTGGTTCCAAGTTTAGTAAATGCTTAAAAAATTACTTAATTGAGAGGGCTTTTTATGACATAGATGAATATCTGCAATTGTGATTGAAGATTTTTTACCATTAAGGGCCTGTATTACGGTCTCCGGTTAAGGTTTTGGTTAACAGTTAACTTGAAGTTACACCCAGATGTCAGTATTACGACCTTCGGTTAAGGGCTAACTGAGAGTTAATTCTGGAGGAACACTAACCGCAACCTCAAGTAGGGGTGAGTGCGTTAACTTGGAGTTTACTCGTGTTTCACACACAAAAATGGCGTACCTCCTATCACAATTGTATGTCCACAGCGACTCTGAAGATGAAATGCTGGCTCATTATTTATTTAATACAAGAGCGAAGAGATTCAGAATGCGCAAAAATAATTTTGAGGAGTGAACGTGGAAGAGTTTCAACAAATATACAGGTTATCAAAAGCTTCGACATCCGGAATTTTAGCGGAAATAAGGCATCGAATAGAATTTACGACAGAATGGCAGTTTTCAGCACGTATATAACATTATACCAGCATATTTGTATATTTCTGACATTCTTAAAATGAAATAAATTAAACCAACATAAATTGTAGGTATTTCTTGATGGGTATTAGGTTAGGGAAATATAATTCTAGAGCCCAGTAAGTGTAGTGGATTGACATAAACAATACGATGTTTTGTGCGATTTTCATTACATCGGCACCACGTTTTAACTAACGCAAATGTAATAAACAGAGCATGGCAAATTACACATTTTGCGAACAGAAAATACACGGAAAACTATACAATATGTAGGTACACAAGTTCAAAAACACGCGGAATAAGATCATTATTTTTAACTATTGTTGCATGTTATTCATTGTGGGCAGAACGATTACATTTTAAATAGTAAACGTTGCATTTTATTCATTGTGGACACAATGATTTTGCGCTTCTTCAAAGCACTTCAAGGCTCTGAATGAATAGTAAATAAAACAGAAGCTATTTTTAGGTTATGCAATGTGTACAAATCTTCAAACCATCACACCAGGTCCTGATCACACAAATCTGTGATGTGCTTTACCCACGAGATAGCGTTGCAAACACAGCAAAAGCCTAGTGAAAAATGTTACCAAGTGCTCTCAGGGCATCATAATCTTCAGGGTAACAAACCTACAGTTAAATTGAGTTCGTAATACGAGGCACCGAGCCTAACCATCAGTTAGCGATAACCGTGGCTAGTAACCGGAGATTGTAATACAGGCCCTAAGACAGTTACTTTAGCATTTTATGTAACCTGATATATCCAACAACATGTATATGTTCTAAACGGATGAATAAATAAATAAATGAGAAAAAACTTTAGAAATATCTTTTCCAATCCTTTTTGGTCCATTGTTAACAAATGTAGCAGTCAAGTAGAAAGCTTTCTCACACCCAAAACTATATGTAAAATGTAGTAAACATTGACTATGGAGGTCACTGAAATGTACCAACTTAGGTACCTTAAGCTGGGGACCAATGAGAATGACATTTAATTTTTGTGACAATCTTGTTAGTCAAATTGGTTTTGGGATGTCCTGATGGGCATGTATCATCATGGATGGATCTGTGAACACCTATAAACAGTAATCAACCTTTTAACTTAGAAAATAAATGGGAATAACCATTAATACCAGTCTACAGTGCTCCAAAAAGCATTTGTCCTCTCAGCTATATCACGTTAATAAGTATTTTATATGCAAATTAAGACCAGTTAACTGCCCATGTGCCTGGTTTATAAAATGTTATTGACCACCTTTTAATGATAAAGCTTAAAATTGCCAAATACTGTTTTTAGTTTATAATAATGTAAAATATTATAATACACTCCACTTGGAGGTCAAACAAATATTCATTTGGCAAACTAGGCAGCATCAAAACTGTCCCATTACATGATTCTCTCTCCTGTAGCTGGTATACATGTTATGTGGTCAGTGTGTTTTGTGCCTTGAAACTGAGAGCATCAGAACAGAAAGCATGTGAACAGTTATGTGCCCAAAGAAATATATAAATCAAGCAACATTCTAGTTATGTTTATGTAATTGAAGATTGTTTTCTGTTAAAAGTTTTATAATGTAAATCAACGTTAATTTCTTGGCATGTCTGAGATAATATGGTATTCAATATTATACATGAAATATTACATAACGACATCATGAGAGGGTATTTTTAAGCAAGATAATATCCAAATGATATTGTCTTGGTAATGGATGAAATAATTTTCCAAACAATACGTGATTTCTTAAAAAGTCCCCATCCCTATAGTTACACAACGAATGGAAGTGGATACACCACTTAAGCACATCAACCCATCCAAAATACTACCGAAAAACCTTGGTCAGACCGCTGGCAATCTAGCGTACCAGCTAGACTTACACATCTGATTCACCATTTAAGGGATGATACTTATCTGCAGTTGTAATTTGGCCATCTTCATGACATCTCTGAGATAGGCCAAGAGATTCTAGAATACTCCTCATATGTTTGTATTGACATGTTTTTTCAAGGTTTCAAAAGCTAAAGGATCACTTCAACGTATTAGTTAATCTTGGAGCAAAATTATTAGATATCCTTTGTAATTATCTTCACATGCTCTAAATAATTTGACCAGCAGCAGTAGAAACCTTAAAAGGCATTGGGCTAGTTTCACCAATTGATATTAAAATTACTTGGACATTTTGTTTGTTAACATTTAGTTGAATGTTTAAAATGTTATTGTTAAAACTTGCATTTACCAATCTTTTACAGCAAATAATTAGATTATTCTTATTAATGTCAAAGACGACTCCAACGGTAGTTTTTGAGAAGATTATAACTATGCTATACAACTACTGAATGCATTCTGATGCACTTTGGTCTGCTTATTACAGCACTCTCTGTGTCTGTAGAAGACAACTCATTATATTCATGGCAATTATTGCTATGTGATGTTCCTGATTGAGGAACAATCAACTGAAAAGTTCAGATCAGAGGAACCATTAGAAAAGTGTTAGTTATAGAACTGGTTACTAAATATAGATACATCATTGAGTAAGGAAAATTTGATGGATTATGATGCAGCCTGGCAGAAATTCCACGAGAAATTTAATTGAAATTCCTATGTTTCTATCATGCCCAGTAAGCAACTGTGGCAATTTTATGCATTAAGTGCAGCACCAAAAATGTCTGGTGCAAAGAGCACTGAGATTGATTTAAAACCAGTGGTGGACGCTACATTGAAACCAAAGTGAGCGAGGGTGTACTATTGTTGATCAAGGATCGAGAAGACCTCAATAGAAATACTGCTCACTTCTTGAAATTGGAAACTGCTGATAAATCCACAAATGGTAGCTTTGAAAATATTATCAGCTACCATTATGCTAGTAGCATAAAAGTAATTAACATTTGTAGTGTAGAAGAAAGGGACATTCTTCTGTTGATAGTAATCTAACCTCTTGTACTTGCCATAGAATAATGCCTGTGACACTTTTGGACAGTCTCAATTGTGTTAAAACTTTCTTCTTTTGCAGGATTTCAAATTTATTATGTGTACAGCTGCTCTTCTGTAAGGAATGGTATTAAAATATACCAAATGCAGCAAACTTGCATCACAGCTTGGTTTACAGTAGCTATTTTCCAACTTCTAACATTTGTTAAGTACCTTAACACAGGGATATGACAATGTTAACTTAAAACCAGGTTTAACACTTTTAAAGCTAAAATTGTTCAACAAAACGGAATTCCTGTTAAGTTCAGTATTAAATCGGTTTAATATATTAAAATTTAGCATTTTTTGGCGAAACTGGCCCATTATCTTGTTCCTATGATAGCATGATAACACTATGTTGAAAGAGTGTAAATAAAGTCACTTTTACTGTAGAACAATTAAACCTAGGCTAGAAGTTTGTATACTGTCCTGACTGACATTTGTTAGCAATATCTTTTAACCTAGAATGTTACTTGTTTAAAAGCATGATTTTTTTTGGTTGTTGACTCATTAGGCTACCATTTTTGACTATTAACATTTGCACCAGAATGAAATGTAATTTTAGTACTAGTTATAGATTTAGTGCTAGTTGTCTCCACAAAAAGTTAAAATTCTTATACATTAAAAATATACCTAACAAAGATATTTTAATTTATTACAAGGATAACCTTTTGGGATTATTCTAAGAGCTTGGATATAAAATTATTTATAATAAACTTGAAAACTATGTCGACATTTAAAAACACATTCTGCTCTAACTTGTAATAATATTTAAAACGGTACTAATTTCAGAGAGGGTCTTCTCCATCATTCAGCAATTAAGTAAGTTGAAGCAGAATGTGTTTTTAAATGTTGACATAGTTTTCAACTAAGTTTATTAATATACTCCACTGTTTTAAACTACTTCATCAGTTTTATATAAAGGTATTTATTTTGCTTGTAAATGTTTTATAGCCATTGTTAAGTGTGTTCATGAATGTGTCTGAAACCCAGCAAATCACTACTCAATGAGATTGACAAAATTTGAACAAGTCAGTCAAGATTGCCAATGCCAGTTCATTGGCATTTTTCCCTTTCTTTCTTTTCTTTTTTTTTTAAATATTGGGATAGTTTAGTTTGAAGAATTTTATAAATAGTGTAGTATGTATATTAAGTACCTCATAAAGGGTGTTAAAATGTATAATAATATCATTCCTTTCAGTTGCTTTGCCCATCTCTCCAGCATTGAGCATTGTCTAGGTTCTATTGTCTTAATAAACATACTTCATCCTACTATTGACTTTCTGTTGAGATGAGATTGTGTAATTCTAAATTTATTGGAAAATGTTGCACAGGTCTTTTTGTGGAGCACCTGAAAATTCCATTAAATTTGACCAACTTCCCTGCATATGCAATTTATACATAAAACCCTGTATGTATGGAAATCCTTAGTAAGGAACTAAAAAAACTCAAGCATAGAATAAATGACATATATAATTTTATAAGTATAACTGCCGTTCACATCAGCTAGATAACTCCTGTCAGTGAAGCAATGAGCGAGTTCTGAGTTACAGTATTGGGAGTTATTTTTTCAGTGGCTAAGCTATCAAACTCTAAAAAGTTCAACAAAATTGAGAAAGGTCTAGTAGGATATTAAAGTAATGCAACATTTAACAGTGGCTGTTAATAGTTATTAAATTTTAAGCATATTAACAATGTACAAAATGAACATTAAAAGTATCTACTAGTTTGTATGTAATGATACATTTTAAATAGATTTTACTTTATTACTAAAGCTTTAATTGCATAACATGGTTTCACATTTGTTGTTAAAATGTAAAACAGTCATTTATTCATTAAAACAAAACTTTTGGTTAAAATCAAGATTTAAAGAAATCACCCCCCCCCTCTCTCTCTCTCTCTCTCTCTCTCTCTCTCTCTCTCTCTCTCTCTCTCTCTCTCTCTCTGCCCAGCAGCCCCCTTTAGTTTCTTAGGTTATATTGCAGATTTTAAGTTTTTATAATGTGTGAATAGCACAAAATAATGTGTTTGCCAAGCATACATACATCTGTATAAAGCAATTGCAAATTACATTCCACAGTTATTTCTTATAACAATTCAGATGTTAAATATACAAAATAAGGTATCTGAAAGATGGGAAAGAGAGGAGAAAACAGCAAGGCAGAATAAAAATGAATGATGAAAGTGGGACAGATAAAACCCTATGAGCAAGTTCATAGAAACTGAGAGTATGTCTTGCATTTTTTTATTAGGAATGAAAAGTTTTGAATTTTGAATCCCAAAAATCTTGCATTTTCTTCTTCTCATTTATCCCTCGCTGTACAAATATTTTGAGTTGTAATTTAAGAGCATGCTGCAATTTTGATAACTTAGTATCAGAGTTTGGTGGCCCTGAAAGCAGTTCTATTTTAAATATGCAATCTTGTGGATTCATAAACAATTTTCTAGCAGTCTGAATACTGTGTGTGATGCTTTCCCAAAAACTTCTGAAAGTTTCTAATAACTCTAGATACATTCAATAGATGGTAGATTTCGGGCTTCTAGGGCATGGTCCAGTCTTCTTTAGTATTTCTGCTTTAGTATATGATCTCCATTGCATTTGACAGCATATAAACTTATACATAAACAAATTATCACTGGTTTTAAGTGCAGTCATTGCATTTCCCCGAACACATGTTCAGTGTAAACCAATGAGTGGCATCTGTCATCTGCAACTATTTCCAATTAAATTAAACTTGTGACAATTGCTATCTAGTGTTATGCAAAATATCCAGAGTAGAAGGATTTCATAATACAGTAGAATCCTGAAATAATGTGGTTGTTGAGAGACATGCTTTAGCCTGGCATTATAATGATTCCACAGCATATTGAAATGTGAGCTTAGAAGTGACAAAAATGGATCCCACAGAGGTGGTGGGAAACATTCGTGCGATAATAAATTACAGTAAAGTATGTCATATACGGTAAAAGTACATCACTTTTAAATGCAATTAAACACACCAGTTATGCTAGGGGTGTATTCCAGTGCTGCAACTGATCTTAATTTATATAGCTACACTGTACCCATTTTACACTAATATCATTTTGCATTGCTTTACAGAAATCAGCAAGTTTTATTTGCAGCATAATTCACAACATTTTGTTTCTCTGCTTATTGTTTGATTGTAGCAAGATGGAGATGAATACTGTTGGATTAATTTTGCTCCTCCATACACAGAATCATCTTGTTTATGGCACTTACCACTTCATTAATATACAGAATATCTTCTTCTGTGTGCATGTCTCGTTACTTTGAGAAACTCTTAGCAATGCAGCAGCAGCAGCAGTGGCCAAGGCCCATGCTAGGGTAGTGAAAAGTGTATTCTAGGACCACTCTTTGAAGAAAATTTTAAACTCAGTTTTCAAAAATAAAGTATGAATAACTAAAAAGTATTATGTATTTTCTCGGGACACCCTTCCTGCTGTGTTAAGTCAGTATTTAAGACCACACTATTTTGGACTTTTACTGTACTTGCAGTTTGAAAACATTTGAAAACAAATTATTTGTCTAGGTTTTAAGACTTCAAAGAAATTGCCATCCCCATTACTTATTTCAACCTTAAGGGGAGAAGGTACCTTCCATCTCTACCATATTAAATGTGTTATTTTCAATGTTTCTTTTCTATAAATAATATGAATGATCTATGAATAATAGAACAATGATTTTTTTATCATATATACTTACACTATTTGGCAATAAAATTATATTTTATGAGTATATAGCATTAAAAATACAACTGCAACAATTATTTTCATAATACTCTTCTCAGTACATTTTGAAAAGAAGAACAATTATCAGTGGCATTGATAGTAACATCCAGGTGTTGAAAAAATGTAATTTTATGGATGTGTGTGAAAGAAATAGTCTATGAAGATTTCATTGCTCTAGGATAAGTAGTTTCCAAGAAAAGGAACATGAGGCTTAAAAAACAAAAATTATGGGTAAACAGGTTCAAAGTTTTGCAGTACTAATCCATATCTGGCTGTAATATTCTTCAAAGCATATTATACTATCACTTGCATTGCAATATTTACATTTAATGAATGCATTTATGCTTCTGAAAGTAGATAGATATCAATTATTATATTGCCACTGCTGCTTCCAGAGTCTTCTGCCAATTCATTCATGGCATTAGGACAGGAGATGAATTTTCTTCTTGAAGAACTGCGACTAGAGTCACTTTTGTTTGGTACTACACTAGCATGTGGAGTTGAATCCTGTAACCTAACACTGATTAACACTAGGTGCTGTACAGTTTTCAAGTCCTGAGTAATTTGCACTGTTTTCATTACTTACATTCACCTTTTTCTTCCTGCCAGGTCCTCCAGGCCTTTTTCTGAACACTTTAGTAGTAGATCTAGGCAGTTTCCTCATTCAATAATAAAAACATATGTGGAACTATAGGATGCCAAGCAGTAAGTGAAAGAACAACAAGCAGGTAACGAAGAAAATATTCCTAAACATAAAAATGTCAGAGATGCTTCCAAGAGTGGCCAGAAAGTGAAAAAGGGGGCATGTCCTACTATGTAGCATGTGATTGAAACCAACATTTAGGCCCGTTAAATAAGTTCCTGGTGAAAAACAAATTAATATTCAAACTTCAAACTATGAAAATAAGCAGAAAAACAAAAACTGATATTTTCACCATTTTTAAGGTACCTCCTTCCCCCTGTGACTTGTCAGTGTTGACTCCCAATAAAACTGATCCTGCAACAATTTCAACTTCTGGTCAGGCTCAATGACTTTAACTGCTCTTAAATTTACTTTTCATTTTAAAATCTTTTACATAGAAGTCTTTTAATTAACTTTTCTCCCATTTTCATAGTATTCATACAAGAAACAGCTTTAAAAAAACCTCTGGTTTTTATTACACTTATTTCCATTCCAAAATTGTAAATATAGATTAAAATTACCAGCTAATTGTAAGATTAGCAGTAAAATGTATTGTTTTAAACTTTGCAAAAGTTAATAAATTGTCTTATTCTGCAGGTAGAGGTGCGCAAAGCAGCAGTGTCAGGAAACCTTGATGCTCCCGAAGGTGGCTTTGATGCTATTATGCAAGCTGTGGTATGTCGTGAACAAATTGGCTGGAGAGAGAAAGCTCGTAGACTACTGGTATTTTCAACTGATGCTGGCTTTCATTATGCTGGTGATGGAAAGGTATGACTTTGTTTGCATTCCAAAACCTTCCAACTTTGTTGGTTGTGCTGAAGGAATTGCAATTCGTCAGTACAGGTGTAAACAGAGTTTCTTTGTAACTAAAACCATGTAGCACTCATTCACTGCTTGAAGGTAAAGAGAATAAAGTGTATTCCTAAGGCAAAAAGGGTTCTATCATACATTTTGCAGAAATATAACTACAGTTGAACCTGCTTTATACACAACTTACTTCTAAGTAATTCATATTTATATGTAGATTTTTGTAGGTTTTATGTAATTATAATGCACATTTGGCATATGCTATCTTAAAAAAAACTTGAGGCATATTTTCCTTCTCTCTGTTGCTCTGTTGACAAAGATGCAAGCTGAGTGGGCAGATTTCGGCTGTGGAAGCAAAAGACAGACATTTGCTGGTTGAGCCAGCATCTTTCAACAGGACAATGTTGTAGCAAAAAATGAAAAGTAAAGATAAACATTTTCAGTATCAGGTGTTTACTGATAACAGCGGTTTTGTCTTTCACTTCTCAGTTGCTTTTAATCAGCCAGGGAGAAAAGAGTAGGGAAATGTTTATACACTAGACCAGAAAGCAAAATTCATATGAGAGGTGGAACCAAATTCCAACAAAACCAAAATTGAAATTCCTTCAGACTTGCTTATACCACGCCATGTACAGTCATCAGTAACAAAATTAGGTGTATGCACTTTGTGCAAGAAAAGTGAAGCAAGCCAAATTAACTGATTTCTTTAAAGCAGGACCAAGTTCAAAATGTAGTTTCTTTGCACATATGTTTATTTGTAAAATTTTACACATGTATGCCCACTGTATTGCTAGGTTAAGCACTTTAATTGCTGTAATTGTAAAAGTTATTTTTGTTTTGTTTGTATATTCGTGAGATTTATTAATGGTATAAGTGAACATTCAGTTCAGCTGCTCTGGTAGTATGGCTGGCTTAGACTTAACAGTTTTGTATGTACTTGCTTCATTGACAGTGTATTTTAACTTTAGGTTTTATAACAAAATTTATAACTTTGAAACACATCGACATACACACTCCGAGAAGGCAGAAAGTGATCTCTGGGTCTCTAGGATGAGAAGTCAACATACTGACCACTAGATCAGAGGTAGTATGCAGTCTCCACTTACGTAATTAGAATAATATTTAGATCAGTTCTCAAAACAAAAGTGATGGCTAATAGATATAGAGTACGCTTTGTGACTGGTGAGCAGCATTTTACAGTGCTGTTTAAAGATTGATGACAGTTTACTTAAAGCATAGAAGTGGGAGAGCTGCATTGCCATGTTGAATTTAGAACATCCGTCAACATTTAACAGCATTCTTATAGCATGTTTTGTTTTGAGTCACTTGAATCACTTTTTTACACTCATCTTTTTGTTAATATGTTGGAAATACTGAAATGTTGTTGTTGTTGTTAGCTAATGCTGGATTTCTGACAATGAAGTCATTAATCCTCTTGCTCTCCAATATTTTTCACTGATGGATGGGCCATTAGAAGTGGCCGGGCATATTTGAAGGTGGTCTCGATCCAATTTCCTCTTGCAGATCACATAGAGGACAGAGTGGTGAAGAATATATCCCAATTCTGTTTAAATGTTTTGCCAGACAATCATGTCCTGTAATCAACCTGAAGGTTGCAACTGCTGTTTTTCGAGGATACTCAGGAATTACTGTTTGAATGTTTGGTAGTTCCCATCTTTTATTCTTTGATTTTTCATAGTAATATTTTGCAATAATTTTTTTGAATTCAGAGTTGACTAATCTTTTAGCTGCATAAAATGGTAGATTAACTATAGATTTCTGCACATTGCCGGTACCCTTTTTTTTGCAAGAAAATCAGCTTTGTCATTACCACTCAGTCCACAGTGAGCTGGTATCCATTGGAAGACTAGGTGTTTTTGAAGTGCTGTTAGATGGGTAAGGATTTTCCAACATTCTATAATTGTTTGGTTTTTTGGTGACAACTTGGAAGTAATTGCTATAATTGCTGCCCTGGAATTTGAAAGCATAACTGCTTGCTGAAAATGTGAAATTCTGTACAAAAGATTTTGTAGGGCCATTCGAATTGCTTCAATTTCTCCATCAAAGTTCGTAGTTCCATAACTTAAAGATTTGTAATAGGAAAAGAGATGACATGTGAGTCCAGCACCTGCTCCATCTTGGTTTGATATTAATGATCCATCAGTATAAATATGGAGCCATTCGTGTTCTGGAAATCTATTATGGATTGTCTCTAATGCCAATAATTTTAGAACTTTAATTGGAGTATCACTTTTCTTAACTTCTTCTGTCAGGTGTAAATAATATGTGATGTCTAATGTTTGTGTCGGATTGACTTTAGATATGAAGTTTTCCTTTGAATTAGGAAGGTATACATTCTTCTTGATGTCTTGAATTTTGGAAAGAAAGCTCTCCTGTCTTTAGTGTGTGTGTAAAATTTCTCTTGTGCCATGTATTGAATGGGAGTCTGATCAACTTTTCGTGTTGAATAAGAGCCGGTTTTTCTACTTCATATTCAATGGGGTATTGGTTGGTTAGTATTTCCATAGCTGTTATTGGTGTGGTTTTGATAGCACCTGTATTTAATCTCAGACTTTGGTTTTGAAAGATTTGAATTTTTTTTTTGTGTTTGCTGTTACAAGAACTTCGCTGCAGTAAGTAAATAATGGCTTTATATATACATTGTATGTTGTGTTAAGAATTGCTCTGGAACATCCCCACTTCATTCCTGTAGACGTTTTAACAGTGAAAGGCGCCTCTCCGCTCTTTGTATTACATTTTCTATTTGTTTGGTCCATGTAAGTTTGGTATCAAATGTAACTCCTAAATACTTTGCTTCCTTTGTTTCTGGTAATTGTTGACCCTCAAAATTTAGTTTTATTTTTAGTGGCTTATTTCTTAGTGAAAAGATTTGGTAGTTTGATTTTGTTGTATTAACAGTCATTAAATTTTCTGTGGTCCATCTTTGTAATTTGGTTAAGGATTGTTGCATGGTTTTTTCTAGTTCTGTACCTTTGCTTTTTGGTTTTGAAGTCCATATTACTAAGTCATCAGCAAATAGTGCACACTTCACACCTGATTCTTGTATTTGTTGTGGCAGATCATTAATAAATATATTAAAAAGTGTTGTGCTGAGCACTGCACCTTGTGGTAAGCCACGGTGTACTTGTTTGTATTTAGATATGTTTCTTCCATATCTGGTTGCAATAAAGTGTTGTGTTAGGAAATGACATAGCCGTGAAAACATTATACCTTGTATCCCTATTTTTTTTACTTTCTTTAGTAGTTTTGTTCTGCATATAGAATCATATGCACTTTGGAAATCAATAAAAACTAATAAATATCTTCTTTTCTATTGAAGGAGTCTTTGATTTCTTGACTGAGAAGTAAGACTTGTTCATTTGTAGAGTGGAACTCTCTAAATCCAGCTTGACATAGGGAAATTAAATTTTTTGATTCTAGAAACCAATTTAACCTGTTTGACACCATTCTTTCCATCACTTTTGCTATTATGCTAGTAAGAGCTATTGGTCTATAATTTTTTATTTCTGACGCTGTTTTGTCTTTCTTCAAGAGTGGGACAATTATTGCCTTTCGCCATTCAGCAGGTACAGTGGTTTTCCATAATAGATTGTAGAATGTTTTCAAGATCATTCAATCTCATCCTCAGCCATTGGCGACTGATGTTCCCTTTCTCTGCTGTTACAATCCTGTTGCCATCTGGTGTTAGGGGTGCAAAGTTTTAACACTTGTTCAGTGCCGGGATTTCAAAATTTATTACTTTGTTATTGTTTTTATGTATATTTTTCCCCAAATATTCAATTCTATTGATGAAGTAAGTGATTTTAACAATTTTATATTGTGGCCAGTGTGGTTTTCTGTGTGAAAATGGTGTGACAGAGCAGACTTTTCTCTTAGTTTCAGTTTTATGTTTCTCTGATGTTCCTTTACTTTGATTTCTAAATTTCTTTTCATTTTTTCCATGCAGTTCTGCAAAAGGATTCAGCATTTAATTAAACTGATATGGTCAAAGTTAGGATCATAAACTAAATTGCAGCGTGTTCAGCACATAAATAAGCTTAGGACTAGGATATTTTTGTTTTATTCTTAATATTTTGCATTTAAAGTATGGAGCTTCATGTTTTATAATATATATGACTGCTCTGCCATCACTAATTTATATAGCATTCATCTAGATGTGCAGCATAAGAAATATGTCGAAAATAACCAACATTCCTAATCTGTGAGAGATTGATTTAGGTCAAATTACTTTCTAGTTGTGGTGAATTGAAAGTTAGCAATGGCTGTCAGTATTATTTTGTAAATAAGATAATCAAACCTATTACCAAAGTTCATGGTGATAATGGGATGACTAAGAGACAGGTCACTTTCCTTGTCAAAACAGGAAGATTTACTCTGCACTCACTAAAATTCTTTCTTTTTGCTATTGTTCTTTAGCAAGTCTCTTCTATGTCAGGGGAAGACAGGTATCGCTGCTGTGACCTCAGCTCACATGCTCCCATCAAAAGCCAGTTGAACGTGTGACGTCACAGCGTGGAAGAGGAAATGGCGTGCGGAACATCGTAATTTTAATGCTGACTGTTTCAATTACGGAATAGTCACAGATTATAAATAATTACATTTTGTCTTTATGCTTTATATATATCAATTCTACTTTATGTGAACAGTCATGTTATAACGTAAATAGAACAGAAATTATAACTATTTTGCCTGAGCTAGAGGAGAGCTATGCAGAACAATTAGGTGGACATTTACGACGTTTGCCGTATCGCTTTTCTTTAACTAGTTCGTCAATGTTAGGGCGTAATGTACGGTACATTTGTAACTGAAGACTGCATGTTAGATTGTGATCTGACAATATGCTTCGGGATTTTGACTTAGAAAGTTTCATAACAGAAAGAACTGTACACACACATACGTAGAACCAAACATACACAATATCCATGCAATAACGGCATACAATCTCAGAAATCTGGTTTGAGGAACATTCCTATAAAAATCAGCCAAGTCTTCCTTGTGTTTATACTTCTCCTTCAGCAAATCGTCACACTGTAAATTTATCAATTCAATTTGCTACCTGCTAGAAACATTGTTAACAACCAATGAATATGGGGTTGCAAAGATGTGAAACGTAGTTAATGTTCTACATATTGAAGCCTGGTCTCAAACTGGTGTGAAACACGGGGAACTGAACACAAACACAAAACCACTACACACAACACTACACAACGTAAACAAAAGCACAAAATAAAAACAAAATTCACACTAAAGTCGTTAAGATCCCTCACACAACAAATAAAAACCCTCAGACTAGGCTAAAGAGGGTTTTCCCTAAACAGCCTGAGCATGTTGTAAACATGCCCAAATAACATTTTTCATATTCATTCAGTTTCGTTCAAGTAGCACCGCTGATCTAGGCAGCATAGCAATACACCGCTCTCGCCTGACATCACGCGAACGTACAAGCTGGCTCTTCATTTAAATACGTCACATGGTCCAAAGTTGTCTTCCCCTGTCCTATATGGTACCACAGTCATTTGGTTGTGTGACATCACTTGTTCTATTGCTTCTATTGTTAGTGCTCCACAGATGATGGTGCACTTTTTATTGCTTGTATATTGTAACATACATATATATTGCAGATCTTGCCCCATTTGCATGGTGTTTGAGATATTGCAAAATAATTGCAATACATGTCATTAGTCTTAACTTTTTGAATATTAAAGACTATTTAATAATTACTATTCACTGCCATTTTCTCCAAGTATACCACTCAACAACAAACAGTAAATTAGGGAATGAAATGAAAGCTAGTAAGCAGTAACAAACCACATGTTACTCCTCAAAATTCATCTTGTAGGTGAGGGTAAAGGCGAATGGAGGCAGCTAACTAGCTAGAGCAGGGCCTCTCATAGCTTAAAATTGCACTGGGTGCAATCCAAGGTGCAGAGCTTCCTTGCATTGTGCATCCTGGCAACTTAGTTAAGCTCGGTTCAACTTACACACTGCAGAGCAAAGAATCGAGGAAGCCTGTGTTGATAGACAGCTAGCTTATCAGGGAAATAGATATGTGCAGTACAATTACCTAATAATGAAGCAACTTGCTCCAAAGAAAGCAAAGAATGCCAAAAGTCAATTCAAATTACAATGGGAACCTTATTTCTTTGAAAGTCATGACCATAGTGGCAAATACTTTATCTGCAGTAGAATAATTACAGGATTGAGAAAATCATCTGTTGAAAGACACTATAACAGAGTACACATATGGAGAAATCATAGGGTATAGTAGAGAGGGAGAGTTAAAGAGGTTGCTGCATCTGGGAGAAGAGCATTCTTTATCCAAAAGTAAGGTTTGTACAGCTACAGAAAAAATGATAGCATTAGGAAAGTAGAATATTTCTAAGTCCTACATTGTGTTGCAGCACAGTTTGTGTAAGTCAATATTTCCAACATGCAGCTGAGTTTATTGATAGTCTCTGTTCCTTATGATATCGTCTGTCGGACACAAATAGATGCAAATACAAATGTGAGTGGTGATTCAAGAGGCAGTCTATTTGTATGTCCGACAGACGATTACATATGGAACAGGGACTATCAATAAACTTGGCTGCATGTTGGAAATATCAACTTGTTTAACCCAGCAGCAACACATTGTGGGCCTAAAAATAGTCTACTCTTCTTATGCATTCAATCATTTTTTTTCCATGGCTGTACTAGTGCTTTCTAGATCATTAAAGCAAAGCCCAGATTTGGTATTAAAAACCAAGTTAACCAGTTTAATACTGCACACTGCATGTAAACATTATGCAGTGAGGAAGAAACAGCGCAGGGCGGCGCCGTGGCCGAGCGGTTAGCGCGCTCACCTACCACCTAGGTGGCCCGGGTTCGATCCCAGGGACCCGCATGTGGTATTCGTGGTGGACGAAGCGGCATCAGGGCGGGTTTTCTCCGGGTACCCCCCGCCATCTCATTCCACCGGTGCTCCATCTTCATTCCATGTATCATCAGTGTCATCGCCTGCGGTGCCATAGTAGTAAAAGCGGGCGTTAAACACTACAAACAAACAAGAAACAGCGCTGAAAGTGAGGATGAGGGAGAGCAAAGCGAGCAAGAGAGAAGTGTAAGGAAAAAGCAAATGGACGTTTGCACTGAGGTAAACATTACATTGTATTTTGCACCTTGCACAATGCAGTGCACCCTGAGAGGTCCTGAGCTAGTGCCATAGCATAGATGCCCTTGCCATGGAAACATACCCCTCCAAGAAGTGTCATGTTGTTTAAGTTCTCATTACTAATGATTTATATAGTTTATTGGTATTTCTTCATAACCATCAACTGGTTTTCTAAGCACTGTTGTAAAAATATCCTTGAAAGGTGGTACATAAATCAAAGAAAAGGAGCCATATGTGAAACATAACCTTGTCACATTTTCATAAACAAATTGCACAGCAGAAATTAATAAAGAGTAACTTATTAGTGTATATGTATACAAAACATCACAAGTGGATAAATAATCATATGTGCAATTAAATATTATTTCCACCAACATCAATCGATTACTTTTGACACATTCAGAGCTTCAGTGCAATGTTGATGTCCATTTGTGCTAATGAAACAGCTAGCAAATTGTAGCATGAAAGTGTTTAATATTTGTACATAATGATTTGAAGAAAATAGCTTGAAATCAGTATAAAGTTCCTAGAAGTCACAGCCTATTTTTAAGAGCCATTTCAAATGCACCAGTTTTTGTAGTTATTTCTGAAAGTAATGCTCAGATATTACTGGATGTTTATTTTCATTGTTTGACAAGTTTTAATCATAAATAATATTATGTACTTCATTAATAGTCTAGAATGTAATCAACTTTATTCAGTAAAATCATTGAATTAATTAAAGGTTCTTTCTCTCACCTGCTTATTTTCAGGGGTTCTTTAAATCTGATCACTTTGCTTTGGTGAAAATTAAAGGAGAACAGAGGGAATGTTTTGCTTATATGAGAATAGTATGAATATTATAGAAGTGAATATTGAAGCATGGACCTGTTGTGTGTGAAATATATTGGTGACGAAGATTGGTAATGCGCTTAACTAACATAAGGCACTAAATAACAATATTTAAGCATATTCACTATACAACTCAATGTTTGTTCTTTTTAGCTTGGAGGAATTGTGAAGCCAAATGATGGCAAATGTCATTTGGATAATGGTGGGGAGTATACCCATTCCACATTGCAAGATTATCCATCCATTTCACAAGTGAATCTGAAAGTTCGAGAGAATTCCATTAATGTCATCTTTGCTGTAACAGCTGAACAAATCAAAGTTTATGATAGACTAAAGGACAATGTTGAGGGAGCATCTTCTGGAACACTTTCTGCTGACTCTTCAAATGTGGTGGATCTTGTGCGTGAACAATATGATGTAAGTAGATAGAAATACTAAGGAATCCAGTTATAATTTTAAAAGGGTAGTTGCTTGTAATTACAAAATATCATCAATAATAGCTATGGTACTCAACAAATTTAACAAATATTTAGGGACTAAGCTTCTCTTACCTTCTATTTGGTATAAGTTGTTAAAAATCAAACATAAACAGCAGTTTCTTGTTACTTTTATCACATTCTCGGTGCTACTCTGTTTATACTGGTCGCCATCGTTACAGATGCTAAGAGACTTACTTCTTCCTACCATATTACCAAAGACTGAAAGCAAAACAAATTTAACAGTATCAATCAGCAGTATTTTAAAAATCATTACATGGTCCTTATTTTTCAAAATGAATACCTTTTCCCAAACCATTAGATCTATGAGTCCATTAAATTGTTTTAATAATTTAACCTCGGGATTTATTTTATGATTAAATGACCAAAAATGATCTGCCATAGCTGACATACCAATCTGTTTATACTTAATATTTCTAAAATGTTCCTTTTTTTGTTTCCAAATGAGGTTTAGTTTTTCCAGTATAAACCCTGTACCAGAAATTGAGCTCAGTTGCCCCTCTTAGTAAGCCGCAGTACTACCACGCTACTTTTCTACTAATTACTTCCTTTTCTATTGTAGTCAAGCAGTCTGCATTCTCTGAGGATGTAGTTGCATGTTGCCAACATTCTTACTTCGATTTGTGCTGCGTCAGTGATTTCATTTTATACTATTCTTATTTTCTGAAATTAATGCTGATATGTTCCTTTCAGAGAAAATGCTACTTCTGTTCCTTTTGTTGTACATTTTGGCTTGCAGAAAATACAAAACAACAGTATCAACAAAATAAGAAGTGCAATCCTAGATGTGTGACAGTTGTTTGTTGCAGTTATATCATACGTCTTACAAGAGAATTACATATGCTAACTATTACATCAGCTCAGTTATTTTGCTGCTTCTTTCCTGAAAGAAGTGAATGGTTAATGGACCCTATAACATCGTTCTTCTAACAGACTTCAATAGTTAATTGGTCCATTACCTATAGAAGGGAATAGCCATTTATAGGGCAGTTTTCTTGCAACCTAACATTAGTGCATTTTATAGTATGTTGATGAGTGTCTATACAGTGGAAAATGGCACTCAGATTCCCAATTAAACATGCATAGTTTGTACACTGAATGCACATGCAATAAACGGTACAATAGTTTAACCTTATGAGAAAAAACTGGGCAATGAACATGTAACATGCAAGAATAAAAAATATCCTAAACTCACCAAGCAAGGGAGGCAGTCTCATTCAGAATCAATGAGATTCAGGTATAGGGTCAAGCCTCAGTCGACCTCTTAATTTTTACAGTTGTACAAATAACAATGAATAACAATGAGTTAATACAATTAACTAACAGAAAGTAATGTACAATATAAAAATAACACAAAGGAAAATAATTGAAAACATTAAAAACAATGTACATTAACTGCAAACTGAAGCCAAAAGCATAATGTGAGGATTGAATACAGGCAATGAATGAACACATGGTAATAAGGCCTTGGTAACTGTTACCATAGCAACAGGTCTCCTGGACCTACTGGTTTTTTTCCTACTGCATTGCTTATGTCAGATCTCAACTTACAAAATATAGAGATATTTTATTCTTTTTCTTGAACCCATATGTTGCAACAAGATGTTCTGCAATTATTTATTTATGCCAACAAACTTACTGTTGGTGTTTTTAAACACACAATTATTTAAGAGGTAGAACTGGAACTTAAAAATTCAATGCCACAACTGGGATTTGAACCACACATGGCTTGTGTGTTTAAAAACACCAACAGTAAGTTTGTTGGCATAAATAAATAATAACACAATTATTTATTTGTGTCTACTTTTGGTTACTAATCAGAAATATTACTTACCACTAAGCCTTGGATTTTTAGGTTCTAAAAAGTTAAATTTAGGCTCTGTCTCTTAGGATTTTATAAGACCTGATGAGTGGTGCCGTGGCTGAGCAGATAGAGCGTTCACTTACCACCTAGGCTTCCCAGGTTCAATCCCAGGGACCCACATGGTATTCGTGGTGAATGAAGTGGCGTTAGGGTGGGTTTTCTCTGGTTTCCCCTGTCACTCATTCCACCAACTGCTCCATTGTCACCTTTCCAATCATCGATTTTGCCTTCATTTCATATCGTCTTCTTCACTATTATACCTGGTGCTTGGCTGACCACCTGCTTCCAGGTCTTCACTCTGTCTGGTCCATAGGCTCCTGTGCTCCTCAACAGGCGTCTGACCCTAGGTACTGGCTAATAAGTCCTACATAAGGGGAGGTTAAACAGGTAAAGGAAAACAAGACAAGTTATGATATATTCAATTTAAGAATTTAAACGACTATTTCAATAGGTATATGTGTGTGTGTATATATATTGTTAGCTAATGCTGGATTTCTGACAATGAAGTCATTAATTCTCTTGCTCTCCAATATTTTTCACTGATGGATGGGGCACTAGAAGTGGCCGGGGATATTTGAAGGTGGTCTCGATCCATTTCCTCTTGCAGATCACATAGAGGACAGAGTGGTGAAGAATATATCCCAATTCTATTTAAATGTTTTGCCAGACAATCATGTCCTGTAATCAACCTGAAGGTTGCAACTGCTGTTTTTCGAGGATACTCAGGAATTACTGTTTGAATGTTTGGTAGTTCCCATCTTTTATTCTTTGATTTTTCATAGTAATATTTTGCAATAATTTTTTTGAATTCAGAGTTGACTAATCTTTTAGCTGCATAAAATGGTAGATTAGCTATAGATTTTTGTACACCGCTGGTACCCTTTTTTGCAAGAAAATCAGCTTTCTCGCTACCACTCAGTCCACAGTGAGCTGGTATCCATTGGAAGACTAGGTGTTTTTGAAGTGCTGTTAGATGGGTAAGGATTTTCCAACATTCTATAATTGTTTAGTTTTTTGGTGACAACTTGAAAGTAATTGCTATAATTGCTGCCCTAGAATCTGAGAGAATAAATGCTTGCTGAAAATCTGAAATTCTGTACAAAAGATTTTGTAGGGCCATTCGAATTGCTTCAATTTCTCCATCAAAGTTCGTAGTTCCATAACTTAAAGATTTGTAATAGGAAAAGAGGTGACATGTGACTCCAGCACCTGCTCCATCTTGGTTTGATATCAATGATCCATCAGTATAAATATGGAGCCATTCGTGTTCTGGAAATCTATTATGGATTGTCTCTAATGCCAATAATTTTAGAACTTTAATTGGAGTATCACTTTTCTTAACTTCTTCTGTCAGGTGTAAATAATATGTGATGTCTAATGTTTGTGTCGGATTGACTTTAGATATGAAGTTTTCCTTTGAATGAGGAAGGTATACATTCTTCTTGATGTCTTGAATTTTGGAAAGAAAGCTCTCCTGTCTTTAGTGTGTGTGTAAAATTTCTCTTGTGCCATGTATTGAATGGGAGTCTGATCAACTTTTCGTGTTGAATAAGAGCCGGTTTTTCTACTTCATATTCAATGGGGTATTGGTTGGTTAGTATTTCCATAGCTGTTATTGGTGTGGTTTTGATAGCACCTGTATTTAATCTCAGACTTTGGTTTTGAAAGATTTGAATTTTTTTTTTGTGTTTGCTGTTACAAGAACTTCGCTGCAGTAAGTAAATAATGGCTTTATATATACATTGTATGTTGTGTTAAGAATTGCTCTGGAACATCCCCACTTCATTCCTGTTAGACGTTTTAACAGTGAAAGGCGCCTCTCTGCTCTTTGTACTACATTTTCTATTTGTTTGGTCCATGTAAGTTTGGTATCAAATGTAACTTCTAAATACTTTGCTTCCTTTGTTTCTGGTAATTGTTGACCCTCATGTACTTTTGCTTTTTGGTTTTGAAATCCACATTACTATACTCCATCCAGCCTAAGATCCGCACCTTGTATCCCTCCGCGGTAATCTTGTGCTCGTATCAGCTGCCACTAACACAAATAAACAAACGCCACGTGGACTCAATCCTTGTTTTTAAAGATGCAGTAGAATGATACTTGGGAGTTTCAGGAATAGCTCTGCTATCGCGTTATATTCATGTTTATCTTTATCAGGGTTGTTGTTGCCTTGTTCCAAGTAAACAACGCTAGGATTTATGTCCTGAGTAATATTATTCAAATATATCAATAACATTACTATTACTATTATTATTAGTATTAGCATTATTATTATTAGTATTAGCATTATTATTATTATTATTATTATTATTATTATTATTATTATTATTATTATTATTATTATTATTATTATTATTACTATTAACCAACATTTGTAAGTAAAAGCTGAGCTGAAATTAAATGTAACATAATTAACATAAAACTCACATTAATCTGCATCACTGTCGGGAAGAGGTGTAACATCTGCATCTCCATCATTTGTGACGTCATCATCATCAGAAGAAGGGGAAGAAGAAGAATCAACACCCACACTAATCACAAGACGATCTACAATAGCATCTGATAGCCCGTCCATCACCCACATCTCATTTTCTTGCTCAATTGCGTGACGTATATTATTTTGCCACATATTAGGTGTCGCCTGAGATATTGCAGTTTCAAACAATTTGTGAACATCCCGTAATTTGAAGGTTACGTTGTTTCTGGCTACGAATCCCTTGAGGAAGACCCATATTGTTTCTATTGGGTTCAGGTTGCTGTGATAAGGGGGCAACCTCTCTATGTGTCGACCAGATTTTCTAGCAAGGTCATCGATAACATATTTGTTTTCACTGTTATCGGCAACCTTTTGTGCTTGATTTAGAAGCTCTGCTTTCACATCTGATTCACAAAAGGGCAAATTATGTGACGTCAACCAATCGGCAATTTCTTGTTTTCGCCACGAACAGTTGGGACGACATTCCAGTCTAACACTGTGATAAGGTGCATTACACTGTGACAAGGTGCATTATCCATTACGATAACACAACCGGGTTCAAGTTTCGGAAGTACACTTTCAAACCACTCCTTAAAAACATCGCCATTCATATCCTCGTGGTAATCACCTGTACGTTTTGACTCGAAGATTAGAACACCGTCTTCCACAAAACTGGAATCACTGCCGATGTGCGCAATAATAAGGCGTTTTCCTTTCCCTGTAGGATTTTTGAGCCCTGTTGACGTTCCACAAAGAAATGCTTCCTTTTTTGAGCCCGTCGTAATGTCAGCCCATGCACGGAATGTAGTATGCCCTTCATTAACCCACGTTTCATCAAGGTAATATATTTTCTTACCTTCTGCTCTGTATCGGCGCATATTCCGCAAGTAACGCCGTCTCCATAACACGATATCTTCTCTGTCGATTATGACATTCACTTTATTTCTCTTCATAAATCTAAATCCAATTTCTAGCAATTTATGAAACGTGGATCGCTTAAATGAAGGTAATGCTGGATCATTGTTAACACTACTTAAGACTTTTTCTAATGTTGGTGGTTCATTCTTGAAGAAAAAGTGATGCACTTTTCTACGAACAGCACATTTAGTAAAGTCATCTGCTTTTTCTAATTCTGACTTTCGTTTTTTTCTGTTCTTCCTTGGTGTTCGCAATGTTCCTGTTTGCTAAAGTTCCTTACGGGCACATTTAACACTCCACTCGGAAATACCGGTGTAATCTGCAGTTAACTTCACAATGTTATTCACAGTGACAGAAGGGTACTCTTGCATTAATTTGTTAAAAACATTCAAGACTATTTGTTTCTCACCACTTTTTAAGGGCTTGCCTTTAGAGTGCTTCACTATTTCACCTTTATTTTCACTAACCAGGCTAGCAGCACCTGTGGAAGCATCCATGTTTATCACCTTACTGATTACTCACCATTGTCATGTGGATGCGTGAGAGGGGATTAACTGGACACAAACGGAAGCTATAATCTCCTTTACTCTAATTAATATTATTTATTATTTTATATTAATCAAAAGTTTTAAATTATATTTGAGTGTCCTACATCATGAAAAGTCACATATAATCGCCAATATTTAAGGTACTATATTTTGTGGCGTGCTTCGGTTTCGCGCGAATCGCGGGTTAGTTGTTGACAGCCTGTGTTTACACCAAGGGCGGATCTTAGAGTGGAGCGACTATAAGTCATCAGCAAATAGTGCATACTTCACACATGACTCTTGTGTTTGTTGTGGCAGATCATTAATAAATATATTAAAAAGTGTTGTGCTGAGCACTGAGCCTTGTGGTAAGCCACAGTGTACTTGTTTGTATTTAGATATATTCCTTCCATATCTGGTTGCAATAAAGCATTGTGTTAGGAAATGACATAGCCATGAAAACATTGGACCTTGTATCCCTATTTTTTTTACTTTCTTTAGTAGTTTTGTTCTGGATATAGAATCATATGCACTTTGGAAATCAATAAAAACTGATAAATTATCTTCTTTTCTATTGAAGGAGTCTTTGATTTCTTGATTGAGAAGTAAGACTTGTTCATTTGTAGAGTGAAACTCTCTGAATCCAGCTTGACAAGGGGATGTTAAATTTTGGATTCTAGAAACCAATTTAACCTGTTTGACACCATTCTTTCCATCACTTTTGCTATTATGCTAGTAAGAAATATTGGTCTATAATTTTTTATTTCTGATGCTGTTTTGTCTTTCTTCAAGAGTGGGACAGTTATTGCTTTTCGCCATTCAGCAGGTACAGTGGTGTTCCAGGATAGATTGTAGAGTTTCAGTAGTTGTTGTTTTGCTGTTCTTCCAAATTTTTTTATGAACTCTGGATGTATGTGATCTGATCCAGGACACACACACACGCTCGCACACGCACACACGCTCGCACACTCACGCACGCAGGCAGGTAGACACACAGACAGAGACAGACGGACACAGACAGACAGAGACAGACAGACAGACAGAGACAGACACACAAAAATTGCTGGACATGCCATTGTGTTAAAAACACTACCTTTAAATGTAGAAAGTTCAATTAGCTGTAGCTTAAATATGTATTCGAAAATAATTAACTTCAATACATCTACAATCAGTATGACACTGATACAAAAGTTTCATTTTAACACTGCTTGCGCCAAAGCTCTCAATATACACATGTTGGTTTAATATGACTCGGAAAAATACACAATTAATTTGAAACACTACATGTATAAAAGTTTTCAGTACTCATTTTGCACTTAGTATGACACTGAACAAGTACTTTGAAGGATTCTCGGGTGTTAACTCTCTCCTGACTTCAATTAAAATGCGCTTGAAAGTGGAGAAGCTGTGTTTCACTTCACATGAGGTAGAAGCTGCAAACTTCATATTGGTTATTTTCTTAGGGTTCTTGCACTTTTTCTCCACAGAGAACACGACAGATTGCATTATATATAATTTATTTTGAGTTTTACCTGTAATAAAATTGTATTTATTTTCTTACCAATGTTTATTTGGTGATACAAAATGTAAATTCTCCACATCATTTTGGAAACAGTGCATTATACCACTACACATTTATTAGCAGTACAAACAAGTGTAGTTTACTTTCTAACAAAAGTTACTTTCTGGAGTATGTACATGTCTTTCTATAACTGAATGTCATGTTTCTTTCAGAAAATTTCATCATCTGTCGAAATGAAGGATAATGCCACAAGTGCAGTCAAGGTGACGTACTACTCAGCTTGCAAAGGTGGCGGTCCAGTGGTTCAGACATCCAAGTGTGATGGTCTAAAGGTTGGAGATGTAGTGAAATTTGAAGCAGAAGTGGAAGTTACAAGTTGTCCAACTAATCCTAAGGAATGGAAGCAAATACTTAATATGTATCCTGTCGGCATCAATGAATCTCTTATCGTAGATCTAGAAATGCTTTGTGATTGTCCTTGTGAAAGGAGAGGGCACCCGGTGAGTTTCAACTGAAATGATATAGTTGAGACACTTGGTACTTACCTCTAACGAAAAAATTAATTCACTTCAAAAAACTAAAACATTGACACATTTGTGTTACTTCATTAGTAGTTAAACACTTAGGAAAATATTGTAACAAAAGTCCAGCTACTTTTACTGTCACTTTATTTCCCGTAATATTGAATCACAATCACACAATCCCACTCCCCCTTTTTTTCTTTTTTTGTCAGCACAATTTACAATTTGTCGTGGCCTTGCAACTCACAGCTGTTCTATCTAATCGTAACCTTGACACACATCACTAAAACCCTCACAAACTGGTCACAGTACACTCACATTTACTCAGACAGACTTTAAAAACTGCTAACAGCTGTCTCACCACAATACTCAACCCTGAAAAACCAACTTCTCTCAACTCTGCATTTGTTTATATGTCCAAGAATGACACTTTTCTCAAAATCTACGGGGCTCATTGTCATCCTTGTTCTAACTGCATGACTGCTCTATTGTCTCTGGGCCACATATTTACAAGTAGTAGTGTGAGGTAGCATGTCCTTGAGTGTCTGTTTGACGAACGGCCGACATCACAATAGTTTACATTTTGATTAGCATTGAATGACCTTTCTAAATTAAGGGGCCCTAATGACCAAGTTGTCAACGGGCCCTTAAACATGACACACTTGCTCTCTCTTTCTAAATTAATATTTAAATAAAGTGATTAAAGGCGCAAATAATTACATTTCATATTAAATACGTTTACCACAGTTGAAAAATAAATTACAGACAAAACATCTGAACACATTAGGTGGATGGTTAAACAGGAAATTGTAAAATATTCCTAGCATAAAAACAAAAATTCTTGAAAATGTTAGGTAATAAGCATTAAACCACTATAGCTAAAACTTAAGGCAAATTTTTAAAATCTTCTGCTTTACTTGTCATGTAAATGACCGAAGCACAAGTGTGTTGGAAATTGTTTCAGGCAATTAGCTGTTGACCTCTATAGCTGAACACAAGGGATAAGCAAGTACATCCATACTTAGTGTGATGGGTTTTTTTTAATTGTGAAGATGGTGATGAGCTCTTTAATTTGGGGTTGTACTTAGCGATAACAAATAAAAATAGCAAGGACTACTGTTATTCAAATTAAAGTCTGTATTCAGCCAAAATGTATATTCAGATACCATATATTTATAAATCATCACACTTTTTTAAACGTGTTTTCTGAAGGTAATATCCAAAACTGTTGGGATCCCACCTGATAAAGTTTTCTTCTCAATATGGCTTTTATGCAAAGTTCAAAATAGTGTCACTTTTAATTATAAGTATCAGTTATTTCTATCACTACATGACTTCTATCATGTCGTCTAATATTTCTTTTTGGTATTACAGATAACCAACTTGTTTCAGATTGGTATATCGCATATATATTAGTACTTGAGCAGAATTATACATCTTCACAGCTTGATGTCTATATTGCGACTGTATACAGAGAAACATTCCTTATTTATTCTTCTTGGTTACCATTCATTGTCTTCCCTTGTCCTTTTTCATGATTTTCACTCACAATTAATGCTGGTCATGTTCCACATCACCAAACAGTTTCAGATACAATAATATATTTTACAGGAATAAAACACAACATTCACATAACACGAAATCAGCACTTGTTTTGGACAGAAGTAAATATAATAAATATCATAAATCATCCTATTCAAATTAAATTTCCTGGGCACATAATTTCTGCTACAATAGAAAGAAATTTAACATTTTTTACTTTGCAGAAAAAGCAAGGAAAACCCCATATTGTGTAGAACATTTTTCATTTAACAGAACAAACAAAGAAAACCTGTGTAAATACCAAGCATGTAAGAATAACAATGTGCTGCCCCAAATCTCAATTCCATATTGCAGGCGTGGGTGAATTGTGGAAGATGCAAAATTGAAAGGCAGCTGATGGCACAGAGCGACACTATACGCAGTAATAAGATGAAATGAAAACACTTTATAGGGTATTATTGGAGTGCTCAAACATAAGCTTGGTGTGCATGCTATAATTTAACAAGTAATCTGAAAATCGTACCCTAAAACAGTAGCAGAAATATGCGCAGGCAAGCAGAGAATTTCTTATGGCAAACAGTTGCATCTATCTCGTCATCACCAAAGCAAATTATGCATTGTTCTTAAAAATGTAACACATGTTGCAGCAACGTCTCTTCTTTGCACTAGAAACTTCCACCCATCATTGGTTTTTCTGTATTTAAACCTACAGACTTCAATATCATGTGCACAAATGACAGAGGGCCTTTGTAAGCAATTTTCTCTCTCATCTCATGCAATAGGAAATCTCCCATTATAAAAGGAATAATTTGTTTGCCACAAAAAGTCTGATAGTCCTCTAAATGTGTAACATGCTTCTGTATTTGTCTTTTTCTGGGAGATGAAAAGATCAGCAGCAGATGACTTTCTTTCTGCAAAAATGCATTGTACTGTACGCAAATTTCATATACCAAAAACTTCCACAGGCAATTTCTATGGCTGCGAAAAGTGTACCTTTTTACTCTCTTTATGTTTAGAAAGGTTTTTCAAAAAACAACAACATTGTAAATTATATTTTACTTTGGTGACCATGCTTCCCATTTATGTATACTTGGTTGGCTTTCACTACTCATACCTTGTGCACTAAGTGATGCTTTTACTAAATAACTAATAAAAATACTAAACTAAGCACCAATAAAATAACTCAACACATTAATGTAGGTAATTAAACTAAAGGAACTGAAATTGCCACTGCTAACATGAGACCTTTTCCTTCCTTATCGTTTAGTTTATGCTGGTTTTGATACTGACACAATAAACAGAAGTGTCATGAGGATGTTGAACAAAGAACCTGAAATTTTCTTAGCAGAACCCCCTGTCAAAAGACGAGTTCAATGGACACTCATATCTCTGCAACTACTTAACGTAAGAAGTTGATTTTTAGTTTGCAAGCTTCAAAATGAAATCTTTATGATCATGTTGTTCTCTTCCCTGTAATACAAGCAAATTTTGTGGGCCCAAATTATATTCAAACCACTGGCTTTATACCATGATTTCACACTGTCTTAACTGCATATACAACACTGCAAAGCATGGCAATCTCTGGTTGTTTGTTGTGTTGACCAGCTCCTCCTGCCAGCTGCCTTTAAATTATGTGTCTGCCATAGCTTTAGGTGATTTATATTTAGATATTTTTTTAGATTTCTCAGTAACTATAGATTTGTAGTTATGACATGTATGAAAATGTATGATTTGGACTTTGCAGGTCATGCACAAGAAAGAAACACATCAATGTTTACAATTTTGCTCCTATAGTGCATTTCATATGTGTATACACTAATATAATATAATTTATTGAAACACTAAAATAGTATACTTGTTGGACTATCCACTGGTATTTGGCCCAGGCTACTGTTCCAATGGGTAGTCCATTGTATAACTTCTTTATAATATTTTTAATATAATTAGTCCATTTGTATGTTAAACATTGCAATACATACATACTATTACTAATCTTGGGTACTTATATATTATTGTTCCTTTTAATTTGTAATAGTTGATTTTAATGTATTTTCAAATTTCTCTCTGAATTACCATAGTCGTAATTTTATTTAAAGTTCTACATCTTTTCCTTCAAATAGTATCCATTTCATAGCCCTCCTATACTCCAGAATCCTGCTCTTAACCATGTTATCCCGTTTCTTTCTTCAATACTAGTATTATTTAAATAGCTCTCTCTTTTCATTGAAACATAGAACATAAGTGACTTCTTTTCTGATAATTGGCTGAATAATTTTTGTATCCCTATATTCCAAAATATTTTTCCATCTTCTCTCCCAACACCTTTATAATTTTTATTTATTTATGCCAACAAACTTACTGTTGGTGCTAAAGTAAGAACAAATTAGAAACTAAAAACTTCACTTATCTTAGTATGTATATTGCAAGTTCTTGGTGCAAAGCTGACTGAAGTTTCGAGTTGACTCCAACTCATTCTCAAAGCTATAGTATAGCTATAGTATAGAGTATAGCTTTGAGAATGAGTTGTAGTCAACTCGAAACTTCAGTCAGCTTTGCACCAAGAACTTGCAATATTACTAAGATAAGTGAAGTTTTTAATTTCTAATTTATTCTTTAGAATCTTGTTGCTTCACTGTTAATAGCTTTAATTTCCTTAATTTACTGTTGGTGTTTTTATAGGAAGGTCTGTGGCTCAAATCCTGACTGTGGCATTGAATTTTTCAGTTCCGTTTCTGCCTCTCAAACCTTTATAATTTGTTTCTTTTCTTCCATATATCACCTAAACCATTACTTTATGTGTGCACCAAGCCATTGATATTATACTTTTTCATTTTTTATTGGGATTTTCATGTGTTGAGTTTTTGGTTGGTATGTCATTTTTTATGCTTACGAGAATGTTTCTTTGTATGCAGCACTACATTGAAAGAGCTGAAAATTGCTCAGGATTTGGTACCTATAAATGTGGCATCTGTGAATGTGACAAGTTGCACTTTGGACGAAACTGTGAGTGTGACAGTAATGATAACATTGGAGCTAAAGGGTCTCTGGAAGGAAGATGCCGACCAGATAATACCTCTACAATTGACTGTTCAGGGCGAGGGACCTGTGTCTGTGGGGTTTGTGAGTGTGAAACAAGGGCCAATCCTGAGGAAGTAAGTGTTATATTATGTTAAGTATCCTTTTTAGATAACCACGTATTCCATAATAATTACTTATGTTTTTTTCTATTTATTGCTTTGGATTCTGTTTCTTATTCTTCATTTAGTGTTATCTTCTTTAAATAAAACTTTCTTTTATTGAAATGACTGCTCTTTGCATAAGTGTGAACTACAAATTCAAAGCATCATGTACTGACGGGTTCAGATTTGTGCATAGTTATTGTAAGGCCATCTCTCCAAGTAAATTTAAACCTAGCTAAAGTAAAAGAAATTAAAAACTAAAAGCTTCACTTATCTTAGTAATATTGCAAGTTCTGACAAGTTTCGAGTTGACTCCAACTCATTCTGAAAGCTATACAAACAAATTAGTTACCATAGCTACTGATTAATTAAATTAAATTCCTTTATTGTCAATTGACTGCAATACAGTTTCTGACATTGTCACAAATTTATATTTATAATTTGTATTACAAAGATGGACAACCTAATGATTACACATATTACTATAGCTACCTATCATTTGTGATTTACTCAGAGGGTCTGTAATTTCAATATGGACATTATTATAGTTCATTGATACTGTACAATGTCTTTATCAAATACTTCTTCAGAGCACTCTCAAATTGTTTACCTTTAGAACATTTTAAATATGCAGGTAGTTTTGCATGAAGCATTAAACCCATGACATTTGGATCCTTTTTTGAAATATTTTTACTAAATCTCTGCTGAAAATAATCATCATTGTGTCGGGTGTAGTGACTATGGATATATAGTCTATATATAGACTATGGATATATATGGATATAATTTTAATCACCAATCTCTAAAAACAAAAACCTATAAATATAATCTATTAGAGGGATTTCAAAATTCATAACATGGTCTGTTTATTAAAATAAATATCTTTTCCCAAACCATTAAATCCATAGGTTCACTTAATTGTTTTAATAATTTAACCTCTGGATTAATTTATGCAATTAATAATTATAATTTAGTAAAATAGTTAAATAAAAAATTCAGTACCTTTGATCAGTTTGAAAGTTTAAGTACAGTAGAGTCTGGATTATCCGACCTAAACTGGACCTGGCCAACATCAGATAACCGAAAATGTCGGATTATACAAAATAAGTTGGAAAATAGAGTAAAACATGGTAGGTATACTGTATTACTAAAACAATAGTTGGTTTTTTGGTATTTACTGAATAATCAAACCAATTGTACATGTAATATTGAACAAAAGAACAAAAAGAAGCTCCAAATGTCTTCAGAAAAGAAACTTAATAAAGTCTGCTTGCTTGCTGAATGACATTTCCTTGCTGCGAGATTTCGCCATCGACGAAACATCAGTGCCCCAGTTGCACTTGCCTCCTGCTCCACATATCTTAATACCATGTTTAAAGCACTTAAACCTTCAGTGTGACTCATCTTCTTCTCACCTTGTTCTTCAATTCCCTGTTCTGCTTCATCCTCATTTTCATTGCGATTCATAAAATCAACAATATCAGGGTCTGTTAGTTCAAACTGTTGATCTTATGCACACCAGCTACTCGCATCTTGAGTCGTAGCGTCCTCACAGCCAGGAATGCAGTTCAGTAAGGGAACAATGTCACCCATGTCTTCTTGTACCATCTCTTCTTGGTTTACATCATCACTCAAAATATGTTCCAAGACTTTGCTAATGTCACTGTTTCGATTTCTTCCCAAGCCTGAGTATGCAACGTCTTTCATGTTGATTAATCTTAACTTTTACATCATTTCCTTCCCATTGTACATTTTCTGTGTCAGGGACAAAAGGAGTTGCCGCTGATATTTTCTTTTTCAATGTTTCCAGCACACCTTGGTCCATTGGCTGGCACAACGATGCCACCTTAGGTGGGAGAAACAAGACCTTGATATCACCACTACTAAGTTCTACATTTGGGTGTGATGGGGCATTGTCTAGAAGAGGCCTGCATGGGCCGACATTCTTAGGTTCGGCCCAGCCCTGGCTCAACCAAGCCTGAGCCCGAGAAAAGGTTATTGAGCCCGGCCTGGCCCGGCCCTATTATTTAATTTTATTATGATTATGACATTATTGTTATTATTATCATTATTATTTGAAACCTTTCAGCAGAATAATTGAATAGAATTCCTAGTAATGGAATGCTGTGATAATTGTGCTATTCTTGGAAAAAATATAATACATTATTTTGTATCTCTTAATTTTCAAGCCCGGGCATGGCCCGAGCCCGACAAACATTTTCCAAATTAGGGCCGGGTCGGGCCTAAGCCTGAGCCCATGCAGACCTCTATTGTCTAGTAGAAGGAGAGCTTTCCTTGGGATGTTGTTGCAAGCTAGAAACTTCTCTATAGATGGCACAAACTATGTAAAGAACCAGTCTTGAAAAATGGCAGCAGACATCCAGGCAGAATTCTGGTTAGTGTAATGCACTGGCAGAGCATTGACAGAAATGTTCTTAAATGCTCTAGGCTTTTTGGATTTACCAATCATTAGTAGTTTTGCTTTGAAGTTCCCTGTAACATTACTGTAGGCAAGAATAGTAACCCTTTCCTTACTACGCTTGTAGCCAGGTGCAGATGCCTCTGCTCGGGCTGCAAGAGTTTTAGATGGCAGCATCTTGAAATTTAGTCCAGTTTCATCACAACTAAAAATCTGATCACCAGTTAATCTTTGAGCAAGAATCAATTCTTGGAATTCCTTTTTAAATTTCAAAACGTCATCAGAATTAGTGGACAGTTTTTCACCACAGATATTAAGCTGCCTAATATCGTACCGTTTTTTCCAACGACCAAACCACCCAATGCTGGCAGTAAAATTAGGATCCGCTTTATTGAGCTCTTTCAAGGAAATTAGCGCCTTCTCTTGCAGGATGGGGTCTGTTATTGGTAGACCCTTTTCTCGTTTTTGAGTGAACCAAAGAAACAGCACCTTGCTAACTTTTTCGTATTCACATTGTTTCATTGTTTCTCTGTTTTAGTGCATTTTCTGTGTTTTAGCTGCTCTGGTAGTGCACCACTTTTCAATTTCTTCCCTCTTTTTCTTCCAGTCCCCACTGTAACATGCCCAACACCATAATCTGATGCCACTTTTTGAAGAGTTTCCCCCTTGTCCAGTCTCTTTAATGCCATCAACTTGTCTTCCATGGAAACAACCACTTTCTTACTTTTATTTGCCATATTGTACTCACAGGAAATGAAAACAATACTGTCCGCACCCAAGCTATATCTGCACACTCAAAGAAGGTTTGATGATGCACATTAATAGCACTAATAAACAATTTACTCCTCAGTGTTGTTAGCCTAGTATGTTAACACTTGTTAACATTCGCATTGAGAACACACTACCTTTGTTTGGATAGTAAGCTAATATAGATTACATCTGCATGTTTTCACTGCCATGAGATAAACCTGAGTGTTTGTTTATGTCTTGAGTATTGAGTGTTATCGCTAACTAGTTGTTAACAACATTGCACCTCTCCACGAGGAGAAGTTGACGTAATAATAATTTTAGCAAGTGATTGTTATTTGAGATAGATGTTTTTTCTTAATATGTATAGGTATATCGGATGATATGGAAGGTTGGATAACCGAGACTCTACTGTATTAAATATTCTTTTGAATTAGTAGAAAAGATTAGCAATATAGTATTGTCTGATAATGATAAACTCATTTCTTTTGATGTAAATGCTTTATTTCCTAGTATTCCTAGAAAAAAACTTTTGATTTTTTAAAAAAATTATTAAATTCTTTAGAATTAAACAAAGAATTAATAGATGATTTTGTAAAACTTACAAATCTTTGTTTAGATCAAAATTTCTTTAGTTTTAATGGTAATTTTTTTCAACAAGCTTCTGGCTTGGCAATGGGTAGTCCACTTTCGCCATTTCTTGCTAATCTTTTCATGAGCTTTTTTGAAACTCAAATTATAAAATCATTCCCTCTAATTTTTAAAACATGGTATAGATATGTGGATGACATTTTTGCTGTTGTCCCCAGAAAAACAGATAAATGATGCTAAGAACAAATTAGAAACTAAAAACTTCATTTATCTTGGTAATAATGCATGTTCTTTTTGAACAAGCTAACCCAGGGTTTCAAGTTGTCTCCAACTCATTCTCAAAGCTACAGCTATAGGTTTGAGAAAGAACATGCAACATGCAACATTACTAAGATAAGTGTAATTTTTGGTTTCTAATTTGTTCTTACTTTAGAATCTTGTTGCTTCACTGTTAATAGCTTCAATTTTCCTTAGGTGAATGATGCTTTAAAACTTTTAAATTTACAGGATAAAGCCATACTGGAAACCACTTTGGAAACCAAAAATATTGGATGCCTTCCGTTCCTAGACTTAAAAATTAAAAGACATTACAATAAATTGAATTAATACTCACACTGATAATTACATAAAAAATAAATGTTTTAATCCTTTTGCAAATAAATTTGCCGTTTTCAATAGTTTAATTAATAGGTTAATAAAAATACCCTTAATAAAGAAGAATTTGACACACAATATAAACACATTATTAACACTGCAGTAATTAATGGTTTTAATACAGATTTTATACATAAAAAGATAGAAAAATTTAAGTATCAAAAAGCTGTTAAAGAGGTTTCTACCCTCAAAAAACTAAAAGATAATTGTATTTTTAAAAAGTTGACTTGCCATCCGTGAGCCAAAAAAAATTTACAAACATTTTTAAAGAATATGCAATAAACTTGGTCCCTCAAAATAAATTTAATATACAAAATTTACTAAATTTTTCTAAAAAAGATAAAATTCCAAATTATAAAAAATCTGCCATTTATCAATTTAGCTGTTTGAATTGTGATAAGGTTTATATTGGTAAACCTAAATGCCATTTAGAAACCAGAATAAAGGAGCATTTTAGAAATATTAAATATAAACAAACTGATAAATCACTGTGGCAGATCATTTTTGGTCATTTAATCATTAAATTAATCCAGAGGTTAAATTATTAAAACAAGTGGATCTATAGGTTTAATGGTTTGGGAAAAGATACTTATTTTAACCTCTTCAAGGATATGGACGTGAAATCACGTCCATTTAAAATGACGGACGAGCGATATGGACGTGTATACACGTCCTGTGTGTTTGTGCATTTAACCCTTATTTATCCACTATCTAACTCAACTTATTTTAATTTTCCCCCGTTATGAAACATTTAATTAAATTCTATATGCTTTACTGGCTTACCTTTATATGTTCCTTCTGCAGTGATATGCCTCAAAACAGGGATAAACACACAAGGGCACATCTCCACATTCGCCACAGATCATCCCAGTTTCCTTACGGATTCCCTTCTTGCGGCACACGAAACACCTTCGAGATGGGGACTTCTTTGCTGTTGACGGTATCCTTTTAGGATAATGTTTTCCTTGAAGTCTGAGGGGTGCAGGGGTTTTGGATTTTCTACCCCCAGTATGAAGAGGCCTCTCAACCTGGTATTGTTCAATTAGGCTGCGAGCTATTGATAGTCGAAAGTCCAGGTAGGTCATTGTCTTGTGTGGGTTTAGAGCTCTCCAAATTACCAAAGAATTGTATATGGTTATATCCAGCTGGTGCAAAAATACCTTTATATACCATTTCACTGTTTTTCGTAAAGAGGGATATGCTTGCAATACCTGATCTACTAGATCGACACCGCCCATGTGCATATTGTATTCCTGGATAACGTCAGGCTTGAAAATGCACATTTTGGTATGGGCATCTGTTTTTCCAGTGTCAATCATCAAAATCTTAGAGCTGCAATTGGATAATGCCGTAACTACCCTCCTGTCCTGCCAGGCAAGGTAGGTCAAAGGTGGGAGCTGACGCACCTCCATTTCCCCTCTCCTTAGAGCCTTCGTATTCACATCTTTTGGCAAACCAATACGATTTGAACTTACTGTTCCAATTGCATTAGTCTTTCTTTTGTGTAAGGCCATGAATAATTTAGGAGAGCTGTACCAGTTATCTAAGTACACAGTCCTACCCTGATCAAGCACAGGTTCCATTAGGTGCATTACTATGGAGCCAGATAAGCCCAAATCTTTGTCTCCAGTATTGTCAGTCCCTTGACCAGTGTAAATGCAGCTATTGTAAAGATATCCCGTTTTACTTTCACAAACATCAAAACTCTTTATGCCAAATCTAGCCCTTTTTGTTTTGATGTATTGCTTCCAACCTAAGCGGCCCTTCCAAAGCGTTAGGCTTTCATCAACAGTGACCTTTTCACCAGGCACAAAATTTTCTTTAAATTTTGAAATAATATAATCGAAAACAGGCCTAATTTTGTGGAGTTTGTCATTTACATTCTCTGTGCAGGTGAAATGAAGGAACCGCAAAATTGACGTAAACCTGTTATTTGACATGCATTTTCCAAAAAAAGGAGTAGCTAGCATGTCATCTGTGGACCAATACATGTATAATGCAGGTTTACGAATAACACCCATAAGTATAATTAGACCAATTAGCCTGTAAATCTCATTGAGTGTTACTTCTGTCCACCTTTGAATTCTGCTCTTAGGCCCTAATTTACCTTTAGAGAGCAGGTCTTCCTTCACCTTACTCGCATATACATTTGTTTCTGAAACAATGAGAGACACTAAGTTGGTAGTAAAAAATTTTGTAAAAATGTCAATTGGTTGGCTGTCAAAAGTCAGCTGAGCCTGGGATTGAACACCAGACCCTGTGCTCGTGAAGATGTGCCTGTTTGTATTGGAATTGTTTTCAGCACTCCACAATGCTGACTCTTCACAAACACCTGAAGGAAATTGGTCACGTTCTTCCTCACTGCTACTTGTACCTATATCCTCCACACACCCCTCAAATTCGGAAAATTCGCCATCAATATCCAAATCGCAGTCACACAGCAAGAAGTTCTTCACATTATCGTGTGTAATTTCAGAAGCCCTTACACTTCCACCACTCGCTAACCTTTGTGCAACACTGCTTGTTGATGCCATGTTTTAGCTCTGAGATGTAACACTCAATAGCTTCTCACTTCAGCTACAAGCAGGAAAGTATACGTATGCATTTCAAGAAAGAAACAAACGGAGCCTGTAAGCTATATCCAAGTTACGAAACACGTGTAAGGAAAAATTGCAAACCTGCTTTATTCTGATGACTCATAAACCACGCATACAGTAGTGTTCTATTTCACATTGTGCTGTGATTTGCTGACGCATAGCTCACACATACAATGGGTCCACTACTGTTTCTTTCCGAGAAATTATATTAGGTGCCTTCGACAAAGCAAAGTTAACTTTTTACCACAGTGAAACAAATAGTGCCATTTCAACGATTTGTAAATGCAACTCAACATTGCTGATGATGTACATGTATACTGCATATAATGAGTTTTATACCAGTTTTTGTTTCATTAAAATAACTTAAAATTTACGCAAAATACAGCTGTGTATTTAGGAAGCACTTTTAGCGCATTTAACAATTTAAATGCCCTGCGCTGGATATTGGGTATCCGTTCTCGGCCTGCAGAGCTTTTAAATGGCTGTCGCTCAAGAGGTTAAAAAACAGAAACCATGTTATGAATTTTGAAATCCCTCTAATAGATTGTATATATAGGTTTTTGTTTTCAGAGATTGGTGATTAAAATGAGCATCAGTAGCTAAGGTAACTAATTTGTTTGTATAGCTTTGAGAATGAGTTGGAGTCAACTCGAAACTTGTCAGCACCAAAGAACTTGCCATATTACTAAGATAAGTGAAGCTTTTAGTTTCTAATTTGTTTTTACTTTAGATTCTTGTTGCTTCACTGTTAATAGTTTCATTATTATTAAACCTAGCTGTTTAAGAGTGAATTTAAACATCAGGCTGTTTTCTTAAGCTAGTTCAAGTTTATTTTCAGATTGAAAATAAACTTAAGTTATTGGGGAAACGAGTGAAAATAAAGCCGAAAATGACAAAATAACACATTTAATATTTTTTGTGCCAAAAAATGCAAGGAGGCTTGAAGTACATATATGCAAAGGCACTATAATGCCTTGATGTTGCTCTAATTCTGTTATATTTAAAGGTTGGCACTCTTTAAATGTCCCTGAGAGAGCACTGCAGATGGTGAAATTGCTGCATAAAGTATAAATTGTAGGGGTGGTTTTTTATCCTGTGATGGTTGGTTGATTTTTTACTGAGCGATCTGATCGATATAACATAGTAACAGCAGCTCTGCTGTTAGATATCGCGTAACACACATAAGATCTGCCTTCTACCAAGGGAGCTGAAAACTTAGAACTGTTTTGTTTTAGCTTTTTCGCTTCTTTACTGAAAATTACTTCCTGTTTGTGTCATTGATAATAGCGACCATGGGCTGTATTATAAAGTATTTTCAGATTATTTCTTACAATGTGGTTTATCTAATTAGTTTCTATTACTCATAAACAAAGTCTAGTGTAACTATTTTAGTGTAGTCCTTCAGTGTAAATATTTTGGCACAGTTCAACTACAGGGTAAATAATTGTACATTGTGTATATATGCTAAACTCTTATTCATTCAAAATGAAATAGCATCCTCCACAGATCAGGTGCTAGAAGGCTGAAATTTATACTGGACATTCTATAAAGCATGACAGAAGAAGAAAAGAAAACAAAATATCTCATGGGATTAAGAAATAACTTAGTACTTTTTGAGATAGAAAATAAAACTGCGTAGGGATTGCAAAAATTTAGAGTTAAGATATTACAAAGACCGTCTGTTAATTTTTCAAATGAGCTTCAAGCTTTATAAAAAAGGAAAATAACTTTTTTGAAAAAAAAATTGCACTATAGTTCATTTTGAAATTTGCAAGACTTTTGAAAGAAAATTGTGAATAATTAAAAAATTAATTGATATACAAAAATGAAACACTACCAAGTAGTTTTACATAACACCCAAACATGTGGGGGAGGGGCGGGTGGGAGGAACTCTTTAGCTTTAAAATTATGCAATAGAAATTTCACACATCACCCACTCCCCTTAAGCCTTGCTTCTGGTAGATTTTAACCATGTAAAGAATAATCTTCCTCCAGTTTAATTTAACAGTTATTACATAACCTTATTGTCATTAGGCAAATTCTTGAATTTAATATCACATTTATTTGTTGAGGTACATGGAGGGTTCATTGGAATTAAAATCAACCTCCTCAATACAAAGTTAACTATTATTACATTCTACTGACCACCCAGTGGAAATGTCAGCATTTTTTATAAATTAACTTGCATTTTAAATCAAATTATAACTAATCCTGATAGTAAAATTGCAATTAAGAATGGTATTAACAATGATCTCCACCATTTATATAAATTTCTACTACCCAAAAATAGGTAAGTAGTGGAACATTAGTTGGAGTCAAAAATGACATTAAATCCTCCTTTCAAATTGTTAAAGAAATGGATAACAAAGATAAAGCTGAATTAATAAACCTAAATTTTTGGGATAACAAAACAGATCTTCATTTATACAGTATTTACAATCCTCTCAGGAATGAACCAGATCTCTCACTTATTGAACAATTAAATAAAACAATCATAATTGGGGATTTCAATGCCCATTCCAAAAGATGGGGTTATGAAAAAGTGGATTCTACAGGGCAGAGGGTGGAAGAATTTTTGAATACCACAACCTTTGAAACTGATTTATGATAAAGAAGATCCCAAAACCTTCATACATTACTCTGGAGCAGGCAGTAACCCAGACCTCTTGTTAGCTACAACAGATATTGTTTCAAAAATTAAAACACAAGTTATAGAAGACCCAAGTTCTAGTCACAGAGCAGTAATTGCTGATATAAAACTAGATAATACAAATAACAGTCAAAATCACAGAAATCTCTATTGGAACTTCAAAAAAGCAGATTGGAACAAATATAAAACTGAACTGGAACATAAATTTAAAGAACAAACAAACTCATAGCTGCATGACCACCCAGATCATATGAACAAAAATTTCTGTAAAGTCATCCTAGAAACTGCAAAAAAAAACTATTCCTCGTGTAAGAATAAAAAATTTCAAACCCGTTTGGAACCCCCAGTTAGAAGAACTAAAAAAGCACACCTATCATACACAACAATAAAATATTAACAGATGATGCCGCCATAACCGAAAGATTCAATAAATATTATGCTAATTCACATAAAGTAACAAGAAATAATAAAAAAGAACATAAACAATTTAAGAAAGATTTGAAACAAGAAAGAGAATGTGATCCTAACACTCAATACAATATCTTTTATCAACATTTTAATGTACAAGAACTGGACATTGCAATTAATAATCTAAAAAACAAAAAGTCTCCTGGACCAGATCACATACATCCAGAGTTCATAAAAAACCTTGGAAAAACAGCAAAACAACTACTACTAAAACTCTACAATCTATCCTGGAACACCACTGTACCTGCTGAATGGCGAAAAGCAATAATTGTCCCACTCTTAAAGAAAGATAAAACAGCATCAGAAATAAAAAATTATAGATCAATAGCTCTTACTAGCATAATAGGAAAAGTGATGGAAGGAATGGTGTCAAATAGGTTAAATTTGGTTTCTAGAATACCAAAATTTAATTTCCCCATGTCAAGCTGGATTCAGAGAGTTCCACTCTACAAATGAACAAGTCTTACTTCTCAGTCAAGAAATCAAAGATAATTTATCAGTTTTTATTGATTTCCAAAGTGCATATGATTCTATATGCAGAACAAAACTGATAAGGAAAGTAAAACAAATAGGGATACAAGGTCCAATGTTTTCATGGCTATGTCATTTCCTAACACAACGCTTTATTGCTACCAGATATGCAAGAAATATATCTAAATATAAACAAGTACACAATGGCTTACCACAAGGCACAGTGCTCAGCACTACACTTTTTAATATATTTATTAATGATCTGTCACAACAAATACAAGAATCAAGTGTGAAGTGTGCACTATTTGCTGATGACTTAGTAATGTGGACTTCAAAACCAAAAAACAAACGTACAGAACTAGAAAAAACATCGCAACAATCCTTAAACAACCTACAAAAGTGGGCCAAAGGAAATTTAATTAATGTTAATGCAACAAAATCAAACTACCAAATCTTATCACTAAGAAAAAAACCACTAAAAATAAAACTAAATTTTGAGGGTCAACATTACCAGAAACAAAGGAAGCAAAGTATTTAGGAGTTACATTTGATACCAAACTTACATGGACCAAACAAATAGAAAATGTAATACAAAGAGCAGAGGGCGTCTTTCACTATTAAAATGTCTAACAGGAATGAAGTGGGGATGTTCCAGAGCAACTCTTAACACAACATACAATGTAGATATAAAGCCATTATTTACTTACTGCAGCGAAGTTCTTGTAACAGCAAACACAAAAAAAAATTCAAATCTTTCAAAACCAAAGTCTGAGACTAATTACAGGTGCTATCGAAACCACACCAATAGCAACTATGGAAATGCTAACCAACCAATACCACATTGAATATGAAATAGAAAAAGTGGCTCTTATTCAACATGAAAAGTTGATCAGACTCCCATTCAATGCATGGCACAAGAGAAATTTTACACATACACTAAAGACTCAGGAGAGCTTAATTCAAGACATCAAGAAGAATATGTTGTTGTTGTTTTTGTTTTCTAGTGCCTTGCATCTGGCAATGAAGCCATTAGCATTCGTGCTTTCCAATACTTTTGAACTATAGTTTCTTCTGATCTTAATGCTTCACAGGTCTTCAAGTGGTCTTCGTTCATTTCTGCTGGATCGTTACACAGGACACATATCAAGAAGAATATATACCTTCCTAATTCAAAGGAAAACTTCATTATCTAAAGTCAATCCGACAATCACATATTATTTACACCTGACAGAAGAAGTTAAGAAAAGTGATACTCCAACTAGTGTTCTAAAATTATTGGCATTAGAGACAATCCATACTAGATTTCCAGAACACGAATGGCTCCATATTTATACTGATGGATCATTGATATCAGACCAAGATGGAGCAGGGGCTGGAGTCACGTGTCACCTCTTTTCCTATTAAAAATCTTTAAGTTATGGAACTACAAACTTTAATGGAGAAATTGAAGCAATTCGAATGGCCCTACAAAATCTTAAGTATAGGATTTCAGATTTTCATCAAGCAGTTATTCTCTCAGATTCCAGGACGGCAATTATAGCAATTACTTCCAAGTTGTCACCAAAAAACCAAACAATTGTAGAATGTTGGAAAATCTGTACCCATCTAACAGCACTTCAAGAACACCTTGTCTTCCAATGGATACCAGCTCACTGTGGACTGAGTGGTAATGAGAAAGCTGATTTTCTTGCTAAAATGGGTACCGGCAATGTGCAGAAATCTATAATTAATCTACCATTTTATGCAGCTAAATTCAAGAAAATTATTGCAAAATATTACTATGAAAAATCAAAAAATAAAAGATGCGAACTACCAAACATTCAAACAGTAATTCCTGAATATCCTTGAAAAATGGCAGTTGCAACCTTCAGGTTGATTACAGGACATGATTGTCTGGCAAAACATTTAAACAGAATTGGGATATATTCTTCACCACTCTGACTTTTTGTGATCTGCAAGAGGAAATTCATCCTTTTAGAACACATACATGTTGTTGGATATATCAGGTTACATAAAATGCCTACATATGTACATAAAATACATACGAGGGCCGTCTCAAAAGTAACTTGCACTATTTTTTTAAATCTGCGTGGTAGACGGAAAAAGTCTGAAAGTCCCAGGGTGTATAGGTATGGGTGTAGTAGCAGCACCGTAAAGTTCCTAGTCCCCTAAGTTTATTGTTTGGACATTATAACGGCAGTAACATTGGAGATTCCACTCGTTCCTACCGCCGATTGCGAAACAATCCGTTTTCTGACGGGAAAAAATAAATGTGCGACTGAAATTCTTTGCGAGTTGTTCAGTGTTTATGGAAAAGACTTTTGTCAAGACAAATGGTTTCTCGTTGGCCCCAATCGTTAATTGAAGGGAGAACAACATTACACAATGAAGCGGCCAACCCTCCACTTCCCTCGCTCCGGATATTGTTGACGAGGTTCAAGCAGTTGTGAACACCGATCAGCGCCTTACACTTGATGCAGGTTTGTTTTAACTTCCTCCGTATATTGAAATAAGCCATGCATCGCTTCACAGGATTATTTCTAAGGATCTGTGTCTATGGAAAGTGTGTGCAAGTTGTGGAAACGAATGGATGAGGCAACTCCAGAAAAAGGCAAAAGTTGTTGCATCGGCTGCCAAGGTCATCACAACGATATTCTGGGATTCGAAGGGAGTGCTGTTGATCGATTACCTGCTCCATGGGACCACGATGATAGCTGCTCGCTATTGTGAGGTGCTGAGAAAACTCAAAAGAGCCATACAAAACAAAAGGAAGGGAAAGTTGAGCAAAACAGTTTTTCTGGTCCACGAAACTCAAGCCATTTTGAACAGTTTCGATGGGATGTTTTCGGTCATCCATCTAGTGCACCTGACCTTGCACTGAGTGATTACCATCTTTTTCCGGAGCTGCAGCAACATCTTGGGGGAAGGCATTTCATAAATGACGAGGAACTGAAACAAGAAGTGGAAAGATGGCTATCCAGTTTGGCGGGAGAGTGGTTTGACATTGGGTTAAAAAAACTGTTACCACTGTATCAAAAATGTATTTAGGTTCAAGGAAATTATGTGGAAAGATAGGTACTGAATGTAGCTTTCAAAATATACCCATTTTAAAATATTTAAACGTTTTGTTATTTTTTAAAAAATAGTGCAAGTTACTTTTGAGACGCCCCTCGTACATTGGACATACAATGGACCGAGACCACCTTCAAATATGCCCGGCCACTTCTAGCACCCCATCCATCAGTGAAAAATATTGGAGAGCAACAGGGTTAATGACTTCATTGTCAGAAATCCAGCATTAGCTAACAACAACATTATATATATATATATGTATTCATAGTTTCTTAGTACATGTCACAGTTTTAGATGTTATATGACTATTGTTGGTTACATCTCGCTCCCGTCTCCCATGAAATATTAACAAGAACTTACCTGGATGAGATACAGATACTAGCTGATTTCGATTTGGAAGATTTGCTGGGCTTCCAGCTATATTTTTCAAATATTGACACACACTCCATGCTGATTGGTTATGGTCAATATAACCAACTTCAAATTTCAGCTTACAGATTACAACAGGAGCTTCATCAAATTACTAATTCTTATAACAAAATATACACAACTGAACAAACAAAACTGTAATGAGTATATAAATATAATGCACATATCTATATGCTTATTATTTCTCCTATACAGGGTGGAAGGTACTGCTTCGGCCACATGTTAACCAGGTATTCTACATGATAAGTATAACAAATTTGTCCAATACAATTTTGTCAATAAAGAACCGTTTGGCTGAAAAAAAAATTATGTCAAACATTTGGAGCCGTCCAGCTCCTTGACGAAAGAATATAAGTGGTTTATTATTTCACTTACTGTCACACAAACATTGTGTGAACAACGCTGTAATACCTTTTTATCTTAATTCAAATGAATTTAGCCATAATTTAATGTTAAAGTGTTATGCAAAGTTTAATTTCTACAATAAATATGGCAACGTTGTGGGACAGTCCAAGCGTGCTTGTCGCGTGCTCTCACAACAAGTTCGGGGGTGGGGGAGGTATTGCTTGGCATTTGGTGTTAAGCTTGTCGGGAGAAATAACGTTTAGAGTACAATTGTCTGCAATATGAAGGAATTTACCATGCAATCATGAATCCGTTAACATAAAGGGAGTACTTAGACATGGGGCTACTAATTTAAGGGGGAAATTCCCCTGAAGAATAAAAAATAAATAAAGAGATACAAAAATAAACAGACAAAATAAAAAACATAACATTCCGATTGTGTAAATAAAGGCAGATGTTTCCATTCCGATCATCCCTTATCTAGCGAAATGAGCCACGCTTTTATCTCTTTTGTTTTCCCACTTTCAAAAGATATAAACGAACAAAAACAAAATAAAATTAATGTTGTCTCTTGTGAACTGAAATGCGACTAAATATTAAGAACTTTAATTAAGTAATAATAAAACCTAAATAAACACCACATAATCAGCATAAACAACATACGTTTTCAGTATTTCTTGTTGTAAAATGCTTATAAATGCATTTAGACAGCTTATGGAATTTATTTCAAAATGCTGACTGCTATTTGTGTTCCATATTAAATAGTACTTGTAAACATAGCATTATCTTTTAGAGTATATAAATCATGTTTTAATCCTGTATTACATATGAATTTGGTTTGTCATATGTGTAGAGAAACTCCATATTATGCATACTTTCTTTTAAGGATAGTATCACTGTCATGCTTACTTGTAGAGAACAATTTCATTTTGCTTGTCTTCTTACTTAGGCACCTTCATGACCACAGCTGTAATTTATGACGCGAGTATTAGTTTATTTCAGCCCGATAATCTATAGAAGAGCACAATTGTTTCAGAAAAATGAAAGGGAAGACTTTTATTTACTTGTGTATTAAAGGCAATTACTATTGTTTTAGCTCGTGACAGATAATAATGATTATAATAATGATAATAATAATAGTATTAATAGTAATGAGGAGGAGAAGGAGGAGAAGAAGAAGAAGAAGAAGAAGAAGAAGAAGAAGAAGAAGCTGATGATGATGATGATGATGATGATGATGATGATGATGATGATCCACTATTAGGAAAATCTGTATCCCTTTAGGTCAGTTTTACCCTAAAATACGTGGTTTTGATCTATTCATTCTTCTGCTGTCGTAACTATGAAAAACTGCATTTTCATTATTATTTGAACGAAAGTGTCATTTCAGTTATATTCACATCTTTCAGGCATGACATATCGATTCCTGCTGATTTGCCTGAGATTGTGACAGCTTCACTGGTACGTAAACGAGTGTTTTGTTTGTATCTGATGGCACACGCAGGTCGGGTTCAACCCAAGTCGCTGGGGTGTGCACTGGGCCAGTGTTTTGTTGATGTCTTAGTGCAGTGCTGACAAACGCCTGTCCTGTTTTGTTTACAACTGTTGACCGCGAGGCACACGCCAGTCAGGTGTTTTGTTTACATCTCAGGCACTACTGGACTGGAAACATGTGCTGCTCTGGTTCAACGTGGGTTCAACACAGGTCACTGGCATGTGCGAATTCAGCACAGCGTTGCCATTTACGCTACCGAACAACTTAAATTTTTACAAAACTATGAAACCTATCGAAATGAAACTTAGCATTTTATGTTTCTTATGCCTGCATCTATTAGCCAGATTATTGTGGCCGAAGCAGTACCTCCCACTCTGTATATATGTTAACATCAAACATATATGTTGCAACATCGTCTATCATTCTTTATTTATTTTAATATATACTCATTATACTGCCACATTGCAAACTATATTTGATCAAGAGACTGACTCATAAATTCAAAGACTTCTTAGCTGATTTGGTTGCAGGTTGTGGTAACATATATTTCACACAAGTTGGATGGCTAAGTGCAGGTGACATGTTGAAATGAGTATGAACTTCGGGAAGAAATTTTTTTTATTTTGACAAATTAAAACTTAAGGTGGGCAAACTGGACAGCAATGAATGATTATCTCATTTGATATTTCTGGTTGACATGGTTCAGCATCTTAACACTTTGTTGCACATACAGTATTAGCTAGTTGTTCTCTAAGCATACTTGTATCCATTAAAATTCTGAACTGCTGCTGCAGATATTGGACAGAAAATGACCTATATACTGTTTGTCCAGAAGGTGGTACTAGCCGTATATGTTTACGTATTATAAACAATTATTGTGAATTATTTATTTATGCCAACAAACTCACTGTTGGTGTTTTTAAACATACAAGCCATGTGTTCTACCTCAAATTATTTTGAAGTTATCACAGAGAGAGCGAGCGATACACTAATCCCCACCTCTCCTATTGTGCAAGTAGGTGCATCTATACTTCAGGAGCGGAGGAGTATCATGAGGAATTGGACAAGCTGTACCTGCATAGTTATATGTTTTACTGGTTAAAATAGTGTCTTTAATAGATAACTCATTTTAAATTGGTTTACAGTAAATAATATATAAATTTCATTTCAACTGCTTATAACTGAAAACATCAACCTCCATTGAAGGCAAACAACATATGCACCCTTTCGTAACACATTTTTAATATTCCACAATATTAAAAGAATTAAATTTTGTTACTTTAGGATTTTAAAACTCAGGCTAAAACATCCTAAGGTAAAATTAAATTATAAGTGAATATAAGTAAATAAGTAAAAATATAAGTAAATTTAAGGTAAAATTAAAATAATTTCTGCAAAATTTTGTGGTACTCACCCTTAAACTTTTTACATTCCTGCCGTTATTGTAGTTAAGATACCCTTTCGTAACACATTTTTAATATTCCACAATATTAAAAGCATTAAATTTTGTTACTTTAGGATGTTAAAACCCAGGCTAAAATATCCTAAGGTAAAATTAAAATATAAGTGAATATAAGTAAATTTAAGGTAAAATTAAAATAATTTCTGCAAAATTTTGTGGTACTCACCCTTAAAATTTTTACATTCCTGCCGTTATTGTAGTTAAGATACTGAAGCTGGTCCATAAAATGTTGTTGTTAGCTAATGCTGGATTTCTGACAATGAAGTCATTAATCCTCTTGCTCTCCAATATTTTTCAATAAATATTGAAGAGACTTAGCAATAAATGTAACCGCTTTTTAGAGAGCACCATATTTTTATGTTTTGGCAGTCACATCGCTCTCTCACAACCCCCAGAATGTCTGGAGGACCACACCTGTTGTTGGTTTACGGGTCTCACCAACCTGACCAGGAGAATTAACAAAATAAATTCACCGACCATATCCTCTGATTACCAATCAGAGGACGTATTACATGCCATGACAGGTCAGCATGTTAGGGGTTAATATTTTATAACGAAATGGAGAGGTTGGAAAAATAAAGACTCCCTAGCCCTCAGGAACCCAAATAGCATCGGGGTCGGAAGAGAACAAGAGATGACCAAGGTAAGGTCAGATAGAAAAGTTACAGTGAGGAGCAAAACACCAGTAAGTGGAAGTAATGTTCTGCTCAGCTTGGGTACCTTGTGGTCACTATTCACATATCCCCTAGACGGAGACCCCTGAGTAATTTGTAAGTGGAATACTATACTTCCTCTACTTTAGTATACGTAGTAGAGAAAGTAAAAATGTTCAGAGAATTCCAAGACTCTTACCCTAACTATGATTCAATTTGTACAGACGATTCAACATCTAGGAAAGGCAATGGCTGTGCTGTAGTATATCTGAGTCACATAGTGCTCTATAAATTACCATCATACTTCACTATATTTTCTGGTGAATTATTTGCTATTAAAGAAGCCCTTCTAAATTTATTGCAATCTAAGGAATATACATTCTATTTAATCTTCACTGATTCACTGAGTGAAGTAAAAGCAATTCAAGACAGATCTACATATAAGTGTCTAGTTCAAGATACTATATTCAAAGGCAGGCTGAGCAAAATAGGGAGTAATAGTAGTGTGGATAGCTTCACATCTGGGGATATCAATGATCAAACTGATTCTGCAGCTAAGGAAGCTTCAAGGCAACCCTTCAGCGACCTCAAGATAACTACTCCTCATCAAGATATTATAAAATACATCAAACAGAAAATTAAAAATGTTTGGAAAATGCAGTGGCTTAATAACCCAAACACCAAATTACATGAGGTTAGCTTGGCTCAGTTGCAAATAGGCCACTGCAATTTTTCGCATGGTTACCTATTTAAAAGAGACCCTGTCCCACTATGTTCGCTGTGTGACAACCTTTTGTCAGTCCATCACATGCTGCTAGAGTGTTCCTCTCTAGCGCACCTTCAAGATTCTCTGCAGCTGCCTGCCAGACTTGCAGAGGTCTTAGCAGATGACAAAACAGCAGTTGATAGAGTTTTTAAGTTTTTAGTGGAGTGTAGTATCAATTTGAGGATTTAAAATTTTAGATATCTCTTTTTATACTTTTTGTCATATTTATCACCTTGTTTTAGATCTGGCTATTTGTTTTTTACGTTTATCTGTATGTTTTCTTTTTTACTAGTAATTTTATTTTGATTGAAATTTATGTCTGGCTATTGCCACAAACTGTTTTTTTCTGCTTTTTTTAAGGGTGCTGATGACCATGAAATTGAGCACCCTTAAACCAAACCCCAACCTAGCCTAACCAAATTTGCCAGACATCAGTGAAAGCATATCAATATGCAAACTTCATACACCGAGACCAAGTTGACATCATGAGAATGAGAATTGGCCATAGCAACATCACTCATTCCTTCCTACTCTCCAAGAAACCAGCTCCGGAGTGTAATACTTATAATACTGCTCTTACCATCAAACATATCCTCACTGAATGTCCTCAGCATCAAAACTGGAGGACAACATACCAAATAACAACAGAAATTTCAGAAGTCCTTAATAATCAAGACATGCCACAAACCCAATAAAATTTGCAGAAAAAAAATATATATATATACTAAATCAATTGTAAAAAGCGAAACACTTTAATTCTAACCAATTGTAAAATTTAGATATACAGCACACATATTGTATATTTACTACCTGTTATTCATGTATTACTTGTAAATCTTTGAAGTGTGATAAGACCCAGTAATCAAAGCGACTATAAATAAAGATTTAATAAAAAAGCAAGAAGTAATTCTTCATAATTCAAGTTCACTTAAAGAGAACTCAAAATGTGATAACTACTGTTAAGTATCATTAATGTGAGTTTCATACCCAATTAAATGAAGTATTCATGACTCAGCCTATTGTAACTACTTTGAACTAAACATGTTTGCATGCTTAACCTTTCACACAAACATAGTTATATATGTTCATGATTGCACTACTCACATTGGCAGCATTGGGGGCTTTGGGATCAGGGGGAAGAAGGTGCTAATGCTGCCATCGAGTTATAGGTAATGATGGAAGTAAGAGCTTCTGAAACATGTCCTGTTAATTTAAAGTTTAAGTGAAGCATACATATTCCAAAATTCAACTGCATAATATTCCATAAAATGTTATTCGCACTATTCTGTTGCACAATAAAAATTTTCTATATTTGACACAATGTTAGTTTTGAATTTCCACCAACCCCCCCCCCCCCCCCCCCCCCCTCGCCTGATAACTGAGGAAATACCCAATTCTACACAAGGCAATGTCACACTGTTTGTACTTGTATTGTGACTGTGTGCCACAATCTGATTGTTTTCCTTTTCTTCACAATACACTGAGCACACAGTCTTTAATTTTTACGAGGGTGTGAAGGGAACTGGGCACAGGGGTAACATCTCACCAAAGCGGCCCAGGTTCAATCCCAGGTAGTAGTTTTTAAACTTAGGTAGTTAACATAATTTATACTTAATGCCTCAAAGTGGTAAAAATGAAAACATGTTGATAATGGAGGAAAGTTAACCTTCAAAACATGTTCCGGAAAATTATGTTGTAAGTGTTTTTTAGTGTTATTAATTGACTCACCTTTTAAATTAAATTACATGTTCAGCTATCTTTCTTTCATAGAAGTTTGAAAACAGTGTTGTTGTAATTAATTTAATTTAAAAGGTGAGTTAAATGATAACACTGAACAACACTTACAACATATTTCTCCGGGACGCGTTTCGAAGGTAACTTTCCTCCATTATCAACCGGACAATCACTGGGTTTCCATGGTGCTTGATGGTGCAGATGGTGATGCTTCTTCTGTTGTTTCTTCTGGTGGCGGTTCGATGAACTTACTGAAAATGTCTCTCTGAGGAATGTCGAAATTAAATACTCGGTTTCTATTTTTTAAAATAAAGATTTGTTGCCATGTGGACAGTTCTTGTTTTCCGGTTATGTGTTTAAGAAGTTTCGGTTCTAGCTTTATGTCATGATTTTTTGTCCAAAAGTGAAATGCAACCGCTGATTTTTCTAATTGTTTACTCTTAATGTTTCTAACGTGTTCCTTGGATCTAATTTCGAAATTTCTTTTGGAGTTTTCTTATGTATATTTCATTACAATCACTGCATTCAATTTGGTATATGCCAGATTTTTTGTTAGGTGGAATAGCATCTTTGATGTTTGAAAGTAGTAGGTTTTTTATGGAGTAATGGTTTACTGCTGCTAGCTCAATGTTGTATTCCTTGAACACCTTTTTAAATTTATCAAAAGCCCATGGATGATATGTGAATTTTTTGAATATCATTTTTGTTTTTGCTGCTGTGAGAGTTGTAGTTTCTTTTAATAATTTTTTCTTTTCTGCTTGTTTTACCTTTTTATCTACTAATTCTTTGGGAAAGCCGTTTTTTTGTGCTATTTCAATTATTTTGTAATATTCTGTTTTATATTCTTCTGCTGAAAAGGGATGTTCACCAATCTATGTGTTAAACTATTGAAAATTGCTTGTTTGTGGCTTCTTGGATTGTAACTATTAGCTTTTATGTAGTTGTCTGTCTGCGTTGGTTTTCTGTGAATACCGAAATTTATTCTATCCTTGTTTTTGATTAATTTTAGATCTAAAAATGGTAATTTATTATCTTTTTCTACTTCCACTGTGAAATTTATACTTTTGTCCTGTATGTTCAGAAGTTTTAATGTGTCACTGATGTGTTTTTTTGGAACTATTGCAAATATATCATCCACATATCGCTGCCAGAGTTTGAACATACACGGGAAACCTTTTGTGATCCTTATTTCCAATGAACTCATGTAAATATCTGCTAAGAATGGCGAGAGAGGGTTGCCCATTGCTAAACCTGAAGTTTGACGGAAATACTTTGTTTGGAACTGGAAGAAATTTTGTTCTGTGCATAATTTGGTGAGTTCTATGTATTCTGCAATTTCTGACGATGACATTCCAAGTGATTTGAGCCAATTTTTGATCAGTGATGGGAGCTTTTCTATTGGTATACTGGGAAATAGTGACTCTACGTCACAGGAGACAAGGGTGTCCTCTTCTGTTAATTTGAAGTCTTTGATATGTTCTATTAGTTCATAACTGTTTCTTATGCTTAAACTTTCAAATTTAGGAAATGAGTTAAATTTATTAGATAGCCATTTTGCCAGTTTGTAAGTTGGTGAATCTATGCTGCTAATTATGGGTCTCATGGTAATGTCTGGCTTGTGTATTTTGGGTAAACCATAGATTCTGGGTACGGTTGGATTATTTGGCTTAATTGCATATTTGTTTGGTATTATGCTTGAATTTTGTATCATTTTTTCAAATGTTTGAACACAAGTGGTTAGCGGGTTTTTGCTGATTTTTTCGTAGTTACTATTATTTAGCATAATTTCCATTTTTTCTATATAATTTGATTTATTCATTATTACTATTTTGTTCCCTTTGTCTGCCTTTGTGTATACTACGTTTTTATGTTTTAACGAATGGATCAGATTTCGTTTATTTTTGTAACTTGATCTGTATTTTAATTCTTCTAGGATCTTTTTGCACTGGGTTTTTACCGAATTTTGTGTGGATAATGGTAAACACTGTGTTGAAATATTTATGTCTGCTATATAATCTTCTTTAAATTAAATTAAATTAAATTTACATGTTCAGCTTTTTATTTTATAAAATTAAAGGTATTGTGAACACATTTTCAGAGGACCCATAAATGAGACCACATGTTTCAAAAACATGTCCCAGTAAAAATTCAGATGATGCTGTTTTTTGTAATCTAATAAAATGACAAAATGTGTTTTTATTACAGGTGATCTCGGGGGAATTTTGCGAGTGTGATAACTTCTCTTGTGACTATGCCAATGGCTTGCTCTGTTCTGGAACAGATCATGGCACTTGTGTATGTGGCAAGTGTATCTGTAAGCAAGGCTGGTCAGGTGATGCATGTGATTGTAGAGCTTCAAATGAAAGTTGTATCCCTCCAGGAGGGGGAGAGATTTGCTCTGGCAATGGCGAATGTCGTTGTGGAGGCTGTGAATGTGATGAAGGGAAAGAAGGCAGATACAAGGGCAAGTTTTGTGAAAAGGCACCGTGGACATCTGGGCGCTGTCTGGAATTCAAGGAATGTGTCCAGTGTCACATGTACAAAACAGGTTCTCTGAAAGAAGAGGAATGTTTGGCTAACTGCACTTTTGTACCTATACCTGTTGAAGTAGTTGAAGGTAATTCTGGCTATAAAAACTTAACTTTTATATTTCATAATAATATACTTGCCATTTCATGCAGTAAGAATAGTGCTAGAGGATTTCTAGAGTGCTGTGCATTGCTTTCTTTTCTGATATAATGAATTTCATAGCATCTCCTAGATAGAATACTTTAATTACCTCAATTTCATATATATATATAGTTCTACATTCTACACTTTCATGCAACTACATCATTGCACATCATTAGAATAATAAGTAGCTACAAAGTGAATAAAAGGAATTATCCAGAATTATTCATCATTAGTTGCTTTCAGCACTCAGAAGAAAAATATTATATTTTTGTATTGTAGAGGAATATTACAATTATTTTAGCATAAAATCACATAATTAATGATTTCAATATGACATCTATAACCATTTACATTTTTCACAAACACCCATTTTTCTTTCCTTTTTGGTTCTGTATCCCAGTATCAGGATATTTTGCCCATTTATAATAAATGTAGCAAATCTGATGTACTTAAATGGTAGGTAATACATGAACAAATTAACACATGCACACCTACATACATGTAATATTACACACTATAATGGAACATGTGGAACAATAAATGGTTATAAAGAAAAACCGTACATACGCATATATGCCCACAAGCACTTAAGTTACAATCATATTCAGTGATGCAATTAGTGTAAAATAATTATTTTGACCCAATGTTACATTTTTATCATGATCAAAATACTTAGCATAATGCAAAAAATTGGTCATCAGTTTTCTGGGAGGGATATGTTGTTCTCAGTCATTCAGGCCAAATGAATATCTATTACGTTATTTAATTCTCAATTCACAAGTTTTTTGTAATGTAATAATCAGCTTCCTTGAAAGATCTCAAGTTTCAAATTTGATTTGAAGTATAACATAAACAATGCTGCTGCTGTTCTTCTTCTTCTTCTTCTTCTTCTTCTTCTTCTTCTTCTTCTTCTTCTTCTCCTTCTCCTCCTCCTCCTCCTCCTCCTCCTTCTTCTTCTTGTTCTCCTTCTCCTCCTCCTTCTCCTCCTCCTCCTCCTCCTTCTCCTGCTTCTCCTCCTCCTCCTCCTCCTCCTCCTCCTTCTTCTTCTTCTTCTTCTTCTTCTTCTTCTTCTTCTTCTTCTTCTTCTTCTTCTTCTTCTTCTTAAGGAGACTTATTTTGTGTTCAAAACACTGTCTTTGAGATCATAATATCAATTTCTAATTGTCCTGTGAATGAAACCATTCTTTTCTCTATTTTCTTTTGCTTTTCTCTTGTCTATTATATAAAGCTAGGTTTCTTTTTTTTTATTATTGTAATCAAATAAATTAAACATCTATTCACATTCATGAAGTATCTGTATGGAAAAATACAGAATGGTAAAAACACACTAGTGTGAAATCAAACTAATGAGAGTAAAATAGCAAAGCACCACTGTCTTATATGTCAGAAACAGTAATGTGAAGACAAAACATACCTAAATTACTAAGTAATGGAGCCAACAATGCACAATTGTGATACCATACAGTCTAAATAGCTATGAAGTAGCTAGAAGAAGTGTAAAACTAGTGTAAAATGAAAATATAATTGCCACCTCATACACCAAGAGTTAAGCTCTGGCATTATGAAGCATAATGATAGGACTTGATTACACAGCTTTGAAACATTACCTCAAGTGCTTGCTGTGTTACGAAATTGAATTCAAAATAACATTCTTTATTTAAATATTGTTACAGTGCATGAAGATAAAGGAGAAGTTCTTTGTGCATATTATGATGAAGATGATTGCAGATTTGCCTATGTATACACATGGACAGATAACAACACACTGATCATCAGAGCACAGGAGGAACCAGAGTGTCCACCAGAGATACACATTCTTGGTTTGTACCACTTTGTTATTTCAGAATGAATACTAAACCCATACTGTTTCATAGTGTAAATGGTGCTCTGGCAAATGACCATTGTGCATAGGAGCACTAAAAATTACACATATGGAGCTTAACAGTTATTTTACCAAATACTTTATTTCTATTAATCATCACAATTGTCTGTGGACAGTAAAGTTCAATTTCAATAGTTTTAAAATTATTTGCTGCCATTGCTAACCAAAATAAGATACAGGGTTTAATCTAAAAGGTGAGTCAATTAATAACACTAAACAACACTTACATTTATAATTTTAGTGTTATTGACTCACTTTAAGATTAAATTGATTATAACAAAACTGTTTTCAAACTTCTAAGAAAGGAAGATACGATACAGGTTATTGGGCATGCTTAGTGGGGATAGTGTGTCTTGCCAATGTAAAATGTCGCTGAATACTCAGATGAGTATTGAAAAGGCAAATTTAAGTTAGCTTATACAGAAAGTAACTTGAACACGCAACAAAAAAATTAGCTATTACAACATCACTGTAATGTTGGAATCTTGGGTTTTCTAAAGAATTTGTAAAATCTGCTTACATGACATCTGGAGAAATCTTGTCCTGCCAAACAGTGATTGTATCTAATAAATATGAAGTAAATATAAAGACTAGCTTCACTTATGTTAGGTAAAATATTCAGGTTAGTGGTTCTCTAGGCTGCATATTTTAACTAAGATAAATGAAGCTACAAATGTAACATATATTTATACTATAAGCTTCAGTTATCTTAGTATTTGCTGCAAGTTCTTGAAATTAAATGCAGACTATAGTTTCATGATGCATCAATCACATTTTCAGTGCTACTATTGCTTCACTGTTAATTGCTTCAGTTCTTTCATTGAGTGATTGTATTTATTTATTAGGTGGAGGTACCCAGTGGATGTTGTCCATTAACTCTAATGATAGGAAGACTTGAAATCACCACCCTGTAGCTAGAAATTGAACCATGTACCCTAAGTTAGAGAGCTATGAACAAAGTCATTGAGCTGCCTCAGTTCCTCACATTGAAGTGATGGAAATATTTTCAAGCTTGCACAAGCAATATTGTTTAACAACTTATTCAGCAGAAATCGTTACTTAAAGGTTTGCATTTAGGAGCCTGTTTCTATAAGGTGAACTTTGTTAAAAAATGTAATGCATTTCTGGTTGTTTTTGGCATGTGATACGTTGATCGTTATGTTGCAGATGATGGAAATAACTTTAAAACTAAAAATGGGCTAAAAGACCTTTAGCTATAACACCATAGATGTAAATATAAAACTAAAAATGGGCTAAAAGACCTTTAGCTATAACACCATAGATGTAGATATAATAATTGTATTGTATTTATTTCATCCATAGAAACATGGTACAAATGTTATAGGACACGTCATCTTATATATCCATACATTTAGATTTGGTCATAATATTTACAAGGAATTTATAGCATTGTCAATACACAAAAACAATAAAAACAATGTAATATAATGAAAGTAATATATACAGTGACATCATTAATGTACAGAAACAATAATATACTGTGATATAATACATATAATCTTCAAATATAGTAATATAACAAGCATGTTACACTTTGTGACATTTTAATATACAAAAACACAATAACTTCAAAGGAAAAAGTCACAAGATATTTGATAATATTAAGCTGGACTTAATCACAATATTCTATAGTTCTATAATATTCTATCACAATTGTATAATAATGGAAGAATTTCTCTCTCCAAAACCTCCACATCAACAATACATACAGTAAAAAACTACCACTTTATGTGAGAACCAGATTTAGAAATTCCTGTGTGGTATATGGTGGTGCTGTTTTTATAAATTAATACGGTGATGAGCTTTTGACTCTTCCGTTATCTCGGGTCGTGGTACTGGATGGAATGAACATACACTCGGGGTTAACTTTGGCGAAATATTTTATTCGCACCTTCTTGTTCACAGTATTTATATTGTATTACAGTAGTAACTCTTTTATTTCAGTGGATCAACTTCCTTAGCATCACCAAGATTTAATGTCTGAAAATTTAGCGATATTTCGCTAAATGTGTTTTCTATCACTTTACACTTCATCTATTTTACCTCCTTTTATTTAATTGCACACTTTGTATTAACTAACTTGTTAAAGTTAGCTAATGTTTCACTTATTCTACTCAAATTAACTGTCTTTAAACACTTAGTAAATTTACTTTCACTATTTTATGACGCGCACACATAAAAATGCGTCCATCTACACCAAAGACAGATACTAATCCCCAAATTCTTTTAGTTGCGAGTCTAGCATTCCAAGTGCCATGTGTACATCCGCGTATGCGTTCATCAAATAGTTCCCGCTTTGTTAGGGAAGTGATTCTTAGCCATTCTCCCTTCGCTTTCAATATTGAACACATATAATTCTTTTATTTATACATATATATTAAAATTAAATATGAAAATATTTATGACGTTTTTAAACAAACTTAATTGTTTGTAACAATGAACATTAGTAACACGTTTTTGCCGTTTATCCAACTCATACCAACATCAAAAACAAAGTACACTCTTAACAAATATTCACATAAATGATTTTCTTTTGGGGTCTTACAATATCCTGTCTCAATGGCATGTAAAATAATAAAAGTTTATTTAATTTCGTTTTGAATTGTTTATTATTTAGTGATTTTATTTTCTGTGGTAATTTATTATATAAACAAATTCCTCTATGGGCAGAGCTATTAAGACTTTTGTTAATTGTATGGGAGTTTAAATGCAAATTATTTGCTATTCTGGTGTTGTGCAAATGAAAATCAGAATGTTTTTTAAACGATCTTACATTTTGGTGGACAAAGCACAATGTTTCTAAGATATAGACAGAAGCAACAGGTAGTGTTTTTAATTCTTGAAAGATGCCCTTACTGGGGGTTCGAGGAGGTACCTTTTTCATTATTCTTATAATTTTCTTTTGAATTTTAAATACCTGGGATACTTTTGGTGATGCACCCCATAATGGTATGGCATAGGAGGTGAGCCTGCACATAGCCAAACTATACTGACTGCAGGACATTTAGTGTAACAACATTGCTAAGAACTCTGAATGCATAGCACAAACGAGTGAGTTTATGTATTAGTTTATCAATATGAGCACTCCAAGAGAGATGTGAATCAATCCAAACACCGAGAAACCTTGTTTCATTTACTTCTTGGATGGGTATGTTATTCATAAAAATATTCAGTGATTTTGGTACCTTCTGATGATTAAAATTAATGTAAACAGTCTTGCTAATGTTTAAGTAAAGCTTGTTTTTTTTCTAACCAGTTTTGTAACATTAGGTTTGATTTATTTACAACAGATTGGAGTTGGTTTAAATTATTACTTTTGAAAATAATGTTGGTGTCATCCGCAAATAACACTGTTTTTGCTTGGGGTAAGGATAAGGGTAAGTCATTTACATATAATAAAAACAATATTGGGCCTAAAATTGAACCCTGGGGAACGCCGTGCTTCAGATTTACAACATTGGAACAAAACTGATCAACTTCCACATATTGTTTTCTATTTTCCAGGTAAGATGCAAACCATTTCCCTGCTACACCTCTAACACCATAGGAGTTTAACTTTTTAAGCAGGGTAGTATGATTGACTGTGTCAAAAGCTTTTTTAAGATCAATAAATAATCCCAAAGATTGATTTAAGTAAAAATTGAAGCTATTAACAGTGAAGCAACAAGATTCTAAAATAAGAACAAATTAGAAACTAAAAACTTCACTTATCTTAGTAATGTTGATATTCTTTTTCTCTTTTGGCTTTGAGAATGAGCTGGACATAGCTTGAAACCCCAGGGTTAGCAAAAGAGAAAAAGAATATCAACATTACTAAGATAAGTAAAGTTTTTAGTTTCTAATTTGTTCTTATTTTAGAACCCAAAGATTGATGTTTATTATCTATGGCTTGGAGTATATCATCAATAAATGAAAATAATGCATCGTTAATGGTTTTCCCTTTCTGAAAGCCATATTGCGATGTTGAGAGGATACTGTGTAATTCCAAGAAGGGTGTCAATCTATTTAACATGACCTTTTCAAGAACTTTGGAAAAAACAGATAACAAGGATAATTATTATTTATTTATGCCAACAAACTTGCTGTTGGTGTTTAAAAACACCAACAGTAAGTTTGTTGGCATAAATAAGTAATAATTACCATGTGAAGGTTATTTAACCTGGGATATAAAGTACTTACAATAGTAAGTCACCATTGGGGTAATTGTTTCTTATGTGAGACTGCCTTTGTGGTTTACCAGGAGAAATACGAACTGGCTTGAGAATTTAATGCCATTCTGGCAGTTTGTCACAATAGCGCGTCCGCCCGGCAAGCGGAAGGTCTGTGGTTCAAATCCCAGTTGTGGCATTGAATTTTTAAGTTCCAGTTCTACCTCTTAGATAACAAGGATATTGGTCTGTAATTCTCAATGCTACTTCTGTCCCCCTTTTTGAAAATTGGTTGTACTATGGCAATTTTCAGACTGTTAGGAAATATTCCCAATGTTAGAGAGGAATTACATATGTCTACTAAGGGGTCAACAACAAAATCAGAGCAAATTTTTAGTAAAAAATCTGGAATACAGTCTAATCCGTGAGATTTTTTATTTTTTAGGCATTTTATTATACAGCATAATTCCTCTTTAGATACTGGTTTAAGAAAAATTGTTTTCACGACTGTGTTATTAATGGTGTTATTTGCATCAGGTGAATAGGATGCCTGAATATTTTTAACAGAGTCAATAAAAAAGTTATTAAATATAGTAGCCAATTTTTGGGGATCTGTTATATTCATATTTTCATAAGAAATGTTTAATTTACCTTTGGTGTCATAGTTTACTTTCCCAGTCTCTCTTTTAACTACCTCCCAAAGTGCCTTTCCTTTATTTTGTGATTCTTCAATATGTTTAGAGTTATGCATCCTTTTTGCTTCACGTATAACCTTTCTTAAGATACACATATATTTTCTGTAATACAACTTAAAGTGTTCATTATTTGTGCTTCTATTTATTTTTTGTAACATTTTTTTCCTTTCACAAGAAGTTATAATTCCTTTAGTCATCCATATACATGATTTCATTTTGTATGTAGTTTGAAAATGTTTGCTTTTCTTTAACGGAAAAGCTACATCAAAGCAATAAGTTATGGTTTTTAAAAACTCATCTACCTTATTTGATGGATCACTTGCATTGAATACTGACTCCCATTTTTCATTCTGAAGTAAGAAGTTAAAGTAATCTATGTTTTCTTTTGTAAACTTTCTTGTGACTTTGATTTTCTCATGCTTGGATATTCGCATTGCAATTTGGATCTTTAGATCTAGAAGAACAGCATTGTGATCAGAGATACCAAGATTTGTATTTTCTGTGCAAAATGGAAAAAGGTCCCTATCAATTATAATTTGATCCAAGCAGGTTTTTGATGTGCCTGATATGCGTGTAGGTGAATGAAGGTTGTTATTAAGTTAAAGGAGTTAATTAATGTATTAAAATTTTTAACTACCTTATCATCTACTAAAAAGTTAATATTAAAGTCACCACAAATTATTAGTGATTTATTTTTCTTTTTTAGGATAGTCAATAAGGTCTCTAGTTTATCAAAAAATATATGTAGATCACTATCTGGTGATCTATAGATACATACTAAAATTATTTATATATCCTGGAAGGATAATTTTGCAACTACATGCTCAAAAAGCTTTTCTTCGTTTAGAAAGGACGTGTTCAAAATTTCATTGCAAGCTATGCCAGATTTTACATATACGGAGACTCCTCCATTTTTAAAAATAGTACGACAGTAGACTGCACATAAATTAAATGTTGTTATCGGGTACAGATCACATTCTTGTTGTTTAAGCCAGTGTTCTGAAAAACACAAAATATTGACTCCCCTTAGTTTATCATGAAGGGCAATTTCTAATTCATGAATTTTGTTTCTTATACACTGAGTATTTAAGTGTAATAATGATACTGAGGGATAGCTGACTCTTGTACAAGCAGTCTTAACAGCATTTGCCTTGTTGCTAGCACAGTTAACATATTGTAACAAATGGAGAAAACACCAGTTACTGCTATTCACACTTTATTGCCTTTTAGTCAGTTAGCATAGTGCTAACGTTACACTCAGATTACTTTTGTACAAGCTCAGAGCAACACAAGAACTGCCGAATCACAAATAAGAACTGTCAGATTAGACTCGCACTGAACTGCTAGTCGGCACGACTCCTCAACGCTTCGCATACGTCTGTCTCCTCCTGCCCGGTGCTTGGCAGCGACTTATATAGGTCCTTAGACAGAGGAAAAGTTCTGGAGGTGGAATATTCGGGAGTGCCTGTGGCAGAACGGTCCAGAAACCGCACTGCCATGTAATAGCTATTGTCTCGTACGCTCCTATTGTTGTCGGCGGCCTGTTGCGGAACGGTCAAGAAACCGCACCGCCATGTAATAGCTATTGTCTCGTGCGCTCCTATTGTTGTCAGCGGCAGGTCGTTAGGCCAGGCAGGCGACTGGCTGGGTCCCCTCTCCCCAGTGTAGGCAATCAGATGCGGCGGGCGCGGTGACATGGCTCCCTCCTCAGAGCTGGTCATTCCGACCAGCACTATCACTGCGGCATCTCCCTTGCGCACCGGTGGACTAACCCATCGAACCTCTTCTCCAGGAGGCACGATCCTAGGTGGTGGCGCCGTGGCCGAGCGGTTAGCGCGCTCGCCTACCACCTAGGCGGCCCGGGTTCGATCCCAGGGACCCGCATGTGGTATTCGTGGTGGACGAAGCGGCGTCAGGGCGGGTTTTCTCCGGGTACTCCGGTTTCCCCCGCCATCTCATTCCACCGGTGCTCCATCTTCATGTATCATCAGTGTCACCGCCTGCGGTGCCGTAGTAGTAAAAGCGGGCGTTAAACACTACAACAACAACAACAACGATCCTAGGTATCGCTGTTGGATAGTGTCCCTTGGTCCGGGTGGGACGATGTATGCCATCCTGCTTCGAAATTCTGCAACAGTACCGCCGGTCTTGACGGTCCCTCGTCCAGTTGCCCTTCTTCCTGGTGTGTTGACGGGCCATCCTGCGCACTTGGAAACGGTTCACTGAGTACCATGTCCACCGACCTCTCTGGCGCACCTTCGCAGCCACCTTGCTTCCGATGGGTCCGGCAACAACCCCCGCCACATCCGCGCGAGTCAAGTCCACCGCTGCACTCGTGTTCACTCATGCTCGGCACGGCCTCTCCTGTATCCTGTCGTCCACGATTATGTCCGCCATTCTTCCGTTCACGGCACTATGCGTCAGGTGATTGGATGGCTCCGACGGTCCCCCCATGTCCCACGCCAAGTCGGTTCTCGCGTGTTGCTCGTTTGCTTGGGCGCTTCCCTGCTGATCGTCCTCCACGTCATATTCTGGTTGGTTACGTACCCGACACACTCCTCCAGGGGATCCTCGACGACGTCCCTGAACTGCCCCTTTGTCTTCCCCGAGACGTACACTTTCGTTATCTGAAACGGGCGCAACTGTCGCCTCGGCCACTAGGTGCTCCCTCCCCGGGTCCGCGCTATTGCGTCTGCTCCTGGCATCCAGTACTTTGACGCTCTCGTCAACTCTTACTACCAGGGCGCCAAGACGTTCCCCGTCGTCCTCCACGACATCTACATGCTGGCAGAGGTCTTCCACCTTTTCGCCGAGTTCTTCCGCGTCTTCCGTCACGCCAATCAGTTCGCCGAGTTGTTCCACGTCTTCCGTCACATCAACCAGTTCGCCTAGTACTTTCGCGCCTTCCGTCACGACGACGAGTCCCCAGTCAATCTTCGCCGATAGCTCCGTCTTCATCTTGGACATTTCTGTCTTCATTTCGGCGAATAATTCTTTCATCATCGCCATCATCCTGGTTTCCAAATCTCCCTCCATCGTGGTTCTAACGTTGGAACTTCTAACGACGATGTAACGAAACTAGAAGCAATTTGACGAATCCCACTTCTGGCACCAGTGTTAACAAATGGAGAAAACACCAGTTACTGCTATTCACACTTTATTGCCTTTTAGTCAGTTAGCGTAGTGCTAACGTTACACTCAGATTACTTTTGTACAAGCTCAGAGCAACACAAGAACTGCCGAATCACAAATAAGAACTGTCAGATTAGACTCGCACTGAACTGCTAGTCGGCACGACTCCTCAACGCTTTGCATACGTCTGTCTCCTCCTGCCTGGTGCTTGGCAGCGACTTATATAGGTCCTTAGACAGAGGGAAAGTTCTGGAGGTAGAATATTCGGGAGTGCCTGTGGCAGAACGGTCCAGAAACCGCACCGCCATGTAATAGCTATTGTCTCGTACACTCCTATTGTTGTCGGCGGCCTGTTGCGGAACGTTCCAGAAACCGCACTGCCATGTAATAGCTATTGTCTCGTACGCTCCTATTGTTGTCGGCGGCCTGTTGTGGAACGTTCCAGAAACCGCACCGCCATGTAATAGCTATTGTCTCGTACGCTCCTATTGTTGTCGGCGGCAGGCCTAGGCAGGCAACTGGCTGGGTCCCCCCTCCCCAGTGTAGGCAATCAGATGCGGCAGGCGCGGTGACAATATTTTACACATTTAAGGAGCATCGTTTCAAATTGTATTATGTACAAAACACGAAATTTTACAGGAGAAGCAAAAGATTGATTACTCCTAACCTGGAAAAGATTTTTCACAAATTATAAAATGTGAAGTGACTTACTTCTAGAAACATGATAAAGTGAAGTCAGTTTGCAATTGTTTTCTTTAAATTTAAGGAAAATGTGTTGGACTTAATATGCTTTGATCCAATAATTGGTAAAATATGTAAATAAAAATGATTAAGGTAAATAACATAATTAACCAATTATTTTTCTTATTATAGAAGAGCATATCAGTTAATAAAAATTAAATTTTTCACAATAAATATTTGGATGCATAAGGTGTTTATAACATCCTTCTTGCTGCCAATTGACTTCAATAAGATGTATGTCAAGCTAAAATGTTATTGCACAGTTAAAATATTTACATTGGTGCAGTTTTTTAATAAAGCTTTGGTGATGGTGCGGAGTTTTTGACTCTTTTGTTATCTCGGGTCGTGGTACAGCGTGAAAAAATGCGGACACAGGATAAAACTTTTTCACAATATTTTATTTGCATCTTTTTCGTTGAATATTACACGCGTGACACTTTAGTTAACATTCCGTACACATGAACCAACTTCCTCAACGGTTTCTTCGCACTGCAGTGTTTTAAATCACGCTTTTAGCGTCTAAACCTGCACATGCGAAAAACATGTCTTTCCTGTTTAGGGGATGGGACGCCAAGATGCTAAAATCTAGCATTTTCTTTTAGCAACACATGTGTATCCATACGCGTATATGTTCATTTCCTATGGCGACTCTTATGACATCATCTTACATGTTAAATAGTTCCCGGAATGTTGAGGAAACGATCTCTATCTATCCTCCCTACACTTTTAATATTAAATATAAAATGATTCTTATAATTTTACATATTAAATTTGAACATATTACTTAACACTAATGATGTTATTAAACAAATATTATTCTCAACAATGAGACAATGGTAATACACTCTGAGTACTTACAAATCCTTACCAACATGAAAAATAAACTATACTTACAATATTTACATAAATACTTTCTTTTCGGGGTCTGAACACATATTCTGTCTCAACATTAGCTATTTTGATATACAATCACAATATCTTTCTGCATAATTCTTTAATGGTATAATATACTATTTAAAAGCTTGTTTGTGCTATTAAACAAAACCGTTAATATAAAATGTGTCTTCTGGTTAAACATTATGATTTATAGAATGTTCAGAATGCCCACCCTGTTGGTTTTTTTTCAAATTTGGTTCAGCCCTACTTTTAAGCAGCCATAAGCTGATATACTCAGAATTAAGTTGACGGGTATAAACTGGAATTTATCAGTGTGCTCCACTGTTTTAAACACTTCATTTTCATCAATTTTATATTATATTGATGGACATGCTTGGTTTTCTTTTCCCTCTTTGGCCTCTAGAATTACAATAGAATCCCAATAACTAGACATAATGTGGACTGAGAAGGTGTCAAATTATCAAAATGTCTAGTTTTATGGAATAAGGTACCTGTTATTCACAACTCATTACATAATATTGCAAATTACATAAATGCATGTTCTAGCACAATATAGGAAACAGAAAAATTAACATATCCTAAAATGTATTATGTATTATGTTCCCATTTGTCCGGCCTCTTTAATGCATCAATTTAATTTCCATTGTCATGTTAACTTGTCTTTTTCTCATGTTCATATTTTCACTAGCAACAAACACAACTCAACACAACATTAACAATAAGTCTGAAATCTGAGATGGTACCATAACCAGAAATATGTAACTGAAATTATTATTTATTTATGCCAACAAACTTACTGTTGTGTTTTTAAACACACAAGCTGTGTGTGGGCAATGTTTGTGAGGTAGAATTGGAATTGAACCACAGACCCTCTGCCTACCAGGCAGGTGCTCTAACCATTAAGCTACTGTGACAACCTGCTAGAATAACATTGAATTCTCCAACCAATTCGTATTTCTCCCAGTAAACCACAAAGGCTTTGGAAACTATGCCAAAATATATCAAGCTCAATTGTGTCCATTGGTGGACATAGTATCATTTGAAATGATGCTCTTCACATGTTATTTGAAAACGTTTAACGATAATTGTTCTTTATTTATGCCAACAAACTTGTTGGTGTTTTTAAACACACAAGCTGCGTGTGGACAATGTTTGAGAGGTAGAATCAGAACCAAAAAATTCATTAATGGTTAGAACACCCACCTGGTAAGTGGAGGGTCTATGGTTCAAATTCCTGCTGTGGCATTGAATTTTTCAGTTCTGATACTACTGCTCAATAATTGTTCTGTTTCTGTTACAGTATATCTAACCTAATAGAGAAAAAAATTTATTAAAAAGCATATGTATTGCATAGTTACAACTTAATGTAATGAAGCTTAACGACAAACTTAGTGAAATAATGTTGTCTTCTACAGGTATTGTGCTTGGTGTCATTGGTGCTATTGTATTAATTGGTTTGGCATTGTTACTTTTGTGGAAACTTCTCACAACAATCCACGATCGCCGTGAATTTGCAAAGTTTGAAAAGGAGCGCATGATGGCAAAATGGGACACTGTAAGTATGCAACTGTGTTTCTGTTTTGATGTTTTAAGTATATGTTTCATATTGTAGAAGCATTGTAATTCTGCACTTTTACATGTTGCAAGGTTAAAATTAACATTCAACAATGAATCATAATCTTATTATTGAAATTAGCATCTTTCTGCTGTTTGTTTTCAGGGTGAAAATCCAATATATAAGCAGGCAACATCAACGTTCAAAAATCCAACTTATGCTGGAAAATAAATGCAGAGCAACAGGACACACAAATTTGATTCAGAATTTCTCCACATTATGCTGTGTGTTCGGGAACAAGAGTTCTGATCAGACAAACAAACATGTGAAGTCTTTAATACACAGGAGTGAATCTGTGTAGATAATGACTGAGAGTTTGGTTCTTAAAGCCATTCAGTTATTGTGTTGAGAATTGTGAATAATTATGGTTCCAGCTAATTTATGCTACTATTAATTTAAAACAAAATGTGTATATACTTTTCCTAAGAGGCAGTGGTACTGGTCTTCCAGACGTAAGGACAACGGTTGTCCCTCCATCCAACCTAACTTGTTCTGAATTGTGTGTGGAACTTACCATGCTTAAATCATTTATGGGTCAGTTGTGAACATGCAAGTAGGTAGCAGTTTCTCTATATGTAAGCTTACTGTTAATGTGGCTTCAATACTTGTACTTTGTATAGAAACTGCACAGTACATGTTAGGTAAATTATTTTCCTTCCTACAGTATTTTCCAGTCCAGAAAGCTAATGATTGTTTGGAACAATCTCTAGTGTTACAAGACAGAAATTATGATTGAAGTATCTTTCTTTTTGACATAGTTGATTACAGAATTGCAATAACGCATGTATAGATATACAAATAATGGAGTGGTGAATATGAGAGAAAGTTTTGCATACTGATCTTTTCACATTCTAACAGTTACATACTGTTAGTAGAGCAGCATAAAGCATAGTTACTCTAAAATCTTGCATAAGGAAATTCATATCATTCTTCACGAAGGTTAGTGAACAGTATTTGTGATGCATAGCTTCCATTCACAGCATGATAGGTCTATATCTAATAAAATTGCACATGCATTTAAACCATAAGAAAATGCATAGTGCATAACTCTTGTCATACTATATGTATTGAAGCAAATTTGCTGGGATGTTCTTTGCTCTGAAACTATCTCAAATCCAGAAAGAAAATGTTGAAGCAGGTAGGTCTAATACAAGTGGTGAAGATGAAAAAATCTGCAATTAAATATTCAATTTGATAATCATGGTCACTAATATGTTAACTCTTCAGTATATCACTTGTCTGAAAATCAAAAACCTATAATAACTATAATATAATAAATTACTTTATTATCTTCAACAGAACAAAATTAAGCATATTTGTGACTTAAATTAGTTCAAAGAATGTTTCGCATTATTTTCTTAAATTTTTAGCATTTGACTAAGTTGTAGGAAAAATTATGCCAGCTTTGATCTAAGACAAATGCCTAGCCTATAGAATACTCCAATGGTGTATGAAAAAGTTTCAGTAAAACTAATAATACAGTGACAGGTTTTATATCAGTTGTTTTAGCTGCCAAGATTTTCAGTGTTCTATGCATCATAAGTTTGATGTAGGCTTATTCAAAGATCCAGTTTGATGCAACTGCATTGCAGCTGACAAGTACAGTAACTGAAAATAACACTTCGCTAAAATGTATCTAATGAAATAGAATACATTTTGTGTTTTAGAAAGAAAACAAAGCAAATTTTAGAACAGTTTTTCCTTAAAAAGAAATTAATTGGGCATGTCTGAAAAGAAATGTATGCTCTTAAGTCTGAAATGAATATATCTCCAAAATGTTTGTTTCCAAATATGGGAGTATAGTATGATTCTAAGATACAGCATTTGATTTCCATGAAATATGCAACACACCAGATGTGCAGGGATCTGACATATAGATGGTGAGAGAACATCGACTAAATGGATTTGGTGCTCCCTTTTAATTTTTTTTAAACAAAATATGCATATGATTATTTGGATCTGCTTTAGTATTGGACAAACTTAAGCTTACATTAAATTATTGAGGAATTAGATGGAATACATGGTAGTTAGTAAAAGCTGATGAACAGCTATAAAAGTACAGTAATTACTAAAAACAAGAACAGCTCAGAATGAATAAAGCCGGAAGCTATGCTTTGCAAGTTGTAGAAGGTATGTTAATATGGTTGCTCTCACAATATCTGGAGTTCGTGAAGTTCGCAAAAGGTATATACATATGACAGAGGGATGTGATATTAGTTGGAGTTGAGACACCCCCCCCCCCAAAAAAAAAAAAAAAAAAAATATTCATCAAACTTACCAAGTAATTGGATCTGAGGTAATTGTATCACATGGAACTTAATGATAAACTAATATATACTATAACCCTTTTACTGACTCAGTGCGTTATCAGGATAACTTTATTTCAATAGTAATAATTGCTTAAGTTGAATATGAGTGTGTGATTATTCTTGAGTGTTTGTATAGTATAAATGTAGCAAAAAAACAACTTGAACTTTTGTGCCATAACATGCTTATAATTTTTTTTAAACAAATATTTAAATTGAATTACTTATTAGTCAACTTCAAGTAATGGATGCCTCTGTAAGAATGTTTGCACATCTTCTATTGTGTATAAAATATTTTATTGCTAACTGTGCACTTATTAATTTTATTAGAGGGTTAAAACCTAAAACTCTTGATTTTCTGCTTTTGGTGCCTAAAGATGTGATAACATAAATACTGATCAAATGCTTTATACTTAAATGTTACAAGAAAGTCTCAAAATACAGTAGTCTTCCATGTTCTTTGCTTCAACTCCTCCTGTTGTTGGCTGTTCACTTTTGTTGCATGTATAATGATAGAACTGTTTCTCATTACCTCCATCTGTTAATCATTGTGTACTACATACTTACACTGTGTTGAATACCAACACACATTGATGTTTATACCATATTTACTCACATAAGTGTCCACTTTTTGGATTAAATTTCTTATTCTAGAATGGGAATGGTAAAATAATTGAGAGATAAAAACTGAGATTCAGTGGATGAAATTCATTTCACTTTACTTTGCAAATACTCATCATTGCTCACATGGTCAAGATCAGGAGTGTCATTTACAGTATCACCTGAGTCTGTGAGTCAGTTCACAAAATGCACCCTCCAATCCATCCATTTAAGATTCCTATCTCCTTAAAGTTCTTTTCTACCGCGTGTAATTGCAAAAAAAAAAAAAAAAGCATAATAATTGTGTGAGTAAATAGCAATACATTCTGGAAGATGATTCAAGTCTATGTTAAGCTGGGTAAGGTTTTTATGCATGCTATAATTTGTTTGTTTTCCTAAAGTTGCTGTAGACTGCAAAGCAATTCATATATAAGGAGTGTAGTACAGCTATCTATTCTATATCAATAAAATAAAAATAGAATGCCTTGAGCTAAAAAGAAGATTGATCTAAAACAGTTACACTGTGAATTGACTTAAATAATTGTGAGCATTTGTGAAATACAATGTTTCTGCTGCACAGTCTGAGTTAAAGCAATAATATTTTTTTTTATGAAAGAAATTCTGATGAAGCCAAAGTCAGATGGATATTTCTCTAAATAACCTTATTTGCTGCTTATACAGCATTTGTCATTGCTCAGACATCACTAACTCAAAGGAGTGCAAGCAATCTTTCCTTAAGAAGGGGTTCAAATGATAGAGTTAATTATATACAGTAACCAGCCAGAAGGTATCAAATTATTGGAAGGAGAAGAAAGCAAAGAATAGCTTTGGAAGCTCATTACTGAAAATTGTCATTTACATTCAACCTAAAAATCATACACATTTACATATTCAGCTAACATAAACATATTTCTTTATAAAATAGCAATTAATAGTATTGTACCTTTAAACAGGTTAACTTAAATAAGGACATAGAATAATAATTACATTACATGAGAATGCTAAGTGATAATATTTTTTGGTTGGTTTTAGTTACTTTTACAAACCTTGGTTTGAAATTGTATGGGTCTTCTTTCCATGTATTTGTGTATTCTAGTGTTTTATTTATGGAACACTGCTATAGTACACTCTGTGTATTCTATTTGTATGTCACATTTAATATCAAGGTCATACCCATAGCTTTGGCATTGAAAGCACTTCCCTCTCAATGATGATGATGATGATGATGATGATGACAACGTGACGATGACGACAACGGCGAACAGAGTGGGTTCCTCATGATGTGAACTCATTTATATTAATTATTTTTTTTAAAATGTTGAATCTCTCTCTCTCTCTCTCTCTCTCTCTCTCTCTCTCTCTCTCTCTCTGATCCTGATTTCTTATGTGCTGATTCTAGAGGGGTTGGACAATCTGAATTGCAGAAACTTGTTTACCTTAATTTATTATTTTAAACATTGAATCTCTGTGTGTGTGTGTCTCTCTCTTTCTCTCTCCCCGCCTCTTGGATCCCGATTTCTTACTTGATTCTAGAGAGGATGGACAATCTGGATTGAAGAAACTCATTTACCTTAATTTATTATTCTAAACATTGAATCTGTGTGTGTCTGTGTGCGTGCGCGTGCGCTCCTCTCTGTTCCAGTTTTCTTACTTGCTGATTCTAGAGAGGATGGACAATCTGAATTGAAGAAACTCGTTTACCTTAATTTATTATTCTAAACATTGAATCTTTCCAGTTTTCTTACTTGCTGATTCTAGAGAGGATGGACAATCTGAATTGAAGAAACTCGTTTACCTTAATTTATTATTCTAAACATTGAATCTGTGTGTGTGTGCATACGTGTGTGTGTGTCTGTGTGTGTCTGTGTGCATCTCTCTCTCTCTGATCCTGATTTCTTACTTGCTGATCCTAGAGAGGATGGACAATCTAAGCTGAAGAAAAATCCCTCTTTCAACTAGTAATCAAACCTGAGACCTAAGGATTTAAAGGCTATCTTGCTGAGTGCTCTGGCTGTAGATCCTGTCTTGAATTCGTTAATATCTAATAAAATTTATAGCTATTTTTTTAAAGAACACTAGGTTTTGCATGCAAGAATGGATGGAAAATTGGGGTTCAGTTCAATATGTTTTAACTGTTATACTTTTGGGGATAATGGTAAAAATAGTAATAATTTGTGTAATTGAGAACAGCGTGTTTATGATCTGCAGGATTCACAGCTGATTTTTTTAGTAAGAAATGTTTATCTCAGGATTTTGTCTGGTTACTTGTGCTTCAAACTTCAGGCTCATTTGCCCCATATTTTTAATTCCATTCAACTTCTTCCCTCTCTTCTTCCTCTATCAGCTTTTTCTGATGTTGAACAAATTCATAATTACCTTAAAATAACATACCTTTTAGTTCTCTTACTTTTTCTTAGCTTTCCTTCATTGCATAGTCGTAATCCTCTTTCTCTCCTAAATTTTACAATCTTTGAGAGGTAGAACTGGAACTTAAAAATTCAATGCCACAACTGGGATTTGAACCACAGACCTTCCGCTTACCGGGTGGCTGCTCTAACCACTGAGCTATTGTGACAAACTGCCAGAATGGCATTAAATTCTCAAACCAGTTCTAGCTCTCAAACTTTGCTCACACACGGCTTGTGTGTTTAAAAACAGCAACAGTAAGTTTGTTGGCATAAATAAATAATATTTACAATCTTCATTTATAAATGATGGCTTTCCAACTACAAAGATCTCCAAATGTACAATACAAATTTATAAGGAAAAGGTGAGCAAGAACCATACTGATCTCGTGCTTGAATGCTTACTGACCTTGTGGCACTATACCCCATTTATCTTTTCTTCCTATCTTCCAAGCACCAAAATGATTTAAGTTTGTGTTTATATCAACATTATCAAAAATCTGATAAAGAATGAATTATTCCCACCCTGATGGGCTAACCCATCACATTCCCACTGTCAATCTTCTGTCGCTTTCAATGCCTCATGAGTAGCATACTACAAATGCAATTGGTGCAAAGCGAGTTGTAGGGTCAAAATCATACAAGCAACAGAGCAGAAATGCTCTATTTGAGATTCATCCTCGCATTATCTGATACTTGTGTGGTACTGCTGACACACATTGCCACCTAAACTGAAATCTGTCCAAAGAAGGCATTGCTGTATTAATTGTTGATCCATTGTATCTACTCTTGATCACTTGTAAAGTAACCATAGCATATGCACCAAGGCAAACGTCTAAATTTACTAATGTTGCTGACCACCTCCATAGCACAGTTGGTAGCGCGCTTGCCTCTGGCACGGAGGACCTGGGTTCGATTCCCGGTACCAGGATGGGGATCTTATCCCCTCTGGGAGGTCTGGCGCAGGGTGCATTCAGCCTTGTTAGATCCCTGGGGACCAATTGAGGAGCTGCTTGATGGAGAAGTAGCGGCCCCAGGTCGAGAAGGCCGCATAACTGGCCGGAAGGGTTCGGAGCACTGACCACATCCCACCAATGACACCTGTAGTAGGCAGAGGTGGGGGACACGGCGGCTGGGTGACAAGCCTTGGCCCTTCATGGGCTGTTGCGCTAGAGGGTTTTTTACTAACGTTGCTGCTATTTCCACTATGTGGTATATGTAAGTAAAACTGTAGAAGAACAAAAAAATTGGTATGGTTCTTGGCTCTTTCATTGCAAGTCCAGCAGTGTGTTGAGCAGGTAGCTAAGGATTTTATTTAGAACTTCGCTTCAGTCCTGGGGATGAGCATCAAAGCTCTGCAAGCTCATTTTGTGCTTTTATTTTATACTTGTCCAATGTGACTTTTCTAATTGAACTGTTGGGAAGACATGTTTGAGATCACAGTACTGCAAAAACAAAAAATCTTGATCGCAAATTGTTGTTGTTGTTGTCGTCATCATTATCTTTTTTATTTATTTCCTTGCAAAACTAAAAATACAAACTTTCTTGTTATGCACTTGCCCATAGTTTAAAACATTAGTTACTTGCATGGCAGTATAATGCAACAGTCTGAAACATGAGGCTATCATATGACGGAAGCTTTTGGTTATTTTCTATCAGGTACTGCCGCCTTAACCCTTTGATCTTGATGATGCAACAACAGTTATTTCTAAGTATGCAGGACCTAGTGTGACTAGGTATTTTAATGGGTATACCTCAAATCATAGGTTGTCTGTGAACCATAGGTGCATGAGTGTACATAGTATTTATTACTCTATAGATAAAGATGTAGACAGAATTGTTGACATAACTTTCAGGGCAGCCTGAAAATATTCTCATTGAAGTGGTTTAGTTGCAGATTTTATTGGATATACCTACAGCTTTGCCATTTTCCAAGTGGAATTATAATAGATAAATTTCAATTCCTGAAATTTTTGCTTTAAATTTTTGGTAGTAATAGTGTGTGCTCATTCCTAGTTTTACATTACTTCATTAACTTCTAATGATGACATGTCAGGCTTCCAAGATGCTGTTGACAGGAATAAATGTAATTAGTAAGTTCATTATCAAATAGTTTCACAGATTCCAACAGTTTATACAAGAATTTGCAAATGTAGTCTTGTGTAGGTAGATGGTATTTAATTATCTGTTATAAGAGACATCTTTAATTCTATGGTGAATTATGAGTGAGATATAGTACTCTTTTTGTAAAACAAAAGCAGCAGCAAGGTTGTGTTTGTTCCTGTACATACTGGAAAACAGTTTGTTCACACATATAAATGTACTTGATCAGTTTCAATGCCTCACTGATGTGGAAATAATTTTCATTGTTGATATTAAGAATTCTGTACACACATTTATATACAATGTACATTTTATTAACATTCTGATATTGATAATTCCATGCAAATTAAAGGAATTATACGTTCTATTGTAGCTTTAGCATTGGTGCTGACATTAAGGATATATTTTTAAATATGAAATCCAAAAGCAATTTAAGAATCTCGTATGAACACTTATGTGGAATAAACATTTTGCTTTTATGTGATTTTTCATGCTCCATAAATTGTACTATAGTACATCTTCCCAATAAAAAATGCTAAACTTAATTCAAAATTGCACAATGGAACACATTAGGATTTTTTGATAGTTATAATTGAAACCAATACTATGATGCATTTGCAATGTTACAGTAAAAATAAGCATCAAAAGTTAGGTTTGTCAGGAGAACTATTAGCTGCTGAAAGCAGTATAAGAATATAGAAATATTAAATAATAGTTGATATTCATTAACACCATTTAAAATGTGATGAAAAGTTTTGCAGTGCCTGAGGTAGTTAAACTGGTGTAACAAAAATCGATACAATTAGACTTCAAAATACTGTGTTCCTTAAAAAGTGTGGTTACATGTACATTCAACTTGGCTTTACATATGATAAGACACTAGCATTTTAATTTTTCAGAGTTCTATATCTGAAAATTCTGTCAGAAGAAAATGCCTTAGATCAAGTGCAATTATACATTTATAAAACTGACTATCGAGCACAGAATTTGACTCACATTTATTTGTTCCTTAGTAAACAGTTGATCTTTTATATTTGGTGCTTAGTATGAGAGATAGGAAGTAAGGAATATAAAATGAATAACTATTTCCATGGGACTTAAAATAAGTGATGCACAAAGTGATGTCCAAGAAAAACATGCTACTATTAGATTTACTCACTATATGGTATAGCACAAAGAGCATTATTGGTGTACAACGGTTAAAGAAATGTGATAGAATATTATGATAACTTTGTTTGTATTAAAAGCTGTAAAAATCAAAAGCTTGTGTATTGCTTTTGAATAACTTGACGAAAATGTGCCTGATTAAAATGCACAAAACTAATGCATGAAAAGAAATATTTTTAGATAATGTTAGTACATAAAAACAGATTTTTCTATTGTTTTTGTTAAACATTTTTATAACTCAGAACTATTTAACATATATGTAAATATTTGATGTAATTTCAAACTTTTTTTGTAAAAATGTTAGAAAGAATGAGAATTGTATCTATCGTAACTGCCATTATACATAGCAAACCACTTCTTGTCTGCTAATTAATGAGGAATAAGCTAAATCATCTTCAGAAGTGCATTTTGGTAATATTAAACATGTACTAAATAAATGATTTGTATTAAAACCTTCATTTATTTAGTGAGAAATTCTTAACTGCCTCATCCAAGTTTTTATATATTTTGACAATTGCTCTTCCACACAGCTTGGTGTAGGCTAAAGCTGGAGAGTCAAATCAGGGTTGAAAAATTCATTGCTACACCAAGGACTTGGACCATGGATCTTGAGCTTTTCATACCAGTGCTCTAGTGCTTGATATGTTCAATGTTCACGGGCCTAGGCCTTGATACTAGTAAGCTTATCAAATGCAATCCAATCCAATTCCTGTATGCATGTTGAACTTTTTCATCTGATTCATGTACTCCAGTAAACCTTGCAAGTCACATTTGAAGTCTTTTTGTGGTAGTGTTCAATGCCCACTTTTACTACATGCAGCACTACAGGTGGTGACACTGATGATACAGACAAGATTGCAGGGGAATCTGGCGAACCTGGAGGAAACCTGCCCTGTGGTGCTTTATCCACTACAAATCTTACATGTGGCCACCTGGGATCGAACCCGAGCCGCTTTGGTGTGAGGCGAATAGTCTAACCACTCAGCCTCAGCATGGCCCTCGCCTTGAGGACTTACCACATAACTGAATCATGAGAAAGTTAACTGTACATTTGCGATCTTCATATAGCTCAACTAGCTGAAGATCCATGGTTTGATATATGGCATTGCATCTTTCAGGTCTTGTTCAGCTGTTGCAACTCCTACATTTAGCATTGGATTTCTTAGTGTAGTTTTGATGAAGACCAACATAGTGAATGATTTGTGACCTGGTGGCCTTGGCCCAGGTGAGCTGTTGTGCCATTGGGTTACGAGAGAGAACATGGTTTCAGCAACTACTTGTGAGATAATTTCTCTTCCATTTAATTAAATAAATTTTAATAATGCTTGCAAATACAATAACTTTTCTTTTTCTTTTTCCCACGGATCAGACACGTTACTAGCATCTCATATCACTTTCTTCCATATTTAAACTGTTAATATTTTCTCTTCCCTTGAACACTCAACCATATAGAATTTATTTCAGAAAACAAGTCATGTGACATGTACAAGTCATTGAAACCGTAGCCCCCCTTTTTTTTTCTTGTACACTCCTTTGACTCACCGTTGTCTTCGCAGTGTTTGTCCTCTGAAATCATACAATATTTTTAAAACTACTTTTAAAGTTTTATTTACCAAATAAGATGCTGAAAGTTGTCACTGTCGTTCATACAGTTTTGGCACTTCTATAGGAAACTATCCCTCACTTGCCTTAGTTCATGTTGAGAAATGCTGGCAATTTCCTGGCAGATATTGTGTTTTAATTCTTCCAGGGTGTGTGGGTTTATCTTGTACACTTTCTGTTTTAAGTTATCCTGGAGATTAGAAATCATTTATTGGAGCTCTGAGGTACCTTTCTCCACTAATAACACACCATACACCAAATTCTTTGTCATAAAAGGGTTCTGAGTAATAGGACCAATTTTTTTCAGTAGAGTCCTGTATATATATGTGGATACAATTTTGCGTCATTTTAGAAAGTTGACAGGGAGCATGATTTTGCCTTTTATCAACAAGACTCTGCAGCAGCTCATTTAGCAAACCTTTTGATGAGAACAATTGAAAGTGTTTTAAAGAAAATTATTAAAATTATTTTTTCAACGACGCTGTCAATTGCTAGGATCACATCAGCATCATGGTGTGGTGGAATTTTGTCCTGCAGAAGATCTTTTACATGTCAGTAAATCTCCTGACATGGAGCTGTCATTTTTAAGCCCAATTAAAAACCAGACTGGGCTGGATTTGAACCTGCAACATTGGGATCAGTAGTCCGGCGTCTAACCAAGTGGGCCACCCAGACTGACATTTAAAAGTGTATTTCCGGTCAGATTGTTGGTAGAGATTTGTGGTCCCCCGACCTAACCCCCTGCAATTTATATCTATGAAGTTGTTGTTTTTTAGTGCCTTGCATCTGGCAATGAAGCCATTAGCATTCGTGCTTTCCAATACTTTTGAACTGTTGTTTCTTCTGATCTTAATGCTTCAAGTGGTCTTCGTTCATTTCTGCTGGATCGTTACACAGGACACATATTGGTGAGGCTGAGATACCTATTCTGTAGAGATGACTTGCTAAGCAGTCGTGATTTGTCAATAGTCGGAAGGTTGCAACTGCGGTTTTCCTTCACCTCTGGGGGATTATATCTGGGTTGGAAAGTAGTGTAATCCATTTTATATCTATGAAGTACATAACTTACATCTGCACCTTTCTATGATAGCAGACGGCAACAAGTGCCAAGGATGCCAAAAGGCCAAACACTGCAAAGCAATTAGGTTTTTTGCTCTACCAGTATTTTATAAAACACTCATTGGTTAACTAAACTGTATTGCAGATTGAAACAATCAACCAACCGGAAATGCAACTTTCACCTATACAGGTTTGGCTGAAACTAATCTATAACTTGAAGTGCGGAGTTCCAAAATTAAATTAAAATTATTTTGTTGTTTAACGACGCTGTCAATTGCCAGGATCACATCGGCGTTGCCGGTGTGCCGGAATTTTGTCCCGCAGGAGTTCTTTTACATGCCAGTAAATCTACTGACATGGAGCTGTCGTTTTTAAGCACACATAAAAACCATCGGCCTGGACCGGATTTGAACCCGCGACCTTGGGAACAGTAGGCCAGCGTCTAACCAACTGAGCCACCCAGACCGACTATGCGTGCAGAGTTCCAGCTCCACTCCTACAAGAAGTATAAAATGTGAATTTTATAGCCAAGCAAAGGCAGGTGATACTCAGTGACAAACATTGATGCAGACATCACAAAGTTGTTCATGGTTACAGCAGTTGGACCCTTGCAACATCATATATGTGCTTATTTGCACACATTAACAAAATATGTTTGTGAGGCACTTCAAAACATTGGTAGCACCATCATTCATGGCTTTTAGCCTAATGAATATTTGAATATTGCTTTACTTTAAACTTACTGTAAACATCTGTAGTATAAATGTAAAATTACCATATTTGCTGGTATATCTTTTTTTCCTTTGAAAAAATGGAATGTGTCTTATATGCCGATAGCAAGTTAAGGTAGGTACCTCTAAGCTTTGTTCAAAATTTCTTTGTTTCGGTTAGAAGCAATTCATTGTTACCTTCCTTGTGAACATCCTAGTTGTATAGAGCTCAGTGGATGCACAAGTCATTAATGGTTTTTATATTGTTCATTCAAGCTTCATTTGTATTTGTGTTTAGTATGGAGATCCACTTGTGTCATATGTACACATGTATATTGTGGTTTTATTTCTAAACTATTGATGCGGTTTTTGTAATTATTTTATCGTTGCGTCTTTGGATTATTGAGATCTTTGTGATCTCAGGGTGTAGTAACGGATGGAATGAAAAATCATACGATGTTTCTTCACCACAATGTATTATTTTATTAACACTTTATCGATATTTTACATTAAATAATTCCTCTTAGCACCATTCTAAATGATTTAAAACCTTTCCACTTTTTCATTTAGTGGAACTAATGCTTGATGAAAGTCTGGTGAAAATTCTATGTTCACACTACCTAAATATGTCCTTTCACCTCGATTACACACATGCGAGTGGGCAGATTATGGCGTCCTCGCGTGACACCGCCTTTTTCGTATACATCCGTGTATGCGTCCATCAAATAGTTCTTTCTTGTTAGGGAAGCAATCCCTAAATATCCTCCCTTACTTTTATTATGAAACACATATAATTCTAATATTTATACATATATATTAAAATCGAGTATGGAAAGATTTATGACGTCTTTAGGCAAACTTAGTTGTTCGTAACAATGAATATTATTAACACGTTTTCGCCATTTAACCAACTCATACCAATATCAAAAAACAAATTACACTTTTAACAAATATTCACATAAACGATTTTCTTTTGGGGTCTTCTAATATTCTGTCTCACACCCAACGTGGAACACGAATTTTGGATGGAATGGAAATTACGGGAAATGAACTTACGCGAAATACCAAGTGACGCCATATCTTCACGCCAAAAAGAAAGAAGAAGCCATTAGACCATCGTTTGAAATCGAATACATCAGAACATCGATGAACGGATAATCAACGCGGGAAAACACCAGAGATTGTCTAGCGAAGCCAACCGCCCAGGAGACGCACATAACTGGACAAAACAACGAGAAAAAAGTAGGACCAAAAATTTTTATTTTTACATCCACTTTATTTTTATTTGTATGTTACTGCGAAGCGGCAAAATAGCAGGACTTTTAAGCCAAAGTGAACTGAATAAAGAAACTAAAATGTCGCAAAAAGAGAGAGATCTAGTAACAGGAGTAGAGGAAGGGGCAGATAGGCCTAGTTATCAAATAGAACCAGAAAGCGAGGAACAGGTAGCGATAGGAAAAGACCAAAGGTTATTAATGATCATGTTTGAAAGACTAGAGCAAAGTTTAGGTCAAAAATGGAACAAAAGGTAGAATTAGGTCAGAAAATGGAACAAAATAACATAGAATTGAGACAGAACATAGAACAAAGTTTAGGTCAGAAAATAGAGGGAGTGAGAGAGGACTTGGAAAATAATAAAAAAGAGATAGGTCAGAAACTGGAACAGAATAAGGAAGAGATAGGTCAGGAAGTGAGAAAGGACTTAGAACAGAAAATGGAATTAGGAAGACAGGACTTAGAGCAGAAAATAGAATTAGGAAGACAGAACTTAGAACAGAAAATAGAATTAGGAAGACAGGAGTGTAAAGAAAATATGAAAGTAATGGAAACTAATTTATAATTAGTACATAAAAACTTAAATGAAACAAAGGAAGCCTTAGAAGCTAGGATAGAAATCATAGGAGGTAGGATGGGAAAAATTGAATCGGAAATGAGAGAAAATAAGATTGTATTAGAAGAAGAAATTGCTAGATGTAGAGATGAAATAACAGAATGTAATACAAGTGTAGACTGTAAGATTACAAATGTAAAAGCAGAAATAACTGAGGAATTAAGGAAAGAGATTGAGGTAGTAAAGACAGACATTATTAATGAAACTGTAGAACAAATTGTAATTCCTAAAATTAAGACTATGACTGATGTAGTACATTCGCAACAGGATGCTATAAATGATATGAAACAAAGTCGCTTAGAAATAAAGAATGATTTAAAATCAATTTGTGAAGAAATGAAAAAAGGAAAAAGTTTGGCTAATGTAAATGACGTTGTGAATGCACTACAAAGGCAAGATGATTTAGATGTAAGTAATGTACAAGATGAGAGCTATTTGAATAATGTACAAAATGTTGACTCACCATACAGAGAAAGAGGTTCACAATCAGACAATGACACAACACACAACACATGCTACACCAACAGCATACTACATGAAATCACACCACCTACATTTGACGAGGAGAAGGGAGACGATCCAAAACTCTTTGTTAAGGAGATGGAAGAGTATTTTAAAGTGAAAAGGTTACCAAATGAGCTTAGGATGATGATAGTCAAGAAAAGCTTAAAAAACAAGGCATTGGAATGGCTTAGGTTAACACTAGCTGGTCATGAATCGTATAGCTCATTCAGAAATCTATTCCTATCAAGGTATTGGGGCCCAGCTAAGCAAAACCAAACTAGGGTAGAGCTAGCGACAGGTAGATATGATCCAACCAAAGGGTTATCGCTAGTCGATTATTTTATGAAAGTAGCCAACAAAGGAAAGCTATTAGACCCTAACTTGTCAGAAGCAGAGCTAATTACCAGCATAACAAGACATTTCCCAGACACAGTGAGAACAGGGTTAATTGTTGTGAGACCAGTAGATTTTGCAGACATGATAGAATTACTGACAGCCTTCGAAACACAAAATGGTCGGCCTAATGAGCATAGACATAGGAACGGTCACCCAAACTCACCCATCTTAAACCGGAGCACGGCTACGAACAACCAGAATGAGGGAGAAGATAGAAATATTAGGAGCACCCATGACAGGGGGAGAGGGGCACACCATTTCCCACAACCACACAATCATGGAGAAAGAATGGAGAACACAAGACAGCGGTACCACGACACAATACCAAGGGGTGAATCGAGATACAGAACGCATAGATATGATCGGGGGAGACCAGGAGACCGTACCCATCAAGTGAATCACATACAATTCTGTAGGGAACACTTAAACAGCCAAAGGTCATCATACAATAGGGGTTCACGCCAAAGGGGCAGAAACCAATGGAACACCGACAACGTAAGACAACAGGAACAGAATGAAAATGTGCCGAATAGGACCGATGCTGCACAGAATACAGAAACAACAATCACCTCTAACGCCCAGGAAAACTAAGTACAAGTCAACTTTGTGTCCCTGAAGTTGACCTGTGTGGCAGTAGGGGCAATATTGACCCACATAATATTGGTACCTTGAGGAGACGCAAGTGAAAGAAAGGAAATAACAAATCCACCAATGATTAGGCTGAAGGTATGGGGTATCAAATTGCCAGCAATGCTTGATACAGGAGCCAGCACATCAGTATGTGACAAACAGCTATTCCAGGAATTAATAACGAAGAGCAATGCTGAATTCTTGCCTGTGTGTGGAGTGTATTGCAGCACAGCAATTGGCAAGAAAAAGGAACATGTTAAATACCAGGTAAGGCTGGTAATAGAAATCGGAAGCTGGAAGTTCGATTTTATTGCCCTGGTAATACCAAGACTAACAGCTACCCTAATCATTGGCAGTGATTTGCTTAATCTTTGGAGGTCGGTGATCCATTATGACCTACATGAATTCATTATCAAGGAAGGAACCTCAGAATGCACCGCGAAGTTCCTGGAGGAAGAAACATGCCAGGAGGAACCAGACCAGATAGGGATCCATCCGGATGAGCAGTTCTTTGTGGAGAACATCAATGTCCACGAGAATAGGTTGGTAGACCTAAGGATAAGTAAGGAGAAAACAGGTTGGACGAACGAGGAGGAAACTAATGTTTGCAGCCATTGGATCTGCACAGAAGACGAGTATGTTAACCTCGAACAACTACCAACCTGAATCACTACCAACAGATGAAGAAGAACCGACGTCACAGCTAATCGACGAGAAGGTCTGGGGAGCACATGGCATCTCTGAAGAGGAAAGCAACCAACTTATAAAAATATTAATTAAAAACAGGAAAGTTTTTAATAAAAAGCCAGGTACATGTAATAAGTATGTACATACTTTTAAAGTCAAAGATATCACCCCCTATTCACATAAATCCAGGCCCATCCCCAACTCCATCAGGGAGGAAGCTGACAGAGTGATCCAGAAAATGTTGGCAGACGGAATAATAGAACCGTCGGACTCATGTTATGTGAATCCAGTGGTATGGGTCCATAAGAAAGAGGGAAAATTGAGGATGACCATCGACACAAGGAAATTAATATGCATACCTTGCCAGATCATTACAGGCCTGAGGGGGTAGACCAACTGATATCAAAATTGAAGGGAGGTCAACATTTTACTAGTCTTGACCTGACAGCATCATTTTGGCAAATTCCTCTTCATCCAGACGTCAGGAAATATACCTGCTTCCTGCACAAAGGAAAGGTGTACCATTTTTTAAAATGTGCCTTTGGATTATCTACCAGTAACAGTGCACTACTGAGGGCTCTAGACAAAGTTTTTGGGGATACTATCGAGGCTTTTGTAACGCAATATGTTGACGATTTTTTAATATACAGCAAGGATCCCGAGTCACACTTACATCACATAGATTATGTATTGTCCAAGTTTCAAGAAAACAACATGACTGTGAACTTGGAAAAGTGTGAATTTTTGTCAAAGAGGCAGAATTTCTAGGTCACATCATTACGCCTGATGGTATACTACATAATCCGGAGAGAGTCAAGGCCATAGAGTGTATACCACCCCCACGTAACTTGAAACAGTTGAGAAGGTTTCTGGGCATTTTACAGTACCAGTCAAAATTTGTGATCAACTACGCTAAGGAATTAGTGCCCCTTAGAGAACTGTTGAGAAAGGATACTAAGTGGCAACAAACATGTGATTGCCACAGCTTCTAGATTTCTAAACAAAATAGAAGCCAATGCCTGCATAACGGAATTAGAAATAGGTGCAATCCATTTTGCGTTACAAAAATTCAGGCAATATATCTACCATTATAAAATAATTATATATACTGATCACGTAAGCCTGTCCATCCAAAAATGCAAGCTAACCAACTCCAAAATCTCGAGGTACATACACGAAATAGCATCGCATGACATAGAGGTCAGACATATCCCGGGCAAGGAGAACATCTTTAGTGACTTATTGTCAAGATTAAGATCGGAGAGTCACATACCCGAGACGATATACAATCCACACCATGAAATTAAAATCATGCAGATAAATAGTAAGGAAAGCAACGAAATCTTACAAGACTTCAAAAACATGGCGAAGTTACAGCAAGAAGACCCTGAATTGAAAAGGCTATTCGACAAGGCTCCAGACATAGTACCAAAATTGGAAGCCAAGATAGGGAAATTTAGGAACATCCTGTTTAAATTACATGGTCGCGACGTAAGGAAGTGGAAAATGATGGTACCAAATTCCTTACAGGACAGGGTTATTTTGCCATTCCATCACTCGATGCTTCACTCTGGTACTGAGAGAACAAGGCTTGCAATTGAGGAAGTACTGTACATCAAACATCTTGGCAAGAAAGTCAGGGAGTTAATTTCCTCATGCGACCTATGTCAGAAGGCCAAGCCAATTAATTAAGATACGATGTCCTTCCACAATCCATCGTGAGAAACGAGAAAAATGCATTGGCGTGCATTGACAAACATGGCGAGCTACCAAGGGGCAAAGATGGAAACAGATACATCTTTGTCATGTTTGATGTTTTCACAAAATTCACTAAGATATACCCCATTAGGAACATTAAAAGTTGTTAGCTAATGCTGGATTTCTGACAATGAAGTCATTAATCCTCTTGCTCTCCAATATTGATATTGAAGAGAGCAATAGCAGTAATAGTAACCGCTTTTTAGAGAGCACCATATTTTTATGTTTTGGCGGTCACATCGCTCTCTCACAACCCCCAGAATGTCTGGAGGACCACACCTGTCGTTGGTTTACAGGTCTCACCGACCTGACCGGGAGAATTATCAAAATAAATTCACCGACCATATCCTCTGTTTACCAATCAGAGGACGTATTACATCCCATGACAGTTCAGCATGTTAGGGGTTAAGATTTTAGAGAAATGGAGAGATTGGAAAAATAAAGACTCCCTAGACCTCAGGAACCCTAATAGCATCGGGGTCGGAAGAGAACAAGAGATGACCAAGGTAAGGTCAGATAGAAAAGTTACAGTGAGGAGCAAAACACCAGTAAGTGGAAGTAATGTTCTGCTCAGCTTGGGTACCTTGTGGTTGCCATTCACATATCCCCTAGACGGAGACCCCTGAGTACCTGTATATCCAAAAGGTTGACAATTGACGTTGACATTACGATGGCTGCTCAAAGGGAATTGACAGAGAAGGAAAAATGTCAATTGGCATTCAGAAGGTTACAGCAAAAGGCAGAAAAAGGGAGGAACAAGGTAAAAAGATTTATCAGGAAATGGTCCCCACAAATTGGAGAAAAGGTGCTCTTAAGATGCCACAAAGCATCCAAGGCATCTGAGAAAAGATCTGGAAAGATGGAACTACTGTACACGGGACCACTGGTCATAACAAAACAGCTGGGTGACCACACGTATGAGCTACAGAATACAAATGGCAAGTTGGTAGGAAGATACCATAAAAATAAATTAAAACCATACAAAGAAAGGACCAAATAGTCTTTGCCAACAAATATGTAAGGCAGGAATAGTAGAGATGATGGAAAATAATAATTTTTAATGGGTTACTTATAGAAGATTATGTTCAGATTGGAAAATACAACAAGAAAGAAAACCAACATAGTCATTGGCTATATTGACCACCAAGAGCATTGTCAACAAAGACAGATAAGGACACTGATTGTCTTTAAAGAAGTGAATAGCGACGGAAAATAATGTGTTTTTGACATAAGGATGTCAGGGACAAAAATAAAAAGGAATCAATTGTGATGACAAAGATAAAATATTTTGACACAAAGGTGTCGAGGTTGAATTGAGAAGAAAAATAATACAATTGCAGAATAATTATAAGTATAGAAGTTTTCTCTTATAGAGATAAGAGACAAAGAGGTGACAATTAGTGAAGTAAGAAAAACCATAGTCAGAAAAGCAATGCCCATGAATTAAGATGGATATAGCCAATGCTAAGCTTGAAGAAATGTTGAACCAAACAATGAATAAGAACCCAATTTAAAAAAAAAAAAAAGATACCATTAGTAACATCAGAGTTTAAGAACCGACTCAACTACCTGCCTATACATAATAAGCTTACAAGACAAAGAAGGCAAAGAACTGAATAAAATATTGCCATAAATATGATCATAATCATTAGCTCAAGATTAGTATCCTGTTTTTCTCTCCTCATAACAAGGAACATAAGTCAAAAGCCACACAGTAAACCATGATACACTTAAATTATATTTATGTCAATGTCAAATGTAAAATCTTAGGAATATGTGTTGTATAATAACTGAATATGTGTTGTATAATAACTGAACATATGTTGTATAATAACTGGATATGTTGTATAATAACTGAATGTGTTGTACAATAACTGAATATGTATTGTATAATAACTGAATAAGTGATGTATAACTGAATATGTATTGTGTAGTAACTGAATATGTGAAATTTATAAAGACATGCTGTGTTATGCCAAAACAAAAGACAAAGACAAACAGCGAAGAAGACTGTAAAGGAAAAAAAAAAGTATTGTACAAAGTGATTGTATCAGAGGAATAGGGAGAAATATTGTATTGTGTTTCAAGATTGTAAATATAGGTGACAACTTGAAAAACAAAACAAGGGGCATGTGAGACAGAATATTAGAAGACCCCAAAAGAAAATCGTTTATGTGAATATTTGTTAAAAGTGTAATTTGCTTTTTGATATTGGTATGAGTTGGTTAAATGGCGAAAACATGTTAATAATGTTCATTGTTACGAACAACTAAGTTTGCCAAAAGACGTCATAAATCTTTCCATATTCGATTTTAATATATATGTATAAATATTAGAATTATATGTGTTTCATAATAAAAGTAGGGGAGGATGGTTAGGGATCGCTTCCCTAACAAGAAAGAACTATTTCATGGATGCATACACGGATGTATACGAAAAAGGCGGTGTCACGTGAGGACGCCATAATCTGCCCACTCGCGTGTGTGTAACCGAGGTGAAAGGGCATATTTAGGTAGTGTGAACCTAGAATTTTCACCAGACTTTCATCAACCATTATTTCCACTAAATGAAAAAGTGGAAAGGTTTTAAATCATTTAGAATGGTGCTAAGAGGAATTATTTAATGTAAAATATCGATAAAGTGTTAATAAAATAATACATTGTGGTGAAGAAACATCATATGATTTTTCATTCCATCCGTTACTACACCCTGAGATCACAAAGATCTCAATAATCCAAAGACACAACGATAAAATAATTACAAAAACCGCACCACTATGACTGAAAAAGGAGATTGCTATACTATTGCATTTAAGCTGCAAGTGATTGTATATGCTAAAAAGCATCAATACAGGGCTGCAGAAAAACTTTTCAGGCTACCTCTAATTGCAAAAATAAAAACTTAGTGGAATCAAGATGATGTTTCAAAGAAAGCACTTCACAATAAACATAATCTGAGAAGTGAAACTGTTAGATGGCCAAAATTTGAAGCAGAACTAAATACTTGCATTTTAGAGAACAGATGATAGGGAACTTCAGTTTCAATGAAAATGGTCATTCACTAAGTGAAAGAAATATCTACTAGGGTTTGCCGACTTTGGCTGACTTTACTGGATCAACATCATGGTGTTCAAAGTTTGAGGAGGTATCAACTTTGTATACGGACCAAAAAGAAAAAATAAGGTCACAGGAAATAGAGATGAGTATGAAGAACAAATTGTTGAACTTCGAGTTGTCATTAATGCAAGGAAAGGAAGATCAATTTTGCAGATTTGAGGACGAAAATTAAAAGGTGAGCACTTTTTCCTACTTACATTGCTTAGATATTTGATATACATGCACATATATTATAATTGTTTTACAGTAGATGCCCGCAGTGAGAATTTTTTTGCCTATAAAAAAGCTGTAAAAAGTGGGACACAGATTTTACGCCAGTGCATCTTACATGCCAGCAAATATGGTAATCTGGAGGGGAGAGCAAAGCTAGGAGGAAATATTTTTATGCAAATGTGTGTCATGTAGATTAGGAAATATATTGTGCTGTATTTCGTTCTCTTGCTGAGTTACAGATATACTTGCATTTCATTTATTAGGAAAGATTTATTTTTTATTTATTCTGTGTGTCATGAAGGGGTGATATAGGTCAGTAAGACTCTAAAATGTGGTGCTGTTTTTATAATTAAAATTTGCTTCGGATTGAGCAATGAGACTATTATTTCTCTCAGGGTGTGGTACTAGGTGGAATGAATAAACACTCGATGTAACTTCACTATAAATCACTTTATTAACACTTTTTTCTTCGTTACAATTGAATTATCTTTCGTCGCACCTATTTATATTCTATTGATAGTCTTTCCACCTCTCTAAAGTCTTTTCTACTCACATCCACGTGCATTATAGAAACACATCTTCTCATCTCAAACACACAGACGCTATTAACAATTGCAGCGCCACTTTACATGATGCTATCTTAGTTGTACACATCCATGTATGCGTTCATCAAATAGTTCCCGTATTGTTAGGGAAGCGATTTTTAGCTATTTTCCCTTCATTTTTAATATTAAACACATATAATTCTTTTATTTATATATATTAAATTTAAATGTGGAATTTAACATTTATGACTTTTTAAACAAACTTAATTTTTTGTAACAATGAATAATGGCAACACGTTTTCGTTACTCAACTAATCCGTATCAACACCAAAAATAAATTACATTTGCAATAAATATTTACATAAATGATTTCCTTTTGGGGTCTTACAATGTTCTGTCTCAAATGTAAACTCCAGTTCAAGTTTCATGTGTGTCTGTGAGCAGCATAACTGGAAAACAAAAAATTGGTTAACTGGTTTGGTATGTGTCTTGCAATAATGTGACATGATTTTCAAGAAACCCACCCCATAATGACATTTGTATGGAAACATTTTTACTATTGTTTGTTCCCTCAAAATAGCTCTTACTGATTTTGATTAAAACATCACTGACAAATAAAATGCATATCTTTAATTATGTGTGAAAATTTTCTGGTGCAAAACCAGGATCTAAGGATAGTTACAGGAGGAATTAAAATTACGGATTAGTCTATCTCAAAATGTCCAGGAAACAGAAATAATTTATGTAATATTTTTTTAAAATCAGTGATATTTTGTGTCTCTATGCGTGTGTTTTATAATAAAAATTTAAAATAGGTGGCATTTCATGCAAAATGCCAACTTTGAATATAAGTGTACACAAAATAGTGTCCTTTGGAATGAACATACTTATATGCTAAAGATTAGTAGTACAGGCTATTATAGTCATATTATTTTCTTTAACCACATAATTGTTACCTATTTTAAAATAATTGAGTTTAAATAAGTTCCACCATTCTAAAGTAAGAACAAATTAGAAACTAAAAACTTCACTTATCTTAGTAATGTTGCAAGTTCTGTTTGCAAAACTGACTCAAGTTTCAAGTTGACTCCAACTCATTCTCAAAGCTATACAAACAAATTTGTTACCAAAGCTACAGATCTTCATTTTTCTCTGAAAACAAAACACATAGATACTGATGCTCATTTTAATTGCCAATCTCTGAAAACAAAACTTTATAAATGCAATCTATAGAAGGTGTTTCGAAATTCATAACACGGTTCCTGTTTTTTAAAATAAAATTTTTTTCCCAAACCATTAAATCTATAGGTCCACTTAATTGTTTTAATAATTTAACTTCTGGATTAACTTCATGATTGAATGATCAAAAATAATCTGCCACAGCTGATTTATCAGTTTGTTTATATTTAATATTTCTAAAATGCTCTTTTATTCTGGTTTCTAAATGACGTTTAGTTTTACCAATGTAAACCTTATCACAATCCAAACAGGCAAATTGATAAATGCCAGATATTTTATAATTTGGTGTTTTATCTTTTTTAGAAAAATTTAGTAAATTTTGTATATTAAATTTATTTTGAGGGACCAAATTTATTCCATATTCTTTAAAAATCTTTGTAAATTTTTTATTGGCCCATGGATGTAAACATGCAAGTAAACTTTTTAAAAATAAATAATTTTTATTTTTTTGAGCGTAGAAACTTCTTTAACAGATTTTTGATACTTAAATTTTTATGTCCAGGCTTAAAAATTAAAAGACATAACAATAAATTGAATTTTGGTATTTACAGAAAATCTACTCACACTGATAATTACATAAAAAATAAAAGTTTTAATCCTTTTGCACATAAATTTGCTGTTTTCAATAGTTTAATTTATAGGTTAATGAATATACCCCTTAATAAAGAAGAATTTGACACAGAATATAAACACATTATTAACACTGCAGTAGTTAATGGTTTTAATACAGATTTTATACATAAATCAAATCACCCAGTGGTCTATTCTATCATATCTGAGGCCTTGATGCTCTGTTTAATGGCCTCCCTTTAGATTTGGCTAATTGGGCATTTGTTTCCAGGATCGAAGTTGCAATGTGGCGATGAAATTCAAGATTATCCAGTTTCTTGTTACCTTTAAGCCTATGGAATTGCCATGCATTTTGTTTGGCTACATCAATGCAGTGCACTATCAGACTGAAATATCATTTTTTTCCTCTGATGGATACCTGTAAAGGCTTATGTTTTGATCATCCCGATCAACTCCACCATGTTGACATTGTAAAGATGAATAATACGAGGCTGTTTGATAGCTATGCTTTTTTTCTCGCTCAGCAAAGTCATTTTACTGTGTGTAGCGACTTTACTGGTGTACAGTTGGAAGCTATGGTGACCACACTGTCATTCCATCTTGCAGCTATTATATTGTTGGACTTGTCACATTTGAAATCAATGGTTCCCCGAGGAGATTTCTTCATTTTCTATGTGCCCAGCAGTGTTCATTTTGAGATCCAGTTTTCTCTGATTGTCCCGGTACCTCAGATTCCTTTAGCATGTAATTCAGTAAGGAGGGGAAATGATGTAAAGAAATTGTCAAAAAGCAGGTGAAAACTGTATTTTCCCAAACTCAGTAACACATCTGCATACTGAAGAATGACGCTTGCTCCTAAGCCCAAGTGTTAGTAGTCTTCTGGTAGAGTAGTGCTCATACCTTGATAAGGATCCATCCATACAATGTATCCAGTCCAAATTTTGTAGCCATAGCATATTGGTTTGCCTCATATGAAATGCTTGTACCTGTGTTTACCAAAGTAAGGCATCATTGCCTCACCAACACAGTGCTTTTCTTCATGGGGTGCATTCTCCTGGAATCGTGTGTTAAGCATGTCAAATAATTAATTGCCTCACCTTAGCATACCTGTCAGACTTATTCAGGTTGTCATTGTCACTTATGTGTAAGCAGGACATTATGAATCTATCCCGCATCTATCACGGGAAAGAGCACCTGCAACAAGATTATTGTGGGAATCTGATCTTGTTTCCCAATACATATTCTGTCTCAGTACTTCAACACAATCACTATGTAAAAGTATTGATATAAATGATCTAATTTCAGTTACAGTCACATCACTCAAATCTTGGCAGCATATTGATTTGTGAGTGTAACAATGAGGTTAATAATATCATAAAAAAACAGAAAATATCTGTAATGGGCTTCGATTGTTAGGAACATAACATTGTTAGGGTCATTCATTATTGCACTCCGTGAGATCACATTTCTCCCAGTGATATTTTGTCTTCCTCTTCATATCACTATTTTCATCCTGTCTGCCTTTTCCTACCTCTAGCTTTTTTCCACTTGCTCCCACTCTTCCAGTATCTTCACTTTCAATAACCAGTTCTAATTCTGTTTTGGTTCTCAATTGGCTGCCCGGTAAATTGTCTAAATGTGCAATATTTTCATCTTCTGAATCTTCATCAGTTACAGCGTCGCAAGCATTAGTGGGTGGAAGGGCTGTTACATGAGATCTAATTGCTGGAATCCACGGTTTCATTGCTGTAGTCATCATTTTTTAGCATTCTCAGAGCTTCATCAAGACTGAAACCCCTGTATGAAAGAAACAATCATAAATTACCATTTGATTTACACGAGCCCCCCTTTGTGACTGACGTACTACATATATACTGTATATATAGTACGGCAATATGCAACATTGAATAATGAGGATCATTGTTGATATTATGCTAATTTTACACTATTGTCCTCTCAAGCTCCAGGCATAAAACTAGCATGTACATATAAATAGTATGGAAATTACATGCACCTTTCATTTCATACATAATGCGATAGCAGTCTGCCGTTTCTTGAAGCATAGGTACACTCACACAACTTTTCAGCCACAAATACAAGTCACTAGTGCAAGATTCTGATTGTTGAGTGGAATTCAGCCTTCCAGCAAGGACTTACAGTAGGTACCAACTGCTGAGCACATAATCACAATATATAGTACAGTTCAAAATAGAATTATGCATAGCATCCTATATGTAGGATGTCAGTCTTATCTGGGTTAAATATTAAAATATTTTACTCATAATGAAGAATATTTACCCATTAAAATAATTGTGATACAATATCAGAAACAGGGTAAAAAATTAAATATCCCATGAAGTTCAAGATTAGCATAGGAGAGGGGTTGGTGTCTGTGTATGTATGTGTGGTGCTATTGCGCATGGGGATTGATAGACATTTTTACAGGGGGGTGGGAGAAGTTGGAAGTTTGCAATCAAACAATATTAATTCATTATTCTGTTGTCAAATTTTATAGTATTTGTTGCAGATAACCATATTAATTTGTGCTAAATAAAAATTGTTCTTTACATCAAAATTGAAACAATAGTCAATACTCAATAATTGACTGCAGTAATTGGTAGTTCTAACCACTGAGCAAACATTGCCCACACATGGCTTGTATGTTTAAAAACACCAGCAATAGCTGGTTGGCATAAGAAAATAAAAATTATTTATCTACGGTTGTGTTGTTGCTTAAATTCTGTCTAGCTCAACGTGTTTACATATGTAAAAAATGAAACAAGAGAGTTGACAATTATTTTTAGTTTAGAATCTTGCTTCCTCTTTTTATAACAGCAGATCTACACAAACTTACCACTTCCTTCCACCACTGTAAATTTAATCCCAAGTCCTGATGAATATTTTTTTCAAGAGTATTTCTGTTCCAAGATTGGGATACAGCAGTTTTGAGTTTCCGGAACTGTGCAGGTGCATTTACATCTTTGTGCCAAGCAGTCTTTTTCCTGCTGATGTTTTTTTGAAATGGAGTGAAATGTGATTCTTTCCTGTTTCTCCAGCTCCATCACATGAACCCTTCCATGCAATGTGGCAAAAAACATGCCATTCTTCCTTTACCATATATTCTTGCTCATGAAAGCAGAGATTGATAAAAGTTTTTAAAGCTCTTATATGGCAAAGCAGCACCATCACTGAAGTAATATATTTTTGACACAGTTGTGAATGTTTCATGAAGGAATGTAATATATTTTTAAAATAAACGAAAAGCTACTGTATCATGCTTTAAAGAATGTGATATTGCAACAAATGACATGCTATTGATTGAATTGTTGCAGTTATATATTACCAGTAATTGTAGGGTTGCTGGACTGTTATTCTAAAGGAATCCATGGACTTTATCTTGGACAACAAAAGCATACCACATATTTCAGCAGAATAGAGAAGGCATAAATTTCGTTCAAAGTTCTATAATTATAGCATGTGCCTTTGCGTAAGATGATTCCCAAACTATTAAGAGCCTGTGAATGTAGCTTATCTAAATCAATGATCATTATCTGGATAATAATATTGAATAGTATATTCAGAATTACATCCTATTCATAACTTTTTAAGTGAACACATTTTATTTATTTGCATCTTGTGATTGTTGAACAATCACAGAAGCAGTGCAAATAATTGCAGTTGCACACATAAGGAAAGGCCTCCTTATGTTATGTTTTTGCCTATGGAAGCAAGTGCCAAATCGTGAAATTAATAAAATATGGGCATAATCATGGAACCAATGAAAAGAAGTAAATATGAAGCAATCTTCAAGTTAAAAGTCATAAAAAAGGCTAAAGAATCAAAACAACTGTGCTGTGGCAAGGGCTGGCAATATAACAGAGAATGGTAAGAGATTGCAGAAAAAATGAAGATGCTATTAAAAAATGCCAAAGTAAAAATGTTCTATGAGCAGAGAATAGCTTACTGTCCAAATTTAGAAAGTAACATTGCTGAGTGGGTACAAGAACAGAGCCAAAATTGTTATATTATTACAGGAAATATGATTAGGGCTTATGCATTATGCTTCTCCTCTCCTGTTTTAGTATTATATGTATAGCATATTTTTTTCTTTCTTTTTTCCCCTTCTTGTTCTCTCTTTTTGAACATGCCATACTTTCAGTTAAGAAGAAAATGTTTAGATCTCTTAACTGTTTCCCTTCGGATTTTATTAGAGTTTACATACTACTATCTATCTCTGATAACCACTGTGTCAATATTTATCAGTTTCCTGTTCAGCTTTTCATTGATTCCTTCTTCCTACCTAAAACTTACCTGAGGCATTGGTTTGGATACATGATTAAATAATGAGGTAACACAGAAACTTTTTAATTTATAACTTGCTTTACATACTATACATCCTAAAGCAAATATCCTATACAACTAAAGCAAATTTTATTTACATATCAAGACTTGAAAAGTGTACTAGCAGAGCTTACAAAAAACATCAAATTAAGGTTGCTTTATTCTCTTTTTAGAAGTGTGAGAAATTTCTGTTTCAAAACTATCTAAGAAATATTCATGCTAAAGACTTTAATAATACACAGCATTATTAAACATTTAATAGAATTTATTTGTACAAGTTATTTCATAAGATTTATGCAGTATTTTCCCTAGAAGTTACTTAAACCCATGTACAAATTGTCTTGTCATCTAAGCATATTATGTGCTCATTTCACTTGTCTCCCTGGCCATAGTAATTTTGTAGTAATATAATTTATTATAAAATTACAACTACCAAATTATTATTATTATTATTATTATTATTATTATTATTATTATTATTATTATTATTATTATTATTATTATTATTATTATTATTATTATTATTATTATTATTATTATTATTATTACTACTAATTATTATTGTTGTTGTTATCATTATCATCATTATCATTATTATTGTATTTTTCTTTTTTAGTTTGCTTTTTATTTTTTTTCTGCTGTTGGGTGTCTGTACTGCAACTCTGGAAGATTTTTGTGGCTTGAGAGATACTTGCAGCAGATGTATACAAGCAGTGGATTGTGTCTGGTGTGCAAGTCCAGTATGGGTGAGTAATATGCTTTCTCTGTGTAAAGAACATTTATTACCTTTTGCAGTTTCTTAGCACCAGAAGTGCCATAAAAACAAGTTATATTTAATATGTGAGCTTAGGCTTAAAGTTATATTTGAATTTTGAGAGGGGTTAAAGTTTGCATTTATAAGCAGCATACATTTTATTGATAGTTAAAGTATAAACTTTTAGGAGAATAAATTGGGTTAAAATTATAGGTAGTTCATGAATAATGGGTTTATCAAATAAAATAACATTGTTTGTTGGCAAATATATATTCTGATTTAATACTTTCTTTGTGGATAAAAAAATAACGTTCTGAATTTCAGTAATGTGGGATAGCCTATTTTCTGGTATTGTATAAATTCATTTTATGCTATTGATTTTGATAACAGTAATCCCTTATACCCCTTTTACTTTCTCTACCATGTACTATGTGACAAACCCATGAGATGCATTGGAAATAATGTGAAATTGCAGAGTTGTTTACATGACTTATCACATATAAACGACATGTCAGTGCATGTTCAACGGTGTTCAGATGCAATCAGTAATGTATCATACATCGGCAGGTGCAAGAGATCATCTATTTGTGTTGCATTACTGACTGCCCAGTTACTGGTATTTTGCTGTTCTTGTAAAGAGATGACAAGTGAACATAGCACTCTGCCAACCAAGGTCAGTATGCCTGGTTGCTTTGCCAGGTAGTAAGTAGAGGCAAATCCCGATAACTTGACCTAATACGGAGACTGTCAAGTTTTATACAGCATAAGGGGTCTATTCTTACAGCTCATAACAAAATACTGCAAATTACATAAATATATATCCTAGCACAACATAGGAAACAAGAATATAACATATTCTAACATTTATTATGCATTAATATGTTCCCCTGTGTCTGGTCTATTCAATGCATCCAATTTGATTTCCATTTCATGTTAACTTGTCTTTTCTTTTTGTTCAACATTTTCACTGGCACTAACAACTCAACACAACACTAGCAGTAAGCCTGGAATCTTGGAAGTCGCCCTGTAACCAGAAGTATGTAATTGAAAGTTTAGCTTACCATATACAGGGGTATTTTTAGAAGTAGTGAATGACTTTGCTAGGATCTCCATAAGTGACATCATGCAAATTGATGGTGCAGGTAATAATGTCTCTGTTTTCTTCCTTGAAATAAATAAGACACTGCCAATAAGCGAGCAGGCACTAGATCATGCACAGTCCACGATGTTTATGTAGTACACAAAAGTCGGATAGATAACCTGTCATCCCAATGGTCTTATAAATACTCAATCATAAACCACTGTGCAATCCCTCACATCTAAAAAAATACCTTTGTAAAAACCTGGGTAAAGCAATAAACCTTCAAACCTTCCTAACAAGTGTTTGTGCTGTTTATCCACATTATTAGCGGCAAGCTTTTGCTTTGTGACAATGGTCTTCAAGCTTCATATGTTCTGACTAGATATCGAAGGTCAATATGCTGTCAGCCCTTTTGTCACTGTGAGAGAGAAAACGGTAGGTTGTATACATTAACTAAGTAGAATTTATCTATATTATTCATACCCTATAGTACATAATAGAATTTATTACAGTCTAGTTTAACTTTAAAAAGAATTAAAATAAAAAAAGGTAGGCAGCGCCATGGCCAAATGGTTATACCCTTCATCTACCATCAAGGCGGCCCGGGTTCCATTCCAGGGACCTGCATGCAGTATTCGTGGTGAACGAAGCGGCATGTGGGTGGATTTTCTCTAGGTTCTCCAGTTTTCCCATCAATCATTCCACCAATTGCTCCATCATCACCTTTCCAATCATCCATTTTGCCTGCATTTCATATAATCCTCTTCCTCACTAACATACCTGTTGCTTGAATGACCACCCGCTTCCATGTCGTCACTCTGTCCGGTACATAGGTTCCTTTGCTCCCTGACAGGCGTCCTACCCCTGACATTGGCTTGTAAGTCCTACATAAGGGGGGGGGGGGGGTAATCAGATAGAGAATAAGAAGAAAATAAAAAAGGTTGTCAAGTACAGAATGTTGAGAGTCGACTCACTGGGATTCTACAGCACTAGGTAGAGAAGGTCTACCCAAAAAGTGTATATTGGGATTTCATTGGAAATGCATGTTCTGAGACTCCCTGAATTGAAAAAAAAAGTATTTTTAGAAAAAGATGTGTGCGTGCATGTATGCATGCATGCGTGTTTGTGTGCGCATGTGTGTGTATACAGCCTTAATTCAAAAACAAAAAGGTATGCTAAATACCAAACTTCATATTTTAAGTTCAGCATTTTCCTAGATGCAACATGGAGATTTTCAATAAAATCCTGTTATCCCAAACTATCCTTTATGTGGACAATTTTTGGAAAATTTTGATTTTCTCAAAAATGGTTCTGATGATTTTGGTTAAAATACCATGCTTTTAAGATATTTCTATGAAAAATATGAAATGATAAAAGTCTCTAGCAGTAGCTTCTGAAATCTTCTTCATTCTGAATGACTTTCTCATTAACTGGTAAAGGCTGGCTCATAACCACAGTAACGGTAACAATAACTAGAATTATTAAGTTGAAATACTTGTACATGTATTCAAATAGTGTTCACAACCAACAGGAAGCTTTCATGGATCCTGGGAACAGGAAAGAAGACTTAACCAAATTTTAACTTTCCTCATTACCAGGCGTTAGATTCATATTGTGCATATTAGACTTTTTGCTGTAGAAATTACTCAAGGTGGCCAAGCTATGAAACAGCTGATAGAGCTCTCTCGCACAGTATGGGCCTCCACTTTCTATTGATAAGCTGATCAATAATATGCCTCCCTGTTCTCGTTAAAGGACTGTTGTGAACCAAAATGTTGTTGTTGTTGTTGTTGGCTAATGCTGGATTTCTGACAATGAAGTCATTAATCCTCTTGCTCTCCAATATTTTTCACTGATGATATTGAAGAGAGCAATAGCAGTAATAGTAACTGCTTTTTAGAGAGCACCATATTTTTATGTTTTGGCGGTCACATCGCTCTCTCACAACCCCCAGAATGTCTGGAGGACCACACCTGTCGTTGGTTTACGGGTCTCACCGACCTGACCGGGAGAATTATCAAAATAAATTCACCGACCACATCCGCTGATCACCAATCACAGGACGTATTACATGCCATGACAGATCAGCATGTTGGGGTAATTTATACTAAAGCCGACATAGGCAACAAAATTGTAATTTTAGATCAATCTGATTATATTAATAGAGTAGAACTTTTGCTTGAAAGTAAAGATTATTTAAAAATTGATAATGATCCTTTAAAATTATGTATTTCAACTTTTAATAAAACTCTCAACGAATTGAAAATGATACCTAAAAAAGAAAAAAGTATTTTAAAAGTCAATAATCCTGTTTTACCCAAGTTGTATGCACTTCCAAAAATACATAAACCAGGAAATAAAATGAGACCCATTATAAACTCTATAAATTCACCTACATATAATTTAGCTAAATGGTTAACTAAAAAATTTAGTACTTTTGAAACATTTGAGAGTTTAAGTGTTAAAAATTCTTTTGAACTAGTAAAAAAGATTAACATCCTAGTATTGTCTGATAATGATAAACTCGTTTCTTTTGATGTTATTGCTTTATTTCCTAGCATTCCTAGAAAAAAGCTTTTGATTTTTTTAAAAAAATGGTTAAATTCTTTAGAATTCTTTAGAATGACTTAATAGATGATTTTGTAAAACTTACAAAATGTTGAGAGCTGCTTTCCTTCCCATTCTTGTTACTATTCTTGTTACCATTAGTGGGAGCTTGTAAACCAGCCTTAAACCGTAAGAGAAAGATAAAATGTTATTGCTTTATTGCTCAAAAAATGTAGATCTTGTTAAAGTATATGAGTTAACTATTTCTGAGATATTCGTTATTATTGGTTTGAATTTTTCAAAACTTTCATATGGGAAGACATTATTGGTTTTTTCTCCTGATCATGCAAAGAGAACAGAATTTCAAAGCCATTACATAGTGATGATCTCTTAAAAGATTTGACTTTAACATAACTTAACGTGTTTCCCTTTCCCATTGTTTCAACAAGGAAATACATATACATACACGTGCACATGCACGCACACACACATGCACGCACGCAACGCACACACACCCACACACACACAGCGATTTATGAAGAACTGACACATTTATTTCTTTAATTGTTTCAAAACAAGTTATGCCAGTGACAACTTATTATACCTGAAATGCAGAGGAATTTTGGGAGATTATTTACCTCTATAGCAAATGTTGAAAATGTCCTCCATCCTGCATAAGGTACAACTCAACACATCGTTCTACGTTACTGGTCACTCAGAGGACTCTGTTGTCAATAGCTTGAATCTCCTGTGTAATGTTGTGCTTCAGATTGTCCAATGTCTGGGGACGTGTGGCATAAGCCCTGTCTTTTAATTAATCCCATAGAAAGAAGTCCAGCGATGTCAGATTCGGAGATCTTGTTGGCCACAGGTTCCTGGAAATTATCTGATCGTCAAACAGACTTGCAATTAGTGCATGGATTCATTTGATGTGTGGTATGTAGCACCATAAATATCCTTGACTGAACTTTACATCATCTAGTTGCTCAAAAAACTCCATGAAAATCTGTCAGTACTCTGCAGTTTTCACTTGTTTTATAAAGAATTGATCCCACTATTCCCTATGCAGATATTGCACACCAAACTTCAATCTTATTTGGGTGCATAGGTGCTTCATGAATAACATTAGATTTTTGCTGAACCAATAGCTTGAGTTATTTGAGTTTACAATGCTGGATAAATGGAACCATGCTTTATCTGTGAACCATGTGATGAACAATATGGTAAGATTTTGCACAATGAACACCTGAAATCAAATACAATAATTCAGTCGTCTATCCTTATCTGGTTCCTGTAACTGATGGACAGCCGTAATCCTAGGCCTGCACTTTTCACAGCTCTCTGACACATTGAGTAGCTATCCTGTCTCCTGCGACAAGCATCTTAATGATCTTTTAGATGACTGCTCCAGTCATGCTCTTATGTCAATAACAACCACGGAAAGCCTAGATGAACAATGTTTGCCTTTTTCACTCACCAGAGATCTAGTTGTCCCCAATTTGTTTACCATTTCCAGTATTGTGTTTCTTTGGGGAGGATTCTGAACACCAAATTCTCTCTGGTTTGCCCTTTGAGTAGCTATAATTCAATTTGTAATCCAGTATTGCTTTACAAAGCAGAATTGTTAATTTAACAGTGCTTCATTTTCATGTTGACTAGAAGAAAATCTCAAAAACAGTTGCTGACAATAAAACACAATTACGAATAAAACATGAACATTTGCACATCTAGTGTCAGGCAATTGACCGCCTCCATAGCACAGTTGGTAGTGTGCTTGCCTCTGGCGCAGAGGACCGGATTCGATCCCCTGTACCAGCATGGGGATTTTATCCTCTCTAGGAGGTCTGGCACGGGGTGCACTCAGCCTCATTAGGTCCCAGGGGGACCAATTGAGGAGCTACTTGATGGAAAAGTAGCAGCCCCAGATCAAGAAGGCCGCACAACTGCCTGGGAGGGCTTGGGGCGCTGACCACGTCCGACCCTCCAGTACTGCACCTCACCAATGACACCTGTAGTGGGCAGAGGTGGGAGATGCAGCGACTGGGTGGTAGGCCTTGACCCTTCATGGGCTGTTGCGCCGGGGTTTAGTTTAGTGTCAGGCAATCAAAACTCCAGAATATTCTGCTTAATTTGGTGCTAAAATTGGGGCATTGAGGGAATTTTGAACAGAATAATTAAAGAAAGAATTTGTTAGTTAATAAATCACTCAATAAAAATGAATGTTTGTATGTTTGTCCTCCACGCACTCCTAAACTACTTGAACAAACACCAAGAAATTTGGCACATATATGTATTTTTTCATGGAGAAGATTTGCATGCTATCCATTGTACCATATAACATAACATTCACATGATTTTCTCTACTCACTTTTCTTTTACATAATACACTCGTATGCCCTTCCCCATTTGCCGTTCAACATACAATTCATACAATTTTCTATAACTGAAATAGAAATGCCACATATTACATTCACACAATTTTCTCTACTCACGTTTCTTTTACCAAACACAATTACATTTCTTTATCTATTTATCCTCCAATGTATAATTTATACCCTTTTCCATGACTGAAATAAAAATGCCACATATTAATTCACATGGTTGTTCTTTTACGTAATACATACACATACCCTTCCCTACTCACCCTTCAACGTACATTTCATACAATTTTTATGACTGAAATAGAAATTTCACATATTACATTCACATGGTTTTCTGTACTTACTTTTCTTTTACCAAACATGATCACATTTGAAGATAAATGTTGTGTTCCGGGCTTATCCGCCATGGTCTAGAAGTTCTTGAGTGAACTCAAGAACTTCTAGACTACGGCCCATAAGCCTGGAACGCAACATTTATCTTCAAGACGCCGGCCATAGAAGCCTCAGTTTATATATGATCACATTTCTTTCCCTATTCCCTTTCAAAAAAGACACTACAGTCTTATTGAAAACATTTAATTTCTTTACAATATAAGATGGTTGTAAATACTTGAGTTCTATTCAGTTAGATTATCACGACAAGAAATTAGAAAGAAGGAGCCAATAAAGTATCTGAAAACTTAACTAATTTATATGTTGCTCATATGTTCATGCTGCCCATTAAAGGGTTAAGAAGTTGAGTTTTCAGACAGATGCAATACTTCCTTTTCTAAGCATAGTCTATACATGTATAAAAATGACTGCATAATTTTCTATGACTGAAATAGAAATGCAACATACTACACTCACTTTACCCTTTAATTGCCGAGTTATTTTGCCAGATATGCTATTCTTCCTGTAATTACTAAACCAATTTTCATATCACTTTCGGAGGCAGCTCAGCCAAAGGGATCTGATTAGCCGTGATTGTTAGAGCAATACATAATGGATTGGCCATCCATTTAAAGCCAAAGAACATGAGTTCGAATCCCAGCAACTGCAGTCAAATATGCCTGTGAGAAAGGATGGGTAGGGCCTGAGTAAAATAACCGGTGTATTTTATTTTCTATGACTGAAATAGAAATGACACATTACATTTACACAATTTTCTGTACTCACCTTTCTTTTACCAAACATGATCACATTTCTTTCTCTATTCCCCTTCACAAAAGACACTACAGTTTTATTGAAAAAATTTAATATCTTATGGTATAATACAGCTATAAATACCTAAATTCTGTTCATTTGGGTTATCATAACAAGAAATTAGAAAGAAGGAGCCAACAAAGTATCTGAAAATATGTTGCTCATATATCACACTGCCTATTAAAGAGTTAAGATATGTTGAATATTTGGATGGATATAATACTTCCATTTCTAACCAGTGGTCTATATATACGCAGTATATATAAATGAATGTTTGTATGTTTGTCCTCCATGTGCTCCTAAACCACTTAAATGAACATTGCAAAATTCGGCACGTATATGTAGTTTTTCATGGAGAAGGTTTGTATGGTATCCATTTTATTATACAACATAACATTTACATGGTTTTCTCTACTTGCTTTTCTTTTAGTATTAAATTTGTATATTCTTCCCTACTCGCCCTTCAACATACAATTCATACAATTTTCTATGACTAAAATAGAAATGCCACATATTAAACTTGCAAAGTTTTCTCTACTCACATTTCTTTCACCAAATTTGATCTAATTTCTTTTTCTATTTGCCCTTCTACAAACAATTCATACAATTTTCCATATGTTTGAAATTGAGATGCAACATTTTACATTCACGTGGTTATCTTTACTCACATTTGCCTTACAAAACACAATCATATTTCTTTCTCTGCTCCCTCTTCTGCAAAGAATTCATATAATTTTATATATGATTGACATAGAAATGCAATGTCTTACATACATACATGCCCGCCTCTAGCATGGTGGTAGCATGTCTGTCTCACTTCCAAGAGGTCGCAAGTTCAAATCTTGTTTAGGGTGAGTTATCTGGATAGGGTTTTTTCCAAGGTTTTCCTTTATCATGAGAAGATGAATGTTGGGTAGCTTAAAGCTCTATGGACCTTGGCTCATTTGAGCATCATTTCACCCATTTCATTCATTCACCGTCCAATATAACACTACATTGGAGGACGATAACAAAAATAAGGATCTTACATTCACACAGCTTTCTCTGCTTGCTTTTCTTTCTGTGGTATGTGGGGTTGTTCAACACTGTTTTTGCATAGTGTTTTCCTGGCATTTTTATTTATTTTATTTATTTTGGATCCTTTATAGTATCCAATGTAAGTCTAAAAGTTGCAGGGATAAAATCATCAAATCACAGACAATGCAAGTATTTCAGCTAGTAGGTAATAAAACTACTACTGAAAATATTTATCTTGATTAACATGAAGTACTTAGGTGGAAGAATATGCTCTCATCAGAATAGTCTGTTGAAGAATGGATAGATAAATATTATAAAATATATAATGGATAGATAAATTTATATTATAAATTATTGTGTGCATTCAATTGATATTTTCCAACAGAATATGCATATTAAGTCAGATCTACTTTACCTTTGTATGATTTTCTTCAAAGCTATGCACCTTATACAAAACAAAAAAGGATCAAAAAAGGTGGTTTCATGGACAAATTTGAATCCCAAAGTGTGAATATAAAAACCAGATCCTATTGAAAAGTTAGGATTGTAAAAGTTTAAGAGGTAGAACTGGAACTTAAAAATTCAATGCCACAACTGGGATTTGAACCACAGACCTTCCGCTTACCGGGCGGACGCTCTAACCACTGAGCTATTGTGACAAACTGCCCACACACGGCTTGTGCATTTAAAAACACCAACAGTATGTTTGTTGGCATAAATAAATAATAATTAGGATTGAAATATGATGAAATGGACAAGATTGCTAGAGAATTGAATACTGACAATGCTCATATCTCTATAGGTGACAACAGAGTGGTTTTAAATTGAATTTATATGCTCTAATATCAGGATAAACAATGTGTTGAAAGAGTTTGAGCCATATATTTTGTTAGGTCCTCATATGAAATTTTTGTATGAAATATTGTTAATTTATTTAAAAAAAAAAGAGAAACATAAGGTTTTATAAGAGGTAGAACTGGAACTTAAAAATTCAATGCCACAACTGGGATTTGAACCACAGACCCTCCGCTTGCCGGGCGGACGCTCTAACCACTGAGCTATTGTGACAAACTGCCAGAATGGCATTAAATTCTCAAGCCAGTTCGTATTTCTCCTGGTAAACCACAAAGGCAGTCTCACATCAGAGACAATTACCCCAATGGTGACTTACTATTGCAAGTACTTTATATCCCAGGATTAAATAACCTTCATAATACCATGTGAAGGTTATTTAATCCTGGGATATAAAGTACTTGCAATAGTAAGTCACCATTGGGGTAATTGTCTCTGATGTGAGACTGCCTTTGTGGTTTACCAGGAGAAATACGAACTGGCTTGAGAATTTAATGCCATTCTGGCAGTTTGTCACAATAGCTCAGTGGTTAGAGCGTCCGCCCGGCAAGCGGAGGGTCTGTGGTTCAAATCCCAGTTGTGGCATTGAATTTTTAAGTTCCAGTTCTACCTCTTATACTTTGCCCACACACGGCTTGTGTGTTTAAAAACAGCAACAGTAAGTTTGTTGGCATAAATAAATAATAAGGTTTTATGTTGTTTAATTAATTATAAGGTATGTTAAAGAAAAAATTTTGTTAATTTCATTAAAATTAATTTTAAATGTTAGGTAATGAAAAGAAACTTGTTGATATGGTGATGTTTGCAACAGAAAGCGTTCACAAAAAGTTACATTGTTAAGCACTTTGAAAATAACTTTCCTCAACAAGGAAGATGCAAATGGCTAAAGATTGTGATAAAAGTTATATATCAAGATATAATTTGGGAATCACTTACATAATTATCATGAAAAGTTACACAAAATAAAAGCTTAACTGATTTCTTTATTTTCAAGTATTATTTCACAGCAAATATATCCTATTACTGTGTTGCCATAATGAAGATGGTAGGAAATCCTCATGTAATCACTAAGGCTGTGCTAAGGCATACAGATAACCTAAGCTAAAATTACAAACTGCATTGCATTGCACATGTGTAGCAGTAGAGAAGAGATGTATGGCAATAATTCAGTGCAGTGTCAGTCTTGTGACACCAGCGATTATTGCACAGCACTAGGAGAAAATGGCTGCATGATATTGTCTCCTGCCAAGTGCATTCTCCTGTAGAGATCCACTACCAATTGTGGCATGTGTATGAACATGACATTATAAGCAACAATAAATTCAGATGATGGTCCAAACAATTCACTGAAGGCCAAATAAATGTGTACAATGAGAACCATAGTGATTGACCGTTCCTGGTGATGCCAGAACTGCTGGAAAGTGTACAGCAAGCAATTTTGCGGAATCACACATCACAATTTCAGAACTCTCGGGTCAACATCCCTTTATATATCCTATTGTCTTTGTTATCTCTCTTTCCCTCTTTCTATGTTTTTCCTTATTTCCTACAATTTTCTACAATCACTTCCTATTTCTTCAATACTTTCTCCTTTCCTTTTTCCCAATGTTCCCTTCTTCTTGAATGCTTGCTTGGTTCACTTTTTACAAACCCCACACTTTATTTGATTTTCATTTTTTCTGTCTACCTCTCTACTCCTTCTACAGATTTCAAAACCATTTGCTCTGCCTCGTCACATAGTGAGGTGTATCTGTTGCCATTTTGCTCTTCTCCTTTTTACCTTTTGTCTTTGGCTTTTTGTACCCTTTAAACCATTTGCCTTAGTATCATCTTTCCATGCACCATAATTGCCTTTCTGATTTCCTTTGTTTCCCTTCCACTTTCCTTTGTAATTGCTTACACTTACTATTCACTAACCCACTAACCACACTTGTTTCATGACTTTTCTCCCTTTTGCTAATCTTGTTTTTCTCCTTTTCCTTTCCATCACTTATTCCTATCTCTGCCAGAATTTCACTCTCAGACATTGCCCCCTCCCTTGTACTGTAACTAGCTGTTGCACATGTAGCTTACTTATTCTAATGAGTCTGCATTTCTTGAACAGTTACCTCATAAATTAGTGTAATGTCCTGATATTACATGACATTTTTCCATTGATAATAGCTGAAAATTTGTTATGTATGCAACTTTCCCTTACTTGTGTGCCAATATTTTTTGTTCTATTAATCTTCTCAGTAGTTCTCTTTACTTATAAGTTAAATCTCTGTTAATGTAGATATCTGTTACTCTCATTCTTTTTGTTTACCTTATTACATTTGCAACCAATTGTGCGCTTATAAATTTTACTAATATATTTCTTCTCCCTCTTTGCTTATCAAGTCTGAAGGCTCCACAAATTTTGTAAAATCTTACTTCCATCCCTAATCCTCTTCCTAAAAGCTTATATTTCTCTCTACTTCAAGCCCAAATGACCTAGTTGTCGATGGGCCCTTAAGACACTCTCAGTCAGTCAAATCAGTAAGTCAGTCAGTCATGCATCTTTTCAGATGTTACTGCCTATTCTTTCCAAGTTCTCCACTCTTCTAATGTTCATTGTTCTTGATTTCCTCTACATTTCTATTAATTTCTTCTTTCCCAGCCATTTTGTACCTACACATTGTTACAATTGTAACAGTTCTTTAATCACATTATCGGTTGTTTCCCTGACTGCCCTGTTGGTTGTTCCCTTCCTCTCACTTACGGGTGCTGCTTCAACATACATCTGCCTCCTTCTGTAGAGAATTAGAAATCTAATTTGGAATTGAGGAACACTAACATCACTTACATTTCACTCAACTGAACACATTTCGGGAATATGCATTCCCATTTTCACTGTATATATCACTGTTTCTAGTTTATTTCTTACAAGTGTATTTATTCATTTATTGATCATTTGTATCAAAATTATGTGTAATTTGCATATTTCACTGATTTTGTGCAATATGCAGTAGCTAAATTCAGAACAATGTTGTTGTTGTTTTCTAGTGCCTTGCATCTGGCAATGAAGCCATTAGCATTCATGCTTTCCAATACTTTTGAACTGTAGTTTCTTCTGATCGTAATTGTTCACAGGTCTTCAAGTTCTTCGTTCATTTCTGCTGGATCGTTACACAGGACACATATTGGTGAGGCTGAGATACCTATTCTGTAGAGATGACTTGCTAAGCAGTCGTGATTTGTCAGTAGTCGGAAGGCTGCAACCGCTGTTTTCCTTGGTCTCTGGGGGATTATATCTGGGTTGTATAATCCATTTTTTATCTTTGGCATTTGTTTCTATTTCTCGTAGGTATGAATGAGAAAATTTTTTAATGATCAAGCGTTTTATTGAGGAATATGAATTTAGACTTTTGTTTTATTGTTGTGCCTTTCTTTGCAAGTGAGTCTGCAGCTTTATTCCCCATGACTCCACAGTGTGCTGGAATCCATTGGAGATGAACAGTCTTATTAACTTTTTGGAGTTGTGTTAACATTTTGTAGCATTCTCTAATTTTTGTTGCCTTCTTCGTAGTATTTGAACATATTCCCTGAATTGCAGCTTTAGAATCTGAAAGAATTACTGCCTTGTTAAATTTATTTAAGGGAAGATTTAATAATTGTCGGAGAGCAATGTATATAGCCTCTATTTCTCCATCATAATTTGTTGTGTCTCTGCCAACAGAATGATAAAAGGAAAAATGTGAACACGTAACTCCAGCTCCAGTAAGGTTTTCCGTGGAGGATCCATCAGTATATATGTGCAGCCATTCTTCTGTGGGATATCTAGTATTGATTGTTTCCAGAGCTAGAAGTTTTTGTATTTCTTTTGGTGTATCTGATTTACTTATTTCCTCTATTAATTCCAAACTGAAGGTAGGTTGCAATAATTCCAATGGATTTTCTCTTATAAGTAGATTTTCTCTGGTGTTAGGAATGTTCAGTTTGGATTTAATCTGTGTTATCTTTTCTAGGAAATTACTATGAGTTTTAAGGATTGAAGGGGGGAGGTTCTCTTCTGTACATTTAGAGTTTGGCAGTCGTAACATTTTCTCATGTTGGAGCAATGCTTGTTCTTCTATTTTTGTTGTTATTGATGGGGTCCGTGTTAAGGCAAGCATGGCATCAATAGGTGTGGATTTAACTGCTCCAGTGATTAGGCGAAGAGCCCGATTTTGTATTTGTTCAAGTTTATTGATGTTAGCATTTGCTGCTGTTATTAAAGCTTCAGAACAGTAAAAGAGGTTTGGTTTAACGTACATTTTGTATGCTGTGTTAAGGACTCTCCTTGAGCAGCCCCATTTAGCACCAGCTAACCTTTTCAGGATTTGCAGTTTCTTTTCAACCTTTTCTGAGATGTTTGTTATATGTTTTTTCCAAGTTAGCTTTCTGTCGAAAGTGATGCCTAAGTATTTGGCATCATCAACTGCTTTGAGTGGTTTACCATTATAATTTATGTTAATATTAACTGGTTTGTGTTTTAGTGTAAATAATTCATAATTTGTTTTTTCCACATTGATAGTCATGAGGTTTTTGGAGCTCCATTCATGTACTTTGTTTAGGGCTGTTTCTATTCTGTCTTTAATTAATTCAGGTTTTTTTGGAGAGCCTGGAGTCCAAATGACTACATCGTCAGCAAATAAAGCAATTTTGGTTTCTGAAGTTTTTATTATTGATGGAAGGTCATTTATATAAGAGACAGAATATTGACCAATAGAAAATCGTTCATATAAATGTTTGTAAATTTCTAGTTCTTGTTTGGGTGTATTAGGGACTTATTTTTAAATATTCAGGATAGCCAATGTTTTCTTGTCACTAGATAGTCTGTTGTGTTCAACCAATAAAAACTATTTGCGCGGATGAATACAAAAAATGGCGGTGTGTCATACCAAAGCGACGCCAAGGACTATTTTCATTAGCGTCTGCATGCTCAAGATGATAAGACGTGTTTTTTGGTAGTGTGTGAACATGGAACTTTCACCAAACTTTTATCCAGAGTAGATTCTACCAAATAATTTAATTGTGAAAGTTGTTGATTAATTAATATGGTGCTGAGAGTGTAAAATAACGAAGTGTTAACGAATAAATATGTTGTGATAAAGGAACATTGATTAATGCATTCCATTCTGTAACCACGACCCTGTAAATAGGAATCGCGTCTGCTATCGCAGTATTACGTCTTTCAGTAAGAACATTATTCCTGCTGCTATGTAATAATCTTTATAAAAACAGCACCAAAATGGCTTGCCCAACGTGGGGCTCGAATTTAGAATGGAATGCAAAATTACGAGTACGATAAAACATCAAATGACGCCATCCCATCGCGCAGGAAAAAGACGCCATTAGACCATCGTTTGATATCAACGATACATCAGAACATCGATACACGGAGAATCAACGTGGGAGAAACACCGGAGATCATCTAGCGAAGCCAACTACCCAGGAGACGTAAATAACTGGACGAAGAACCAACGGAAAAGAAAGTAGGATCAAAAATTTTTGTTTTTACATACATTTTATTTCTATTTTTATGTTACTGAGAAGCGGCAAAGTAGTGGGACTTTTAACCTTAAGTGAATTGAATAAAGAAATTAAAATGTCGCGAAAAGAGATAGAAACGGGAGTGGGGGAAGGGGCAGATAGGCCTAGTTATCAGGTAGAATTAGAAAGTGAGGAACAGGTGGAAATAAGCAAAGACCAAAGGTTAATGATGATCATGTTTGAAAGACTGGAACAAAGTTTAGGTCAGAAAATGGAACAGAATAGGGCAGAATTAAAACAGGACATAGAACAAAGTTTAGGTCAGAAAATAGAGGAAGTGAGACAGAACTTAGAACAGAAAATGGAATTAGGTAGACAGAACTTAGAACAGAAAATGGAATTAGGAAGACAGAACTTAGAACAGAAAATAGAATTAGGAAGACAGGAGTGTAAAGAAAATATGAAAGTAATGGAAACTAATTTAAAATTAGTACATAAAAACTTAAATGAAACAAAGGAAGCCTTAGAAGCTAGGATAGAAATCGTAGGAGATAGGATGGGAAAGATAGAATCAGAGATGAGAGAGAATAAGATTGTGTTAGAAGGAGAAATTGTTAGGTGTAGAGAGGAAATAACAGAATGTAATGCAAGTGTAGACTGTAAGATTACAAATGTAAAAGCAGAAATAACTGAGGAATTAAGGAAAGAGATTGAGGTAGTAAGGAAAGACATTATTAATGAAACTGTAGAACAAATTGTAATTCCTAAAATTAAGACAATGAATGATGTGATGCATTCACAACAGGATGCTATGAATGATATGAAACAAAGCCACTTAGAAATAAAGAATGATTTAAAATCAATTTGTGAAGAAATGAAAAAAGGGAAAGAAAGTTTGGCTAATGTAAATGATGTGGTGAATGCATTACAAAGGCAAGATGATTTAGATGTAAGTAATGTACAAGATGAGAGTTAAATTAAGTAAAAATTGAAGCTATTAACAGTGAAGCAACAAGATTCTAAAATAAGAACAAATTAGAAACTAAAAACTTCACTTATCTTAGTATGTTGATATCCTTTTTCTATTTTACTGACCCAGGGGTTTCAAGCTATATCCAGCTCATTCTCAAAGTCATATAAACAAAATCGTTGCCAAGCTACAATCTTTTATTTTTGTGAAAAACAATTATTCATATTCAATTTTTTATTTACCAATCTCTGAAAACAAAAATTTAAAAATACAATCCATAGAGGGCAATTCAAAGTTCATGACATGGTTCCTGTTTTTTAAAATAAAAATTTTTTCCCAAACCATTAAATCTATCGGATTACTTAACTGTTTTAATAATTTAACCTCTGAATTAATTTCATGATTAAATGACCAAAAATGATCTGCCACAGCTAATAAAAAATTTACAAGGATTTTTAAAGAATATGGAATAAATTTGGTCCCTCAAAATAAATTTAATATACAAAATTTACTTAATTTTTCAAAAAAAGATAAAATACCAAATTATAAAAAATCTGGCATTTATCAATTTAGCTGTTTAGATTGTGATAAAGTTTATATTGGTAAAACTAAACGTCATCTAGAAACCAGAATAAAAGAACATTTTAGAAATATTAAATATAAACAAACTGATAAATCAGCTGTGGCAGATCATTTTTGGTCATTTAATCATGAAATTAATTCAGAGGTTAAATTATTAAAACAGTTAAGTAATCCGATAGATTTAATGGTTTGGGAAAAAATTTTTATTTTAAAAAACAGGAACCATGTCATGAACTTTGAATTGCCCTCTATGGATTGTATTTTTAAATTTTTGTTTTCAGAGATTGGTAAATAAAAAATTGAATATGAATAATTGTTTTTCACAAAAATAAAAGATTGTAGCTTGGCAACGATTTTGTTTATATGACTTTGAGAATGAGCTGGATATAGCTTGAAACCCCTGGGTCAGTAAAATAGAAAAAGGATATCAACATACTAAGATAAGTGAAGTTTTTAGTTTCTAATTTGTTCTTATTTTAGAAGATGAGAGTTACTTGAATAATGTACAAAATGTTGACTCACCATACAGAGAAAGAGGTTCACAACCAAACAATGACACGACACATAACACATGTTACACCAACAGCATATTACATGAAATCACACCACCTACATTTGACGAGGAGAAGGGAGACGATCCAAAACTCTTTGTTAAAGAGATGGAAGAATATTTTAAAGTGAAAAGGATACCAAATGAGCTTAGGATGATGATAGTTAAGAAAAGCTTAAAAAACAAGGCGTTAGAATGGCTCAGGTTAACACTAGCTGGTCATGAGTCGTATAGCTCATTCAGAAATTTATTCCTATCAAGGTATTGGGGCCCAGCTAAACAAAACCAAACTAGGGTAGAGCTAGCGACAGGTAGATACGATCCAACCAAAGGGTTGTCGCTAGTCGATTATTTTATGAAAGTAGCCAACAAAGGAAAGCTATTAGACCCCAACTTGTCGGAGGCAGAACTAATTACCAGCATAACAAGACATTTCCCAGACACAGTGAGAACAGGGTTAATTGTTGTGAGGCCAGTAGATTTTGCAGATATGATAGAATTGCTGACAGCCTTCGAAACACAAAATGGTCAGCCTAATGAGCATAGACATAGGAACGGTCACCCAAACTCACCCATCTTAAACCGGAACATGGCTACGAACAATCAGAGTGAGGGAGAACATAGAAATACTAGGAGCACCCATGAAAGGGGGAGAGGGGCACACCATTTCCCACAACCACATAATCATGGCGAGAGGATGGAGAACACAAGACAGCGGTACCACGACACGATACTGAGGGGTGAATCGCGATACAGAACGCATAGATATGATCGTGGAAGACCAGGAGACCGTACCCATCAAGTGAATCATATACGATTCTGTAGGGAATACTTGAACAGCCAAAGGCCGTCATACAATAGGGGTTCACGTCAAAGGGGCAGAAACCAATGGAACACCGACAACGTAAGACAACAGGAACAGAATGAAAATGTGCCGGATAGGACCGATGCTGCACAGAATACAGAAACGACGATCACCTCCAACGTCCAGGAAAACTAAGTACAAGTCAACTTTGTGTCCCGGAAGTTGACCTGTGTGGCAGTAGGGGCAATATTGACCAATGTAATGTAGGTACCTTGAGAAGACAGGCGAGTGAAAGGAAGGAAATAACCAATCCACCAATGATTAGGCTGAAGGTATGGGGTATCGAATTGCCAGCGATGATTGATACAGGAGCCAGCACATCAGTATGTGACGAACAGCTATTCCAGGAACTGATAACTAAAAGAAATGCTGAATTCTTGCCAGCCTGTGTGTGGAGTGTATTGCAGCACAGCAATTGGCAAGAAAAAGGAACATTTTAAATACCAGGTAAGGCTGGTAATGGAAATCGGAAGTTGGAAGTTCGATTTTATTGCCCTGGTAATACCTAGACTAACAGCTACCCTAATCATTGGCAGTGATTTGCTTAACCTTTGGAGGTCGGTGATTAATTATGACCTACATGAATTTATTATTAAGGAAGGAGCCTCAGAATGCACTGCGAAGTTCCTGGAGGAAGAAACATGCCAGGAGGAACCAGACCAGACAGGGATCCATCCGGATGAACAATTCTTTGTGGAGAACATCAATGTCCACGAGAATAGGTTGGTAGACCTAAGGGTAAATAAGAAGAAAACAGGTTGGACGAGCGAGGAGGAAACTAATGTTTGCAGCCATTGGATCTGCACAGAAGACGAGTATGTTACCTCGGAAAACTACCAACCTGAACCACTACCAACAGATGGAGAAGAATCGATGTCACAGCTAATCGATGAGAAAGTCTGGGGGGCACATGGCATCTCTGAAGAGGAAAAGAACCAACTTAGGAAAATATTGGTTAAAAACAGGAAAGTTTTTAATAAAAAGCCAGGTACGTGTAATAAGTACGTACATACTTTTACAGTAACAGATATCACCCCCTATTCACATAAATCTAGGCCCATCCCCAACTCCATCAGGGAGGAAGCTGACAGAGTGATCCAGAAAATGTTAGCGGACGGAATAATAGAGCCGTCGGACTCATGTTACGTGAATCCAGTGGTATGGGTCCATAAGAAAGAGGGAAAATTGAGGATGACCATCGACGCAAGGAAGATAAATGCACATACCTTGCCAGATCATTACAGGCCTGAGGGGGTAGACCAACTAATATCGAAATTGAAGGGAGGTCAACATTTTACAAGTCTTGACTTGACAGCATCATTCTGGCAAATTCCTCTTCATCCAGATGTCAGGAAATATACCTGTTTCTTGCACAAAGGAAAGGTATACCATTTTTTAAAATGTGCCTTTGGACTATCGACCAGTAGCAGTGCACTACTGAGGGCTCTAGACAAAGTTTTTGGGGATACCATCGAGACTTTTGTAACGCAATATGTCGACGATTTTTTGATATACAGCAAGAATCCCGAGTCGCACTTACATCACATAGATTATGTATTATCCAGGTTCCAGGAAAGCAACATGACCCTAAATTTAGAAAAGTGTGAATTTTTCGTCAAAGAGGCTGAATTTCTAGGCCACATCATTACACCTGATGGTATACAACCTAATCCGGAGAGGGTCAAGGCCATAGAGCATATACCACCCCCACGTAACTTAAAACAGTTGAGAAGGTTTCTGGGCATTTTACAGTACCAGTCAAAATTCGTGGTCAACTACGCTAAGGATTTGGTACCCCTTAGAGCACTGTTGAAAAAAGATACTAAGTGGGAATGGAATGCTGAACACCAGGTGGCCTTTGAGAATATCAAAGAACTTTTCAAGCACAGTATTCTCCTGGAACGACCGGATCCAAATTCACCTTTTCTAGTATACACCAATGCTAGTGCGCACTCATATGGAGCAATATTAGCACAAGAAGATGCAGATGGCAACAAACATGTGATTGCCACAGCTTCTAGATTTCTAAACAAAATAGAAGCCAATGCCTGCATAACCGAATTAGAAATAGGTGCAATCCATTTTGCATTACAAAAGTTCAGACAATATATATATCATTATAAAATAATTATATATACTGATCACGTAAGCCTGTCCTTCATCCAAAAATGCAAGCTAACCAACTCCAAAATCTCAAGGTACATACATGAGATAACATCACACGACATAGAGGTCAAACATATCCCGGGGAAGGAGAACATCTTCAGTGACTTATTGTCAAGGTTAAGGTCGGAGAGTCACATACCCGAGACGATATACAATCCACACCATGAAATTAAAATCATGCAGATAAATAGCAAAGAAAGCAACGAAATCTTACAAGACTTCAAAAACATAGCGAAGCTACAACAAGAAGACCCTGAATTGAAGAGGCTATTCGACAAGGCTCCAGACATAATACCAAAATTGGAAGCCAAGATAGGCAAATTTAGGAACATCCTATTTAAATTGCATGGTCGCGACGTAAGGAAGTGGAAAATGATGGTACCAAATTCCTTACAGGACAGGGTCATTTTGGCATTCCACCACTCGATGCTTCACTCTGGTACTGAGAGAACAATGCTTGCAATTGAGGAAGTATTGTACATCAAACATCTTGGCAAGAAAGTCAGGAAGTTAATTTCCTCATGCGACCTATGTCAGAAGGCCAAGCCAATTAATGTAAGGTACGATGTCGTTCCACAATCCATCGTAAGGAACGAGAAAAATGCATTGGTGTGTATTGACGAGCATGGAGAGCTACCAAGGGGGAAAGATGGAAACAGATACATCTTTGTCATGTTGGATGTTTTCACAAAATTCACCAAAATATACCCCATTAAGAACATTAAAAGCAGAACTTGCCTAGATAAAATCGTCAAGGACTACATCCCAAAATATGGGAGGATAAAATGTATTCTATCGGACAATGCAACAATGCATAAGAGCAAGTTATTCCAGAACACCTTAGAAACATTAGAAATAAAATTGTACTATTCCTCACCGTATTATCCCCAAGGAAACCCGACTGAGAGAATCATGAGGGATATAAGTATTTATTTCTGTCTACTCTGCCACAGAGACCACACTTCCTGGACAGAAAAATGCGGATATATAGAGGAGGTGATTAACCATTCGGTGAATCCCACGACCAAGTTCGCCCCAATCGAATTGATGACCAACACGAAACCCAAGAGATTGACAATTGACATTGACACTACGATGGCTGCCCAAAGAGAATTATCAGAGAAGGAAAAATGTCAATTGGCATTCAGAAGATTGCAGCAAAAGGCTGAAAAAGGGAGGAACAAGGTAAAAAGATTCGTCAGGAAATGGTCCCCACAAATTGGAGAAAAAGTGCTCTTAAAAAGTCACAAAGCATCCAAGGCATCTGAGAAGAGATCTGGAAAGATGGAGCTATTGTATACTGGACCACTGGTCATAACAAAACAGCTGGGTGACCACACGTATGAGCTACAGGATACAAATGGCAAGTTGGTAGGAAGATACCATAAAAATAAATTAAAGCCATACAAAGAAAGGACCAAATAGTCTTTGCCAACAAATGTGTAAGACAGGAGTAGTAGAGATGAAGGAAGATAAAAATTTTTAATGGGTTACTTATAGAAAATTATGTTCAGATTAGGAATTACAACAAGGAAGAAAACCAACACAGTCATTGGCTATATCGACCACAAAGAGCATTGTCAACAAAGACAGATGAGGACACTGATTGTCATTAAATAAATGAATTATAACGACGGAAGATAATATGTTTTTGACATAAGGATGTCAGGAACAAAAATAAAAAGGAATCAATTATGATGACAAAGATATAATATTTCGACACAAAAATGTCGAGGGTAAATTGAGAAGAAAAATAATACAATTACAGAATAATTATAAGTATAGAAGTTTTCTCTTATAGAAATAAGAGACAAAGAAGTGACAATTAGTTGATACCGAAATTTAGATTTCCAATCGAATGGGCTTGATAAAGACACGTTTTAATTTAATTGCCGGATGTGAGATTTGCGATAAGTGTTAAGTAATAACATAAATAGATAATAGAGCAGGAAGTGTTGTAAGGTGAGCAAGATATGAGTAAATAATAGTCGTTAAATTTGTAGGATAAACGCATTATTGGTTTGAAATTAACGAGTCATGACGTCATACTACATAGTTTAAATACACGTTTGAAAGTCAGGTCCACCAACCTTAAAAGTCGCGCGATATATTTAATAAAATATAAAGTAAACATCGTTTAATCCTAAAAAGGTAATTATATATTCAAAATTCATAAAAGAACATGTTATAATAGAAAGGGACATTTCTAAATTGCGGGAAAAGGAAATAGCATTTTGGATACGAGGCTTTCTTGGATGACGTCATGACATTCAAATTTGGAGAGAACGGTTTTCCTAGCTTGGGGACGCCAGAAAGCGTCACTACTCACCCCAGACCAGTACTGCGGGTTGTGCTGTGCGGACGTGAGTGCGATTCCTCTACATATACAATCGGCATAGCTCCCGAAAATATCTAAGATGCAATAAACAATATATAAAGGTTTTCTTGGGTAGTCTATTCGATAACACCTGCGCGTACCCGAGATAAATAAAGAGATCTCAAGCTGAGCTAGCGGGAAAGAACCAAATCAACGGGCGACCACGAGACCAACGACATTTAAGCATCAATGGCGACATAAAGAGAAGCGAGCAACGACTTCTAGCTTCATAGTGAAGTGAGGAAAACCATAATCAGAAAAACAATGCCCATGAATTAAGATGAATATAGCCAATGCTAAGCTCGAAGAAATGTTGAACCAAACAACAATGAATAATAACCCAATTAAGAAAAATGGTACCATTAGTAACATCAGAGTTTAAGAACCGACTCAACAACCTGCCTATACATAAGCTTATAAGACAAAGAAGGCAAAGAACTGAATAAAATATTGCCATAAACATGATCATAATCATTAGCTCAAAATTTGTATCCTGTTTTTCTCTCCTCATAGCAATGAATACAAGTCAAAAACCACATAATAAACCATGATACACTTAAATTATATTTGTGTCAATGTCAAATGTACAATAACTGAGTATGTGTCGTATAAGAACTGAATATGTGTTGTACCATAACTGAATATGTATTGTAGGATAACTAGATATATTGTGTAATAACTGAATATGTATTGTATGATAACTGGATATATTGTGTAATAACTGGATATGTTGAGTAATAACTAAATGTGTTATGCAAAAAACTGAATGTGTATTGTGTAATAACTGAATATGTATTGTATAATAGCAGAACATATGTGGTGTGATAGCTGGATATATTGTACAATAACTGAATATGCATTGTATAATAATTGGACATGTTATGTAATAACCAAATGTGTTGTACAATAACTGAATATGTATTGTATAATAACTGAATGTATTGTGTAGTAATTGAATATGTGAAATTTATAAAGACATGCTGTATCATGCCAAAACAAAAGACAAAGACAAACAGTGAAGAAGACTGTAAAGAAAAAAAAAAATATTGTACAAAGTGATTGAATCATAGGAGTAGGGAGAAGTATTGTATTGTGTTTCAAGATTGTAAATATAGGTGACAACTTGAAAAACAAAACAAGGGGCATATGAGACAGAATATTGACCAATAGAAAATCGTTCATATAAATGTTTGTAAATTTCTAGTTCTTGTTTGGGTGTATCAGGGACTTATTTTTAAATATTCAGGATAGCCAATGTTTTCTTGTCACTAGATAGTCTGTTGTGTTCAACCAATAAAAACTATTTGCGCGGATGAATACAAAAAATGGCGGTGTGTCATACCAAAGCGACGCCAAGGACTATTTTCATTAGCGTCTGCATGCTCAAGATGATAAGACGTGTTTTTTGGTAGTGTGTGAACATGGAACTTTCACCAAACTTTTATCCAGAGTAGATTCTACCAAATAATTTAATTGTGAAAGTTGTTGATTAATTAATATGGTGCTGAGAGTGTAAAATAACGAAGTGTTAACGAATAAATATGTTGTGATAAAGGAACATTGATTTATGCATTCCATTCTGTAACCACTACCCTGTAAATAGGAATCGCGTCTGCTATCACAGTATTACATCTTTCAGTAAGAACATTATTCCTGCTGCTATGTAATAATCTTTATAAAAACAGCACCATATATATGTTAAAGAGTGTTGTGCTCAGAACAGCACCTTGTGGAAGTCCTCAGTGTGTTTTTTTATATTTGGAAATGTATGTATTATATTTTGTGGCACAAAATCTTTGTGAAATAAACTGAGTTATCCATTTAAGCATATTACTTTTCACACCTATTGATTGCAACTTCTCAATTAATTTGTTTCTCCAGACTGAGTCATTTGCTGATTTAAAATCAATGAATACTGCCAAGGTATCCTCCTTTCTATTGAAAGCTTCCTTGATGTCTTGGCTTAGTGGGAGTACATTTTCACTTGTACTATGATTCTGTCTGAAGCCGGTCTGGTGCCTGTTAAGAAAACAGTTACATGAAAGCCACGTACATGAGTATGAGTCCTAAAGATAAACATTCCGGAGTTAAAACTGTCCCCCAATCGGATCTCCGGGTAGGGACATCTTTAGGCAAATTTCATCACAACAATTCAGAACAATGTAATACTATCTAAAGAGAGTAACTTCTTCCCATGTCTAGTAAAATTACTAAAGAGAGCATTTTGCGTAGAAAAATGTGTTCTGTATCTCTTAAAGGGACTTCACTTTAAAAGACATATGTGCTGGAAAGTCTTTATAGACATGTCTCTCTCAAAAAATGCACATAAATAATAGATTATGACTTCAATGAGTAATACTAAGTCAGGAAATTTGCTTAGAATAAAATATAAGTTGGGTAAAATATTCTCAACAAGATAGTTTTCAAAAAGATGAGGTAGGACATATTCTTCTATAGACTTTATTTACTTAGCATTAAGCTAATTACTATTCTTAAAATCTAGGATGACAACAGAAAGCGCTGTATCAGCAGTTCATCTGACAGTGAGTTCTGTGGGGAAGCATTTATTATGAATCCAAAGTCATCACAAGAGTATGTGCAGAACCACAATCTTGTGTCCCATGGCAGCAATTCCTCTCAAGTTGTGCAAGTTGCTCCACAACATATTAAACTTAAGCTGCGACCAAGTAAGTTCAGTGCAATGAATACTAGTAATAAGGTTTCATATTCTAATCCTATAACTTGGAACAAATTATATTTATGTGTTTGTTTATTTATTTGTTCTAAGCTCATTACAAAATTTAAGTGGCTTGGAACTAACCTAGGACCTATCCCAAGTTATGCAAAATAGTATGCAAACTTACGGCTCTTATCAACTGTTGCATTTCATAAACCTTTGATAAGGTATTTGCAAAGCCAAAAGGGATCAAATTAGAAATTTAAAAGAAAAGAAACATGTGAAATATGTATATCAAATTTCTAATAAATTTTAGGAGGTTTGGTGTGAGGATGAGCACCAAATAGCATTAGTATTAATGGTACTGAATATTTTGTCAAAAAGAGAACTGATTCCTGAGAATAGAAGACAGGCAATATGAAAGCAGTCCAAAAGTAACATACATTTTTGTTGTGAGTTTATGATTGTTGCTGCAACAAACATGATGGTGGGGAAGAAGGCAACAACCTTAGGCTATGAGTAAACCATCAGTCCAACTCCAGGAGTAAACACATGAAGGTTTATTGGTATTTTCCGTAAGAGGTTATTTGTATATTGATTATTATGGAACTTTCACGGGAAAAAAAAATAAGCTCTTTTATGTAAAAGAGGTAAAACTGTTTCAATATTCATTGTGAACTTGTCTGACTTTGTGGGGATGATGCTCTGGACCATATCAGTGTGAATAGGTGGATGACAAAGTTCAAAACAGGAAGAATATCCACCACTGATCTGCTGTGCTTGGGCTGACCTTGCTCATCTTGCACCGCTGTCAAAGCAAAATGTGTCAACAACCTTATTCTAAGTGATCACCAATTGACCAAAGAGGAAACAAAATTACAGGCAATGTATGTCTAAAATCTCCTGCGAGCAATATCAATGCAGTCCCGAATGGTTGAACATTCCACCCAAATCTTGTAACGATCAATCCATACCTTCAAGCGATCTGGTATGGAAAAAGTATTACTAAAATGTAAAGTGATTGTTTGGGATGAATGCACAATAGTATATAAAAAATCGCAAATTGGGACAGTCATCTTAAGTCATGTTATGACATCTGGGATGTCTGGCAATATGTTGGTCTGTGATTTCTTTTCATAATAGTGCTATAGGTATTTTTTGGTAAGCTAGTTCAACTCCTGTTTCAATTGCTTCTTTCGCCAATCTGTCTGCCATCTAATTTCTTGAATATCAGCATGTCCTTTCACCCATCCTATGTGTATTTTCCACTGCCTAACTCAAGTAGTCTTATTTGATCCCCGATTTGTTCTATTAGGAAACTATGAGTTTGCAAGTTATTTAGCAAGTCTATTATTATTCTGCTATCTGAGTATAGAGCAACTGTTTTGCATTCAACATGTGTGATGTGATTAATTTTTTCTAATGCGTTTAAGTATTGCTGTTCTACCTGATTGATGATCTGCCTTGGAGCTTGAACTTCAGTTGGTGCATAATTTCTCCTTCTCTGGTGATAAGTATGCCAGAACCAACTGATTGGTTCATTTTGCTGCCATCAGTATAGACTTCAATGGTGTAGGCTGCATTCTTGTCAATGTCATTTATGTGTACTCTCTCAGCTGTGTGCATCCAGTCTCCTACTGGTACTCATCTATCGTATTCCTCTGAGTGATGCTTAATCCTGTCGATCTTGGCTGTCTCTTGAATTGTTTTAATCAGAAGCATTGAGCCAGTAACTATATATGATGCTTCATATGAAAGGGTATGGTAGACTTTGATGGCCTTAATGTTGATTAGTCTGTGGACACTCTTTATTTTTGTTCCGTTCTTTTTTTCTGTTAATAGTGGCCTCCCCTATCATTGTTGCATACATGGGCGTCGGCAGACCTCTTTCCAGGGGGGGGGGGGCCGCATGTTGAAACTTTGCAATCAAGCAATATGAATTCATAATTTTTATTGTCTAAAGCTAAAAAGATAGAGTAATGCCGGGATTACGATGAAACTAACATAATGTGACTTAACGCGACGGTACGTAATGGAAAAGTCACACATATTAAATGGAACTATTGAGGGTTAAGTTAACGTGACTAATTTCAACCAATCGGCGAGTAGTGCCATGCAGTAATAAATTATGCTCCTCTATGTGACTATTTGCAGCAAAACTCTTTCTCCGTTTCTCGTGTATATCTGCTAAAGTAGGTTATGGCCATCTCCATGTTTTATTCGTCGTTTGAAAATGTTTATTAATTCACATTTACATATTCTCTTTATTTTCATTTTTGTAAAACATCAGATTAGAAAAAGAGAGCTACTAAGAATATCCACTGTGTCTGCCCACTATAATAATAACCAATCAGATTCATTCCCCTTATGTTAACTGAATCCTAATAGACCTGTAGTCCTTCGGGACGCACATAAACATTGCGCTTACTGTATCACAAACACGCGCACAGCTGCAACCGTCATACCTTTCACTGCAGCAGTGGTGGGTTAAGGATTGCCAATTTGACGGACTTCGAAGTGTGTCACGGGCAAAATTTAGTTTTGATGAATGACAGATTTTTTGGCGGACATTATTAGAAACTATTAATTAATATTACATTGGTTTTCTTTGGACAAGAATGTAAATCTTTGTATACCTGCAAGGCAGTGTTCACCACATTCATTGCATGACATAATTTTAAATATATACTATAATATATGTACCAGGCTCAAAATGGAGAAGGAGAAGTACTAATAATTAGGGCTCGGATTTTTAGGTGCTAAAAACTTGGTAAATATTTACTTTTAAGTGCCAAAAATGTCAAATATGTGCTAAAAAGTAAGAAATATGTGCTAAAACAAATAAAATATTTTCAAGATCTGAATGGCCGAAATATAAATGCACGTGGTACTCACCAGACATTACTCTTGGACGGAACCATCAAGTACTGTAGAGTTACAGTATACAACCACATGCTTTCTCAAAAGTTGCATCCTGAAAGATTGATGATTGTCACGAAGAAGTGTTTTGAATTTCGAAAATAATCGCTTCACGTCCCAAGAAGTGTAACATAATCATAATATGGAATGTCAGTCACACTCATAACAATGTCTTCATGTTGCCCATCCACCACATTTGAAATTTTATGGACTATGTTAAATCGACAATTATTTTCGAGCACTTCGTTGCATTTGTTTTTACTTTCTCTGCTACGTAAAGTAAGTAGAGAAAGGTATTCCATCCAAAAATTGAATGTGGAGATTTCACCGGAAATATATGTTTGAATCCAAAAAAATAAATAAATAAATAAAAAAATAAATAAATTTAAAAAATGCAATTTTAGAAAATGGTCCGTGTGTGTGTCAGTTTGTGGGTAACATAATTCAAAAACGAAAAGCCGGTTGAAAACCAAAGTTGGTAATGAACTTTAATGTCTTATGAGGATATGACACGAAGATTTTGAAGAAAACTGCTCCACTTTAAACTATCCTTTACATGGAAAATTTTTCGAAAAGTTGGATTTTCTTGCAGATGGCTCTAACGGGTTTGATTAAAATGACATGTTTAAATATTTGTATGACATTATGAAATGTATATAATGAATTTTCTGTCTATAGCCTATGTAGTCCTGTTTGCTCTGAATGACTTTTGAATAACTCGTAAACCATAAGAGATAGACAAAATATTACTGTACAAAAAATGTTGATCTCGCTAAAAGACACATCCATGTCCAAATACATTTTTGTAACGTGAACCAATTTCGGAGATATTCCTTGTTATTTCTGTCATTTTCGGAAAACTTACACTTTCGTCAAATGCAACATTGTTGTTCGCTTTTTTATACGCTAACCGTGCAAGTAGAACGGAATCTCAAAGCTTTAAAAGATTTGACTATCGCTCAAAGCCTAATGTATTCCCATATTGCCCTTGTACCAACAAGCAAATAAGTAATAAGGTAATTTGTACAAATGTTTATCTCAACTAACACGAAGAAGATATAGGAATAAGAGTTTGTAAGAATGGTTAGTACAAGAGAGGAGAAAGTCATGTGAATGCAGCACATAAGATTTTTAAATTTTGTGCTGCAGACATTCCTACTGATTCCACTTTATTTATGGAATCACAAAGGAAATAAAGGTTTCTTAACACACTGTCTTAAATTTCGCTAGACATGTTTAATCCATTGTTTTTTTGTTTTTTGTTTTTTTTTTTTGGTGGGGGGGATTAACGCCCTCCAACATTGTGTCATATCGGAGGAATGAATGAAATGAAATGGGTGAAATGATGCTCAAATGACCCCGAGGTCCATGGAGCTTGAAGTTACCCGACATTCGTCTTCTCAGGGTAGGGAAAACCTCGAAAAAAAAAAAACCTTACCCGGATAACTTACTGTAAGCGAGATTCGAACTTGCGACCTCTTGAACGTGAGATAGAAACGCTAACCATCACGCTACCGAGGCGGGCTTAATCCATTGTGAACTCAAAACTGCTGATATGTAATTTCACAACACAACTATAGAACGTCGTATAAACTCTACGGATTCACAAATGACTAATTGACTATGCAGTTTCAGTGTATATATATACTAAATATACTACATATAGTGTAACATGTGCAATGGTGGAATTCCCTGTTATCTTGCAGGCTCATGTTGCTTGAGCAACCAGGATGTTTATATTTTCTTCCAACGGAAGCGATACTATCAGTTCTTCCAATAAAATGAATAACAAATATCGACATCCAACCTGCGTAATTGAGCATTAAAGAAGTGGATGGTGACTTGTTAAAAATAATTTATTGCTGCTTTCATATGAAAATTCTTTTTAAAATGTTTCCTTTATGCGATTTTTGTGTAATTTATCCCAAAATATTTATTGAAATAAAAAGTCAGGAAATATGCATTTTTTATATCCCGCCTTTATCATATCGGTGGCCTTGCCTATTGGCAAATGGTGTTACTCGTTTAACGAGCGGGTTTTTTTCGGTCTTTGGGGTTTTTATACTTTGAATTCACACTTCCAGACCCAGGGAAGGATGAGGAATAATCTTAGCTGGAGAAAAATTCCTACCCCCCTGCCGGGAATCGAACCCTGGACAGCAGGCACGTGCTCTAGAAACTGTGCCACGGGGCCAGCCAATGCATTTTTATGTGCAATAAAACTTACAGTATTTGCTCCGGTGTGAATATCCAGGACATTAAGCTTAGTTTCAAGTTCAGAGTAGGACGCAAACAAAATATGTATTTACCTAAAAATCCGAGTCCTGGTATATTTTATAATAATCTTTGTTAGTGTGATACCAGAGGCACGTATCTTATCTTTGCTTACAAGAGGCACAGCGTTATGCTTATGTTTACGGAATTGTCCGTGACCCGAGATATTTGTTTCTGTTAGCTCTAAGTAAAAGATAACTGCATACAGAATTGTTGCATTAAATACCTATAGGATGTAAGCAAAATTGCATTGAAAAGAACTAAAGACAATTTTAAATATGAACGATAAAGAATAAAAGATCGTATAATTAAAAATATTTGATAAAGTGCAATAATGTACAAAATTATTATAAAATTTTGAAATAGGACAGCTAACCATTTTAGAATTGTTTATTTAATTTGGAGTAGTATACAGATGATTGTGTAATATGTACAAAGAATCACGGGTAATTTATAAACATATCTTCTAAAACAACTACAATTCAAGACGTCGGAACAAATTAATAGCAAATTTAGTAATCACTCAACGAGCACCAAAAAGTGAGCAGTCATTTCCAAATTTGAAATTTTTTATGTCTTTTAAATAAGGAATACAAGGTTCAGAATATAGTTTTTTTTTTTTTTTTTTTCTGATTACCAATCTCCTTCATTTGGTATAGGTTTGTAGGGTCAAGAATTAGTCCCCTGCTTTGTTGTCTGTCAATGTCAAATACGCCTATTATTTCATAAAAATAAGGTAGAAAATATGTTGTCGACGTAAATATTCGAGAAAATAAAAAATTTCCAAGAATTTTCCATATAAATGTAGTTTAGGGTGGAGGAATTTTTTTTAAAATCTTCGCCTCGCATCCTTGAAAGATATTAAACTTGAGCACAGACTTTGGTTTTTAACTGACTTCGTTTTGGACTTACGCTTTCCATATACATCCACACACACACATCCACACGCGCGCACAGCTTTTTCTAAAAATGCTTTTTTTTTATTCAGGGGACCTCAAAACTTGTATTTCTGGTGAAATCTCAACATCGAATTTTAGGGTGGATTACAATACTTCCTTGACTTAGTATATGTAGTAGAGAAAGTAAAAGTTTCTTATTAGAAACTAATACATTTTGTGAATAAACTATTAAAAACAATTTTGATGTTCACGTTACCTTAGTCTTTGAATACAAACTGAAGTCTTCTGGACCGTCTAGAAAATGCCATGATGACTTCCTCTATGAAAGATGAGAGCTGTGCCTTTATCTGCTCCCGATGAACGCTCAGCATGTAAAGTCCATCTAATCTATTGTCACCCATCGTTGCCCGTAACCAGGTCTTCACTCGGCGCAGTGTGCTGAAAGATCTCTCTCAACTGTGCATGTTGTGGCAGGTAAAGTTAGTGCTATGTTGATTATTTTAGGTGCAGCTGGAAAAAATAATTTGGTGTCCTCAAAAACTTCAATTAAATGGAGCTTGCTTGCATCTTTTTCAGACTTATTTTGCCAAGAGTCAAACCAACATTTAGATTCCGACAACAAATTCTCAACATTATAGAACTCTTGAATTTTCTTCACGATTTTACCAAACTCCAGGGAATTCAAGGATTTCATGTTTGCTGGATGAAGTTTGAGAATATCATTAATCACGGCACTGTTTTCTGAAAATCGAGTTTTCAGTGACATTATCAGGGATTCCAAATATGGAATGAAAAGACATAAGCGATAATATTCTTCTGGATCTTTAGCCATTTGATAACTTTGTCTGTGGCACTGGCGAGAAGCTTGCCTAGGAAGAGTTATTTCAATGTTTACACAGGAGGCCACTTCACGCACAGTTTGCATTATTTCTTTGAACTGCATTGCTGCTTCATACCTATGCTTTTTAAATATTACAATTAAATCGCGTATATGACCACGAACACTATGCATATCTATAGTAACTCCCTGTAGAATATTAGTGACTGGTTCCAACATGTCACTGTATAATGCTATCACATGTAAAGTGATGATGAAAGTACAATTTGTTGCAGAACAGAGAAGTTGAAAAGCGCATTGTTTCGTTGTACCATTACCGTTTATTTCTAATTCCTCTAGTGCAGAAATAATTTCTTTATATTTTTCTGAAAAAATCCTGATGCTTTTATATTTTGCTGACCATCTCGTTTCACACAATAAAGGAATATTAGGAATGAGTCGCCTTCTTAGTGAGCTCTCTCTGAAGAAGCGTATTATTTCCTTTATGGTTCCACACACATTCCTGACGTCTTGCACTTGGTTGAGATCATTTACAACAAGGTTTAATTTATGTGAAGAACAGTGCACGTATATTGCTTTAGGGTACTTTTCCTGAATGAGTTTAGCCACTCCTGCTATTCTCCCTGACATCACCGAACATCCATCGTATCCCTGACCTACGAGCTTTGACATGTCAACACCGATCTTTGTCAGGATAAGATAGTTTCAGAAACTGCTTCAGCATTAAGCATATTAAGCGGCACAAAACCTAAAAATTCTTCACACACTGTCGCCTTGCCTTCATATTTATTAGTAATAAATCTTAAGCCAAGAGACAATTGTTCAGTTCCTGCAATATCAGCTGTTTTGTCTGCTATTATAGTAAATGCGTAAGAAGCATTAACGTCCTTCACAATTTGTTCTTTCAGTTTTTCAGAGCATAACTGGATCAATTCATTTTGAGTCTGAACAGACGTATATTTTGCATTTTCCGAACACGTTTGAAGATGCTCTTTCAGAATAGAATCACCAGCTTCTGCACGAAAATGAAGCACATCATGAAAAACTCCAGAATTAGACAATTTTCCTCGCAATGGGAGGTCATGTGTGGCACAAAATATTATGCAAGACAATATAGACGTCAATTTTTCATGGTTAAGTTTAATTCTGTCATGGCATGCACTATCTATTTGTTCCCTTACAGTTAATTTATTGGTCACTGTTTCCATAAAGCTTTTTGAATGATTAACAGCTTCCCTATGCCATTCTGACTTGATATGATTTTCACACGAAGCATGCATATCTTTGAATTTGGTAAATGGCTTGACTATGAATGAACCCTGAACACCTCTCCGTACAACTGGCCTAAATAGCACACAGTGCCGGCAGATCGCTCCCCGTACGTGTGCCGAGTATACCAGCCAAGATTTGTATTTTTCATGCTCTAGCCAGTTATAAATAAAAGGTCGTTTTTGTCCTTTTTGTAAGTCATTGTGAAAATTGTAAGACTTACCTGGTGTCCAAGGTTCTGTTATTAATTTTACCCTGTCGTCTGTTAGAGATGCGAGAGAAGCCACGTCCAGGTATCGTCCCACATCTCGATTTGAACTGGAACTAGTAGAGGGTTGAAGTTCTGTAGGATTTTCATTTGTTGATCCAATACCTGTACCACTTTTTGCTGACTGTGATGAACTAGCACTGTTACTAACACCACAATTCACAACTTGGTGCAGTAGGAGTAAATTACTCTTTTCTTCTGTGTTATCTGTTATTTTTTGGCGTTTAAAGTAATTACCTATATCCATCTTATTAACCAAAATAGTGGGCACAGAGGATAAAGACCCCAGTGTTACTGTGGCAAGTTATCAACTGGCAAGATTGCTATTGACTAAATCAAGCCTGCTGCACTATCTATTCCGTCATTGTTTATGTGTGGAATGTTTATAAACGTGTTTGCTCATCATTGTCGAACCGGGTTAAGTTACTCGCGCACTTGCTCAGGTAGTTAGTAGTTTTGTCTTCCTGGTTTGCTTTCATAAGAATTTGCGCACGCGTGTGTGTGTTGTTACTTTGTACTCATGCCTTCACTGTATACTGCAGTGTCACAATACACTTACATATAATGTAAACACAGCAACTGGAAGCTGTGGGCAATACTGTATAAAATAAATATCTTGTTCATTATTAATTTGATTAGATTAGTATACAATATATTGTAGGTTTCATGTTTTATATGTCTGTCGGTAAGAATTTTCATGGACTTGCACTGTAAAAATTTGTGCAAAAATAAAAATATTTTACCTTTGCGGTGCGGTACCACTGTTGATGAGAACAAAATAAACATTTATAACTGTTGTTACGGAGCTATTGTTGATACAATACTTAGTAATTAAAAATTCCTATTTACATTAAAAATGTGAATAGAATCACTGACACCATTTGTAACGCAAATGCTATTAAACAATCGAGCATCTTTTAAGAGGTAGAACTGGAACTTAAAAATTCAATGCCACAACTGGGATTTGAACCACAGACCTTCCGCTTGCCGGGCGGACGCTCTACCACTGAGCTATTGTGACAAACTGCCAGAATGACATTAAATTCTCAAGCCAGTATCGTATTTCTCCTGGTAAACCACAAAGGCAGTCTCACATCAGAAACAATTACCCCAATGGTGACTTACTATTGCAAGTACTTTATATCCCAGGATTAAATAACCTTCACATGGTAATTATTATTTATTTATGCCAACAAACTTACTGTTGGTGTTTTTAAACACACAAGCCGTGTGTGGGCAAAGTTTAAGAGGTAGAACTGGAACTTAAAAATTCAATGTCACAACTGGGATTTGAACCACAGACCTTCCGCTTGCCGGGCGGACGCTCGTCATTCTGGCAGTTTGTCACAATAGCTCAGTGGTAGAGCGTCCGCCCGGCAAGCGGAAGGTCTGTGGTTCAAATCCCAGTTGTGGCATTGAATTTTTAAGTTCCAGTTCTACCTCTTAAACTTTGCCCACACACGGCTTGTGTGTTTAAAAACACCAACAGTAAGTTTGTTGGCATAAATAAATAATAATCGAGCATCTGTTTTGCACGAGTTTTCTGAGGAAATATCCTGCGCATCAAATTAAAACAATAGTCTAATAGTAATTATTATTTATTTATGCCAACAAACTTACTGTTGGTGTTTTTAAACACACAAGCCATGTGTGGGCAAAGTTTAAGAGGTAGAACTGGAACTTAAAAATTCAATGCCACAACTGGGATTTGAACCACAGACCTTCCGCTTGCCGGGCGGACGCTCTAACCACTGAGCTATTGTGACAAACTGCCAGAATGGCATTAAATTCTCAAGCCAGTTCATATTTTCTCCTGGTAAACCACAAAGGCAGTCTCACATCAGAAACAATTACCCCAATGGTGACTTACTATTGTAAGTACTTTATATCCCAGGATTAAATAACCTTCACATGGTAATTATTATTTATTTATGCCAACAAACTTACTGTTGGTGTTTTTAAACACACAAGCCGTGTGTGGGCAAAGTTTAAGAGGTAGAACTGGAACTTAAAAATTCAATGCCACAACTGGGATTTGAACCACAGACCTTCCGCTTGCCGGGCGGACGCTCTAACCACTGAGCTATTGTGACAAACTGCCAGAATGGCATTAAATTCTCAAGCCAGTTCATATTTTCTCCTGGTAAACCACAAAGGCAGTCTCACATCAGAAACAATTACCCCAATGGTGACTTACTATTGTAAGTACTTTATATCCCAGGATTAAATAACCTTCACATGGTAATTATTATTTATTTATGCCAACAAACTTACTGTTGGTGTTTTTAAACACACAAGCCGTGTGTGGGCAAAGTTTAAGAGGTAGAACTGGAACTTAAAAATTCAATGCCACAACTGGGATTTGAACCACAGACCTTCCGCTTGCCGGGCGGACGCTCTAACCACTGAGCTATTGTGACAAACTGTCAGAATGGCATTAAATTCTCAAGCCAGTTCATATTTTCTCCTGGTAAACCACAAAGGCAGTCTCACATCAGAAACAATTACCCCAATGGTGACTTACTATTGTAAGTACTTTATATCCCAGGATTAAATAACCTTCACATGGTAATTATTATTTATTTATGCCAACAAACTTACTGTTGGTGTTTTTAAACACACAAGCCATGTGTGGGCAAAGTTTAAGAGGTAGAACTGAAACTTAAAAATTCAATGCCACAACTGGGATTTGAACCACAGACCTTCCGCTTGCCGGGCGGACGCTCTAACCACTGAGCTATTGTGACAAACTGCCAGAATGGCATTAAATTCTCAAGCCAGTTCATATTTTCTCCTGGTAAACCACAAAGGCAGTCTCACATCAGAAACAATTACCCCAATGGTGACTTACTATTGCAAGCGGAAGGTCTGTGGTTCAAATCCCAGTTGTGGCATTGAATTTTTAAGTTCCAGTTCTACCTCTTAAACTTTGCCCACACACGGCTTGTGTGTTTAAAAACACCAACAGTAAGTTTGTTGGCATAAATAAATAATAATTACCATGTGAAGGTTATTTAATCCTGGGATATAAAGTACTTACAATAGTAAGTCACCATTGGGGTAATTGTTTCTGATGTGAGACTGCCTTTGTGGTTTACCAGGAGAAAATATGAACTGGCTTGAGAATTTAATGCCATTCTGACAGTTTGTCACAATAGCTCAGTGGTTAGAGCGTCCGCCCGGCAAGCGGAAGGTCTGTGGTTCAAATCCCAGTTGTGGCATTGAATTTTTAAGTTCCAGTTCTACCTCTTAAGTCTAATAGTAATTGACTGACATTTAATTCATTCATTTCCAGGGGGGGGCCGCGGCCCCCCCTTGCCCCCGTTTCGCGACGCCCATGGTTGCATATGATATAATTGATACAATTGTTCCCTTTTACAGGGTATTAGGGGTATGAGTGCACAGATTTCATATGCTGGGAGATCCAAATATGTATGTATGTATGTATTTTCTGCGAATGGGTATTACCCGGTGGCAGAGTTAAATGTACAAATTAAGGTTACAAACAAAGTGCACAAACAATAGTAATACAATCATGATACAATAAAGAACAATAATAAAAATATAAGATGAAATGCACTAAATACTAATTAACACTCATTAATTAATTATAACCAAATTAAATTTAGCATTAGTATTCACCATCAGTTCAATAAATGTCAAAAATACACTTGCGTAATCTTTATAGTAAATTACACAGCATTTACTTGATTTACGATATTTTTCGAAAATTTCTTCACAGATAAAGGACAGCTCTGAAAGACTGCTACAGGTAATTCATTCCATTCCTCAATGGTTCTATTAACAAAGAACTTTCCTACGTCGGTTCTGTGCCTTCTACCTTTAATTTTATACAAATGATCCTTTCTTCCGTAATATGTAGGGTTGTCCAATCTTTCACTAATACCCACCCATGCATTTGAACCACGATATGCTTGAAATAATGCGCATAACCTCTGCCTCTTACGCTGGTAACCTCTGCCTCTTACGCTAATAATGAAATCCAATAACAACTCCATCTATCTTGAAAGATAAAGCAGATAATCAAACATTATTGAATACATTATCTGCATAGTCTGGCAACACAGGCTGAAAGTTTTGTTTTGGTTTGCGGCCAGGCGCTCACACCACAACAGGTGAAGAGCTAAACTAGGCTAGCGCTTGAAATCAGGTTTGTCACATACTTCTGTTTTTCTTGTCAGCTAATGGCAATAACGAGGGTTGGGGTGGTTTGCTTTTAAGCTATTCAATCGTATTCACGAGAACTAAACTAAAAGCTGCGTAAGAGGCTATGCATAAGGTGTAGTTGGATGATCAAAGATAGCAACTTCATATGTTAAGTATGAAAATACCTCATTTGTGTAATTGTGTAATTAAATAACAGCCACCTTTTGCTAAACAGGAAAATCTATTATAAAGAACACAACTTTGGAGTCGAAACAGGCTAAATGGCCTAAGACGTGAAGAAGAAGTAGAAGAAGAAGCAGAACAAGAAGAAGAAAATTATTAATGGTCAATAACTGCAAACTCAACAAGATGTCTGAGAGGTAGAACACACGGCATAAATAAATAATAATCAACAAGATGTCTTTTACAGTAGATGTTCAAAATGTGCTCTGTGAGAATCTATGCAGGCATCACATCTTCTTAGCCAATTTTGCCCTGCTCTTGTTAGAGCTTCTGTGTTCTGCCCAATCTCTAGGGCTTCTTCAAACACGCGTGTTCGAAGATCATCAAGTGTTGCGCTTCACGTGTGTTGTAATTGGTTTTTCCCTAAGCAAGAAGCATATCTAAATACCCTTGATTTGTAAAGACTGCCATAGCTCTGAATGCATTTAATGCACCTGAAGCACTGACAGGACCTACTGTTGTGTACGAGTGTCACGGGGGTAGTTGTACTGTCAACATTCCCTCACTTTCAACTCTTCTCATGCGCTAATGTTGCGGGATTGCCAAGCATGTGCCCATGACTTTATTCCAATAGACACACTGGAATCCCATCCTTTCATATCATTTTGTGGCTAAACGAATCATTTTAGCAACATATGTAAAGACATAAATAACGCATCTTTTGTAGCTCTACTTCACTGTTTTAATTGCAGAAGTAAAGGGTAACGGAGTGGTGACATATTTGCAATCACACTTTTGACCAGTTTTAATTTTTATTTATGAAACCATGCACTGTAGAGGAAAATGGTACCGGAACTTATGTTTCAGTTTAACGTCAGGAAGTTGCCTTTGAAGTCTGCGCACTTATACCCCTAACACCTTGTATATTGTTGTTAAAGCTCTGTGTTCTAGTCCCCATTTAATTTTTGCCTATTTTGATAGAATGTGATCAGTTGTATGCTTTTCCCCATTATATGATCCACATGTCTGTCGAAGTTGAGTTTATTATCAAAATATATGCCAAGACATTTTAGTTTTCTGATCTGTATTAGTTTTTTTGTGATTCAGATAAATATTAACCCTTTTGTCTTATAGTCTTCTATTCCCTCTTATTAATAATGTTACTGACTTCTTGTGATTGAATTCTAGTTTGTTCTTTGCCCAGTGTTCTGTTTCAAGTCTTGATTGGCATAACTTTCTATTTCTTTCAGCCCTTTTCCTTTTGTCAGAACTGCTAGATCATGTGCGTATGTGATTACTTTGGTGTGATTGCTATATGGTAGGTTCCACATATGGTTTGCTTGGCCCACAGCAGAAACCTTAGGGACATCCTTTGCTGATAGTTTTTTTTCTATTTTATATGAGCTGAATTTTAAAGTAGTAGATCTTTTGGTGAAGTAATTTTCTGTAAGTTTGTATAAATTTCTTGGGCAGTTGAGCTGTTTCAGTTTAATCATCACCATGGACCACTAGGCAGCATCAAAAGTGCCCTTTACGTCTAGTGAAGTCAATAGCACTATTCCACCTTGCCCTAAGACAATTGGTTTCTATTAAGTAAGTTGTTTGAATACATGTGATGCATTATTTTGTCAATAAAGGCCTTTTCTAGCACTTTTCCCCCTATGTTTATAAGGCTAATTGGTATAAACATAGTTACTTCTTTTGAATGCTCTTTCCCTGGCTTGACAATCAGGATGATTATTGATTTTTTCCATTTATTGGGAAAGTATCCCACCTGTAGACACTTGTTGTACATCTTTGTTATGAATGTTGGGAGTAGTCTAAATGTTATCAGTAATATATCACTTGTGTACCCTAGTGTGTGTGAATGTGTGTGTGTGGGGGGGGGGGGGGGGAGGGGTGTGCATGTGTGTGTGGAGGAGTGCATGTGAGTTGTGGGGGTACGTGTATGGGTGGGTGCATGGGAGGGTGTGTGTCTGTTTGTCTGTTCCATCATACCTGTCTGTTCTGTCATGTATGTTTGTTCTGTCATGCCTGTTTGTTCTGTCATGTCTGTCTGTCTGTTCTGTCATGTCTGTCTGTTCTGTCATGCCTGTCTATTCTGTCATGCCTGTCTGTTCTGTCATGTCTGTTCTGTCATGCCTGTCTGTTCTGTCATGCCTGTCTGTTCTGTCATGCCTGTCTGTTCTGTCATGCCTGTCTGTTCTGTCATGTCTGTTCCGTCATGCCTGTCTGTTCTGTCATGCCTGTCTGTTCTGTCATGTCTGTCTGTTCTGTCAGTCTGTCTATTCTGTCATGTCTGTCTGTTCTGTCATGTCTGTTTGTTCTGTCATGTCTGTTTGTTCTGTCATGTCTGTCCGTAATGTGCATAATGTACGTATACGTTCCAGACATGACTCCTTTTTTTGTCCACGGGTGTACATAACAAGCACAGTAGAGAAGGCTTTGCATGCACAACTGAAGTGGTTAACTTAATGTTTTAGGTGTGATTTGTCTGATGTTTGCTGAGAAAGGTATATCTTGGAATGTGAGGAAACTAAAATACAGATACAACAGTGCTGCCAGAATAGTTATCATTAGATATAGTAGCTGTACAATTTTTTGAAGTAAAAGGGGACAAAAACAGCATAAGGAAGGTTCATTATTTGGATAAAGTACCTTCCTTATGCTGTTTTTGTCCCCTTTTACTTCAAAAAATTGTACAGCTACTATATCTAATGATAACTATTCTGGCAGCACTGTTGTATCTGTATTTTAGTTTCCTCACATTCCAAGATATACCTTTCTCAGCAAACATCAGACAAATCACACCTAAAACATTAAGTTAACCACTTCAGTTGTGCATGCAAAGCCTTCTCTACTGTGCTTGTTATGTACACCCGTGGACAAAAAAAGGAGTCATGTCTGGAACGTATACGTACATTATGCACATTACGGACAGACATGACAGAACAAACAGACATGACAGAACAAACAGACATGACAGCACAAACAGACATGACAGAACAGACAGACATGACAGAATAGACAGGCATGACAGAAAAGACACATGACAGAACAGACAGACATGACAGAACAGACAGGCATGACAGAACAGACAGGCATGACAGAACAGACATGACAGAATAGACATGAATGACAGAACAGACAGACATAAGGAAGGTTCATTATTTGGATAAAGAAGAATTGGGATATATTCTTTACCACTCTGTCCTCTATGTGATCTGCAAGAGGAAATGGATCGAGACCACCTTCATATATGCCCGGCCACTTCTATGCCCCATCCATCAGTGAAAAATATTGGAGAGCAAGAGGATTAATGACTTCATTGTCAGAAATCCAGCATTAGCTAACAACAACAACATTATTTGGATAAAGTGAGAAAAATAGATGAAAAGAATGTTTTTAAAAATCCATGATAGAGGATGTACAAGTAATATAGAAAAGCTAAGCCGATTAGGTTAGAAGATAAATTAAGGGAGGAACACTTTTACTTTAGTTGTTTAACAGAACTTAAGTATATCATCAACTAGGATGCTAAATCCTTTACCACCCAGATTCGTTTGCTACTTGTGCCTGTCTTCCTCTTATCTGCAAAATGATTTTAAATGCCTTTCAAAGGCACCTTGAGGCAAGCGACTCAAATTGTACTTATGCCTATCTTCCTCTAATCTGCAAACTGGTTTTAAATGCCTTTCAAAGTCACCTTGAGGCAAGCACTTGAGTAGCTGTACTTGTTAAAGTGAAATGTAATGGAGTGACCATCCATTCAAAGATGAATGTCATAAGTTTGGAGTCCCGGCAATCACAGTCAGATGAGCCTGTAGTAAAGGATGGGGAAAGTTCACATAAAGTAATCAGTGTAATGGCACACATGGATGATGATGGGTTTTAATGGCATTTGCATGGATTTTGCTTCTTTTTCCTATAAAACACTACATTAATTATAAAAAAATATATTTTGTATTGCATATCTTGTATTGATAATTGCTGGTTTAATATCAAAATAACAAAATATGCTATTAAACTATTTTACAAATTTGGATGAAACTTGTTGCTTGAAAGTAACAGTGCAATAGTTAAGTGACACAAGTAAAAGCAATGAAACATAAATTTATACTTTTATTAAACTGTCTGAGAAGTAGGAGAATCTATTCAAAATGACTGGTTACCCTCCTCCTCCTTTTTCTTTTGCTTTTTCTTTTTCTTCTTCTTCATCATAATCTGATTACCCTCCCATAAGGCGGACTCATACCCCCTAGGGCTTACAAGCCTGTGCCTAGGGTCAGATGCCTGTTGAAGAGCAGACAAATCTTTGAACTGGACAGAGTGGGTGATCAGTCTAGCACCAGGTATGAGAATGAGGTAGAGGATGTGAAATGCTGGCAAAATGGATGATTGGAGAGGTGATAATGGAGCAATTGGTGGAATGAGTGAGGGGAACCAGAATACCTGAAGAAAACCTGTCTTGATGCTGCTTCATCCACCACAAATACTAAATGCAGGTCTCTGGGATTGAACTCAGGCTGCCTCAGTAATAGGTGAAAGGTCTAACCACTTGGTCATGGTCCCACCTGGTTATCTTCCATTATTGTTTATTGTAAAATTTCTATATCTACTCATATATATAATCTGCACTGATAAAAATATTATTTTCCTATTAATTTATGGTTTTACAATCAGGTTTATTACACATGCATAATGCATGTCCTCAAATGTACTTTACATATCAAATCCATTTCTTCCTATCTCTGAATAGAGCTGTTCTAACTTAATAATTTGAAATTGTTGAAAAATAAATTATTGAAACTCTAAGGGTGGACTCAGGACTAAAAAATTCAATGCCATAGCTGGGATTTGAACCCTGGATTTACCGCTTCATGTGCAGCTGCCCTAACTGCTAAGCAGCTGTCATTCAAATTCCGGCTATGGCATTGAATTTTTCAGTCCTTATTCCACCTCTTAAACATTGCCCACACAAGGCTTGTGTGTTTAAAAACACCAGCAGTAAGTTTGTTGGTATAAAGAAATAATAATTACTATGTTGAAACTCTTCTTCTTCTGCTTCTTCCTCCTCCTCCTTCTTCTCCTCCTGTTGTTCCTTTCTTCATCCTTTTTTCTTGCTCTTCGTCTTATATGTCTTTGATTCTTCCTTGTCTTCATGTTCTTCTTTGACATATTGTAAATTTAAAGATGTTTAATTTCACTTTTGTTTTATGGTACTATTTATTCAAATTTCACAAATTTTCAAGCTTTCCAAACAGGGAGTGCCATTTATCAAAGAATACCAAATATCAATTAGTGATTTTAAAAACAAGTTTAACACTAACAATAAAGAAAGAAAAGCTGTTAGTGGTAATAGATCAGCATCAGTATATGCAAACTGCTTATTAAATTTCATATAGATCCACTGAACTAGAACTTAAAGTTGCTCTTATGATGATGATGATGACAACGACAATGACGATGATGACGATGACGATGACTTAAAATGTATATTTATGAACTCTTCAGTCAACTTCATTTATGGTCAGTTATACATTATAATTCATATACTCCTCAAGAGTAATAACTATGATCAAGCAGGTGCATCTTTATTGAGATATATATAATAATAACTTTATAATTATTTTATTGTAGCAGGTAATTCATTATACAATTTTACTCTGACATATTTTGCTCCATTTTGACATATTTTGGTACTTTGCCTCTCTAAGTGAATATTTGATTTTTGTCTGGTGTTGTGACAATTTATATTATATTAATAAAAAATAAGTAATGGCTTATAACATTTTGTGATAAGTAGTAACAGTACATAAATATAGTACATGGGAGAGATAATTTTCAAAGAAGTGGTTCACACTAAGGCATAATGCTGTTCATATTTGCTTACTAGCACCAAAAATTACAGCTAACAAGTAGAAAGAAGTGCAAATAACTCTTTTTGGGTTTTATCCAGCTTGATGGCTTTAAAAGATGTATTAACCTATTTCTAAACTAAACTTATAAACTTACAATCTTTTTTGACTAGCCTCAGAGAACCAGTTATGAATGTACTGAATGTTACGAGTAAGGGAACTGGTTATGTTTAGAATATTTTGTTGCTCAGGGTGGAAAAATATTAAAACATATTGTTTGCTAATGATGCTGTCAATTACCAGGATCATATCAACACCATTAATGTGCCTGAATTTTGTCCCACAGGTGTTCTTTTACATGCCAGTATATAGGGCTGTCGCTTTTAAGCACACTTAAAAATCATCGGCCCAGGCTGAGTTTGAACCCATGACCTCAGGATCAGTAGACCAATGCCCAACTAACTGAGCCATCTGGACTGATGCTCAGGGTGGGGTTAACTAATATACTGTCTTGTTTTGTATCCTTCTCTTTGCTTATAAGAATGTGATCTGCCTAATGAGATTGTTTATGTATTATTGAGCATTTATCCCTGTTTCATCAATATTTTATTGTTCATGTTGCCATTATCATTAATATGTTTCCAGATGAGGCTTATAACTTAGTTTTGCGATATGCCAGAGCAGATTATGCAGTTGATCTATACTTCCTTATGGATTTATCCAATTCAATGAAAGATGATAAAGACAAGCTATCTTCCCTTGGCTCAAAGCTTGTTGAAACAATGCAAAGTTTCACATCTGATTTCCAAGTGGGATTTGGGAGCTTTGTGGATAAGGTGGCTATGCCCTATGTGGATATGATACCCGAAAGGTGAGCAGCATAGAACATTTCTAAAAATGTATAAAAAGCTCTATATGAGTTTTATAAATTACTACTGATAGAATAAACTAATTAGAGTAGCTTAAATTTTCTCTGAGCAACTGAAATGCAATCCATCAGCTAGCAGTAGTGCACAAACTGTATTTCCCAGTTTCTTTCTTTCATTTTTACCCAAATATTGTTGCTCATAATTTTATTTGTAGTCTAAATGGTTCAAAAACAGCAATTGATAATTTAAATACTGGCCCTCTAACTTTCTATGTCTTACTTATTTACAGAAGTGGAGAAAGTGTTCCATTCTATACAAAAATTTGATTACTCTATTTCACTGTAAATAAGCATTTTGAAGAGGTAGAACTGGAACTTAAAAATTCAATGCCACAACTGGGATTTGAACTACAAACCTTCCGCTTACCAGGCGGCTGCTCTAACCATTGAGCTATTGTGACAAACTGCCAGAATGGCATTAAATTCTCAAATCAGTTCATATTTATCCTGGTAAACCACAAAGGCAGTCTCACATCAGAGACAAATTACCCCAATGGTGACTTACTATTGTAAGTACTTTATGTCCCAGGATTAAATAACCTTCAGATGGTAATTATTATTTATTTATGCCAACAAACTTACTGTTGGTGTTTTTAAACACACAAGCTGTGTGTGTGGGCAAAGTTTAAGAGATAGAACTGGAACTTTGCCCACACACGGCTTGTGTGTTTAAAAACACCAACAGTAAGTTTGTTGGCATAAATAAATAATAAGCATTTTGAAGTTAGAGGGACAGAAAGAGAGTAGATGTGTGTACATGCATGCATGCGTGCATATGTGTGCACGCACTTGGCACATGTTCACACCAAACTTGATCATAATGAAAAAACTGAAGCTATTGACAGTGAATCAATATAAATAAAAAAAATATTAATGAATATTTAGTGCCTTCTGCAAGAGGAAATGGATCGAGACCACCTTCAAATATGCCTGGCCGCTTCTAGTGTCCCATCCATCAGTGAAAAATATTGGAGAGCAAGAGAATTAATGACTTCATTGTCAGAAATCCAGCATTAGCTAACAACAACAACAACAACAACAACAACATATTTAGTGCCTAAACTTTACTAATCTTTGGTAATTGTGTATTAAATTCCAATTATAATTTAATTCACAATTATCAAAGATAAGTGAAGATTAATCACTGAATATTTATTAATATTTGTCGACCAAACTTGGTTTAAATTCAGCATCTTCCAAAGATGTGATACAATTTTCAAGAAAAATCTCCCCACTCCAAACTACTCTTTATATGAAAAAATGTTCAAATCTTTTTATTATCTCAAAAATATCTCTAATGATTTTTATTAAAATACCATATGTTTGATATCTTTGTTCCAAATATGTATCTTGAATTTTCTGAGACTAGCTTGTGAAGAGGACCTTTTTATTATAAATAACTTTGGTATAATTGGTAAACAGTTAGAGATGGACAAAAGTTTAACACTGTTTGTTTGAAATCAATCTTTTACATTATAAACTATTTCCTAAACTTTGCTGTGGTTTGAATTTTCAAATGGTTGTATTTTTTTTAAGTGGTTATTATTCGTTTTTTCTCCTGGTGATGCGAAGTATTTAAGTTTCAAAGCCATCATAAAATGACCCACTTTTTTAAAATCTGACACGATTTGGCCTCCTGTATCTTTCTTGTACATAAACCAAAATATGTAGATGTGTAAAGCAAGAGTAAAGAAAGAAAGTTATGTGAGATTTTTAACAAATGTTTGCATATCTAATTAAAGTTTATGGGAATTTGAAAACCACAACTAATTAATGTTGACTTCATCTGGATTATGCAGGATGGAAGGAATAGAGTTGTCCATGTGAAAATAGTCGCCAAAAATAGAGAACAGTTCCTTATAATCTTCGTCCGTCTCTAAGCATTTTACAGAAATAAATGATTTGCAATGCCCTATTTGGAAACATTGTGTCACTAAGGTTGGAGTTATTACATTGACATTAGCAAAGAGTTCTTTAAGAAAAAAAAATTCAAATTTCTTATTATGAATACTGTAAGAGGAAGAAGAAGGAGAAGGAGAAGGAGAATCAATGGTAGCATATGTTTAGCAATTCTAATCTTGAATTTCTCAAGGTTATTTTAGGCAAGGTAATATAGCTGTGTAACTGGCCTGGAGGTCTCGAGGCACTGATCATGTTCCAACGCCCAATTCTGCACCCCACTCATGATGCCCATAGTGGGCAGAGGTGGGAGATGCAGCAGCCAGGCGGTAAGCATTGGCCCGCAAAGGGCTGTTGCACTAGGGGTTGATACGGTTTTAGTTTTTCTTTAGTAGGTGGTATATAATCATAACATTTCTTTATATACCATCATCTTTTGCAGTGCTATTAATTATGACTTGTCAATATACATCACTACTAATGAAGGTCACACTCCTAAATTATTTCTGCATAATCAGAAATAATAAAGAATGCTAATCTGTTGTAGTATGTGTATTCTAACTCTAACTCTAACTCTGAGAAATTGTATCTTATTAATACTTGTGAATTACTGGGTCAATCAACAGAATGAAATAGGTTGAGAAGTTTGCTTTGCAAATATTTTTTTGATTAGTTAAAAATATTTTCAGAGATCCACGAATACAAGGTCTCATAACATTCATAAATTCTCTTGCAGATTACAGAAGCCATGTGAAGGTTGCATTTCACCTTATGGATTCCAAAATCACATGAAGCTCAGCAAGAATGTACACAACTTCTCTGTGAGTATAGGGAAATTAATGGTTAAGGGTTAACCACTTCACCCAGACTTATTTTAAAAATTCTTGTAGCTCTTTCAGCACTTATAAAAAAATATACCTAGATAATCCACTAAAGACTGGAAGATTTTCTGAACAGTGAGATTAATCACACTAATTGAACTTAGACTTAGACGTGAAGCAGAATGACATTCTGTGAGCTGAGCATGAGTGAGCGATTGAGACCTGTAACCTTGATTGCACAAGTTTACATGCCTTCTGCCTGAAGAATACCATTCTGGATTTCCAACATGAATTATTTTCAGCACTTTATGTTGGATGTCACAACTCTCTGATTGTGGTTCAAATGCCAGAAGGTTGCTTCAATATTATGAGCATGGAAAGTCTTTGTAGTAACAAATATAGCTATAGAGATTGTCCACAGACAACCACAACAAATGAGGTCTACTATACTTTCCTGACAACCACAATAAACCAATCATAGGCAAATGCAAATGTAACAGAAGTTTGATTATCACAGTTTACCACAGTCAGAAGACTGCATGGTGGAGCAGAGAGAGCACAGACTGCACAGCAGCAGAGCAAGAGCTTTACCAATTAATACTCAGCACCAGGGGCATAGCGTCAATGGATGTGGGTGATGTGTTGCATACCCTGCCAGTTTTCTTTAGTTAACTTTTTCTATTATTTATACATTAGACCAAATGGCATATTGCTTGCTGAGCAGTATATTTCAAGTAACAATATAATATGAATTAGTATTGTTAGTGTATCACACCAAGCATTGATACAGAGTGGTTGGTGGTTCTGCTTGCCTCATGCCAGTCACATCAAATGATGTGTGTGCGCAGCAAATATGATGCAGAAAAGTGCATCTTGCTTCTTAATGTTAATGAGGTTTAAAGCTAAGTTTTTCAGTATTTTGTTTGGTAGTGAAGGTTAATTTCCTATTTTTAACTTCTGTTATATGTATCAGCAGTACATGTTATATGTACAACCAGCAGTATTTTGAACAGTAATGTGTGTGAACGTGTAAGAGAAAAGCACGCCAGGGCAGGGTATGCATGTTACCCTTGTGCATCTACATGGTTCACTATGAGGGAAAACACATGTTGTAGAGAAAACGCTGCATTTTCAGAAACCTACTGCTCCAAATATGGAACTCGAGTGCTTGTAATCAACAAACTGAAAATGCAGAAAAAAGTAGTGGGAGTGATTTTTCTATAATTTTAATATTTACCACTTGGTGAATTATGAAGTTCTATCAAAACTATAAAAATTTTGAAAATAATTATGTTTTCAGAGTTAGTAATTTTTATTTAATAAACCACAGCATCACAAAATTTTCTATTCTCAACACTCTTTTGAGACTACTTATCTATAACAGAATAATATTTAAAGTTATCAAAATTTTGAAATGTTCATCATGTGGACCATTTCAGGTATGCTGCCAAAAATAGCTAGAAAAGATAATAAATTTAAAGGTGTTAAAATATTGCAATTTCAATGTACATTATTCCTTATATATGTATTATGTTTGATATGAGTTTGAACAAAATCTGCTAGCATTTAGAAATTTCACCTATGCACACCCTTAACACGAGTTCAAAGTGCATACCCAAGTCCACATGCCACATGC